>CACRXP010000375.1:469567-537194 GCA_902702965.1 Spirometra erinaceieuropaei | reverse complement strand
ATACAGTACCTGTGCTAACTCATGAAATGCCGAGGTCAAAATTATAGTGGACAATGTAGTGTATTTTTGGTGTCGTTATTTGTGTTTATTTGGTTGAAATAAGGACGAAAAGACCGTTTTCTGAAGGAAAGTTTGATACGGATCTGTATATTAAATAGAAAACGGGCCGGATTAAGGCGAAATCGGAGGATTCCTGATATTCAAGCAGTTTCCTACGCTATTAAAGCTTTCGGATGGAAATTCTTTGTGTAACCTTATTAATCTGTTTAAGAAGATTAATAAAAGGACGAAATTTTTTGATAAACTTTCGAACAAAAAGAAAAAATTAAATTTCAATATCAACAAAATCAGGGAAATGCAGATAAATTATTTCTTATTGTGTTCAGGAAATAACGTGCGATTCTTTATCTAAAAATTCTATTTTACAAATTCGTAAAGTTTTATGTTTCAAAATACCGAAATAAAAAAGTTTATCAGTGTGATTGTTTTACCAGACTGAAAATGCGTGTCGTAAACGAATATATATTGAGTTCGCGCGACATGCCGTCACTTTGCTCTGCCACGCCAAACGATAACTATGTCTAAACAATACTTATCCGAAGTTGACTTCCAGCGCATTCGAAAATTAGCGGCGGAAGGAATCCCGCGTGAGTCGTTAGCTAATATTTTCAATATTAGCAAGGTCACTCTGTGGCGCATTATTAATGATAAAACTGTTCCTAGAAATAAGATAGGGGGACCAAAACGGTCCACAAGTAAGCAAGACGACGATTTTATTCGTCGTACATTAAAAAAGTTTCATTACATGCCCATTGAGGCCATTCAGCGGGAACATCTGCCGATGTTTTCTATGAACATCATTAGAAAAAGGATGAAGGAATTTGAACTGCAGCGGCGGAAGGCCATGATTAAGCCATATTTAAGTAGAAAACTAATTAGAGAACGGCTTTTATTTGCTAAGAATTATATTGAATACAGATCTTCATTTTGGAAGAGCATTTTCTTCTGCGATGAGGTTCTATTTTTAGACAAGCCTACGAAGTCGCTCCAAACTGTCATATGTGGAAAGAACTTCCCAAGAGAACATACTACACCGACGGCAACATTCAAGAACTGTCGGCGGATGATGGTTTGGATGGCGATTAAATTCGGTGAGCGGCCTGTCTGGCGGTCAACATCCGACACCATCAACAGCAAGGTGTTCATTGCAATTGTCAAGGATGCTTTCGGCTACAACGGCATAAGTCGGCGCCGAATGGATACTGTAATTTTGCAGGACAATGCACCTGTCCACCGCTCTAAAGAGGTACGAATTTGATGCCGCTTGCAAACATAATCTAACATTTTAGACAACAACCACGCTCTCCGCAATTGGCCTCCAATCCATTTTCATCCCGGCCAACAGTCCCGACCTCAATCCTATCGAAAATCATTTTGGAATAGTCAAAAGAAATTGGCACAAAGCTAAGAAGACTCTTTCAATGCAGGAAAAATTGGATTTCATACTCAATAATTACATTTTACAATCCACCATAGATAACCTTGTCATGTCTATGTCGGACAGACTTTCTGCTGTTATTAATTCGAATGGACAATCTACAAAGTACTAATTTTTTGTATCTGTTTCTGTCCTTAATTATTTTTGACCTTTTATGCGACCTCCTCCTTTATACGTCCTCATACGTAGCCTTTATTAACTTGGTTGTAATATAGGCGTTTCTCGAAAATGTGCCTTTTGTCGAAAATTATTTATTTTTATCTCAGTAAATAATATTTTCTTAACCAAACTTTGCTTTATTTCTTTGGCACATCGTTTATTTTCCGCTATCAGACTTTGGGAGCCGTAGTGTTTACCGATTTTGCGTTAAAGGCGTTAACCTGTGTTAATTCGTGACATTTCATGAGTTAGCACAGGTACTGTATATTGGGCTGGTTATAAATAGCACACTCCGACCAGGGTTCAGCCAATTTTGATTTGCAGCGCTTTAGGCGGTCAACTAAGACACGTTTTGCTGGTTTACATACAGTGATAAAAGGCCTGCTCTTAAAACTTCCCACGCGAGGATTGACTGGTAATTGCTTTAGCTGATTTTAAAGATATTTTTGGGTGTTGAAAAAATTGGGTGCAAAGATTGTCGTCAAGGTTAAATGAAGACTACCCAGATCTGTTTGAATAAGTAGGTTGAGATCAAACAAGCAGATATTATGGTTCAATCCAGTTAGGCATTTTCCTTTTTTCCATAAATAACGAAATCGTTTGATGGCTTGTTTTTATTGTTATTCCGTAACGTGTATTTCAATTTCGTTCAGTTCTCCTTCTAACCTATTAATTAGATTTCGCAAAAGTCTTTCCCATAAAGGATAAAAGTAAAAATATTTATCTTAAGTTCATTCAAATAAATGGTGCTGTCAAGTTGTATCGAAGAACCTATTGAAAATAACGATTTTCTGGAAAGCAGCAAAGTTTCATTCGTATACATTACCCCATAAAACGTCTTCGTGGTTAAGAGCAGGACCCGTTTGCGGATAGAAACAACCTTATATACCATGAACGCTTCCGACTACCCGGATGTGGCCGCCGTTGTCTGTGTTCTTTAACATATATGCTGTTCAGTTGTTCTTATTCGGAGTATGCATAAAATAAGGGTCATTGAAGTATAAAAAAAGTGACTGAGGAATTTAGAGGATCATTTAGGGCAAAAAATGTGTTGCGCATTCTATTTCTCCACCTAACCCGTTAAATCAAATGTCGTTTACATGCAGGTCTAGTTTGTGAGTATTTTGCTGTGGCATCAGTTCAAAAACCTCTTTGTAGATTGTGTGACCATACCGCTGCTAAACCGCTCTCACAGGACCCGTCTCCTCATCTTGCTCTATGCAGCTAATGACCGTTTTCATTTATCATGCCAGTCTGCCACAGATTTGTTCTGGGGAGCCTAGTGTTATCCATCCAGAAAGAGTCAGTCGTATGTCTAATATATGCCCGTTTTTTTTCCTATGAAGAGCATAATGCCTTTCATCATCTTCCGTCTTCTTCTTCTTCTGCTTCTTCTTCTTCTTCTTCTTCTTCTTTTTCTTCTTCCTCTCTATTCTTCTTCTTCTTCTTATTCTGCTTTTTCTTCCTTGTCTTCTTCTTATTATTATTATTATTTTTCTTCTTCTTCTTTCTCCTCTTCTTCTTCTTCTTCCGTGTTTTTTTTCTTATTCTTCTTCTTATTCTTTTCTTTCCCTTTTCTTTTCTTCTTCTTTCTCTTCTTTTTCTTTGAGCTTGATTTTTTGACTTTCAGCAAACTGCGTTTTATACCGCAGCGTGTATGCCTATTCTCATAGGTATTGCATTTGTCGCACAATGTAGATTCAAACTGATAGGAAATTTCGCACACGCCAGGAATTGAGACAATTTGAAGATAAGGAAGGTGAAGTACTTTGGGAAACAGCAAATATAATTGTGTAAATTTTCGAGACTGGTTCCCCTGCTCGTCTTCAGACAGCGGGTGTGCAAAAACACTTAACTTCTTAACTGAGTCTGACAAAGTGATTCCATGATTGTTTAAGGTTATAATCTCTTTATTTGTTGATTCAGTTTGAATCTGTCCTTAAAGATTTTGTATGCGGCATCTAAATCGATATGCCAGTTGAAAAATTGCCTCCAGGAATTAGCGGCCTTTCATTGTTGGGTAGGCGCCAACGATGCAAGTATTTTCCCGTGAAAATTTGTGCCCATTGTCCAGTGTGCGTATGGCCACCTGGGCGAGATGGTCGCGTCTCTTCACCGCTAATTGATGCTTATGTATACGGGTTGATACAGATTTTCCAGTCTGGCCAAAATAGACAACATCACAACTATAACGTAGGATTTTGTAGGTGGTTGCCTGGTCGAGACCCCTACAGCCCATACGAAGCTTTTTGCTTCGGAACGCCAATGAACCAGTGTGCGCCTAATCCTGAATAAATATATACATATATATCTCTTCAAAGAGAAGTGGGGTGAAGGTGAACTCCCGCAAGATTTCAAAGATGCAACTATCGTGCATCTCTACAAGCGCAAAGGGAATCGCCAAGTCTGCGACAAACACCGCGGCATCTCCTTGCTGAACATCGCCGAGAAGATCTTAGACCGCATCCTCCTCAACCGCCTCAATAACCATCTCGAGCAGAGTCTACTGCCGGAGAGCCAATGCGGCTTCCGTCGTCATCGAGGGACCACGGATATGATCTTTGCAGCCCGCCAACTTCAGGAGAAGTGTCAGGAGATGCGGACCCACCTGTACTCTACCTTCGTGGACCTGACGAAAGCCTTCGACAAGGTGAATCGTGAAGGATTGTGGAAGATCATGCAGAAATTCGGCTGTCCGGAGCGATTCACTCAGACGTTGCATCAGCTGCACGACGGTATGATGGCGCTAGACACGGACAACGAAGCTGTCTCAGAGGCATTCGCAGTGACCAACTGAGTGAAGCAGGGCTGCGTACTGGCGCCCACCCTCTTCAGTCTTATGTTCTCTGTCATGCTGATTCACGCCAACCGCGACGAACGCTCTGGGATCCGCATCGCCTACAGGACGGACGGTCACCGTTCACGAACTCCTCTTCGCCGACGACTGCGCCCTGAACACCACCTCGGATAAGGAGATGCAACGGGGCATGGACCTGTTCTCCGACGCCTGCGAGAACTTATGTCTGGTCATTAACACACAGAAGACAGTGGTGATGCACCAACCGCCACCCAACTCAGCCACAGCCCCCAACGCGCCGCTGCAAATCAGCGTGAACGGAACCCAACTACAAGTGGTGGAGAACTTCCCGTATTCGCGGATACTTGGCTCTGTGATCATCTGAAGTATTTATTTCTTTGCCTTGTTTGTGACTGAACAGCAGGTGCAATTTCGTACCTGTGACCGCGTAAAATTCTACAATGTTTGATATTTTTGGAAATCCTGCGATCATCTCACACAGACGTGCGCATTTTTTCTACTGCGTTAAAAATATTTTATGAAAAAATTGAAAGGGAACTAAATAAATATGACAGCTAATCTACACAACTTGTAGCGTTATCCATTTAGTCTATATTCAGTAACCACTTACTGCCTATGCTCAAAGGGGTCTTTTCTGCATGGTTTCTGTACGCAAATATTAAGCAGCTATTGGCGAATGAAAGTTAATAAAAATTCTAAGTAATTTTGATTACTGTGTGAAGAAGATGAATTTTCATCAGGGGTACTGTGAGTTGCACGACAATCTAAAGAAGTGTGCTTCAACGGACTGAGATACGATGAAGCAATCACTTATTATTGTTTCATGTAGTACGCGGAGGACTAAATGTGTTGCAGTTTCCCCACCGTGTCGTTTATGCCAGTAAGGCGCAAATTCTCCCCGATACGCGGACTCGGAGTTGGCGCTATAAATGCAACATATGCGAGCTTTTAGCACGTTGTCAGCTACTCACCTTTTGTTAAAAGCAAATGATGCAAATTGCATTGCTCAACAGTCCTACCCGGCCTGCAACTCAGACATTTTCCGAAAAAAATGGTTTGATACTTTAAAAACAATAAATCCCGCATTCCAACAGTTATTAGCACTACTTCATCAAAAGCAAGACGCATATTGCATACCGAGGAGGAAATTTATTTAATGAAAATTATGAATCACAGCACATTATTGCTGTGTGCTTTCGATACTGTGATATGTCATACATGATTCGTCAGTGACTTTGGCTTCATTATTATGTAAAAAGATACTTAAAATGCCTTCCATCTAAACGATATACTTATCCCCTCGGGATTCCTACCCGGCTGAATTAGTTAGCGCTAGCTGTCTTTCGAGATGGCTAAAATCCAGGTGCACGCCTCAGATGTTATCAGCGTTTGTATGCGTGACACGGTGCTATCACCTGTTGTTGTCACTGCTGCTAGCACAGGCTAGCTCAGGTCAGGCGGGGTCGAGTTTTCAGATGTGTTCACCCCACAACTCAACCTACCTACAGCCACCTCTATCCAGATGACTGCTGTCTGCATCGTCTAAATGCACATGTTCACCTTTACGCAGACAACCTTCATTCATTTACACCTAGACGCTAGACACCCAGCTAGTTCGCCCATGCATCTCGATGCGACAATTCACAAAAACTCCCCTGTTCATACATGGGTAAACCGATCGATAAAACACGACCTTTTTCGCTAGTCCTTTTACACTTATTCTTGAGCTCATCGTCAGGGACAACATCCCATTTGTAGATGAACATCAATCGTGACAGCGATATAGCATTGTTTACGACCTGGTCAATACTGAAATCTGCAGTAGTTAGGTGCTGTCCTCACAGTGTTAGCGAGTCATTGTTGAGTTGGAACAGATACTGACTTGAAATGCATGATATTTACACTCAAAATATTTTGTTTAAGTTGAGAATGTTGGTAACCAGGACACATGTAAAACGCTGTAGCAAAATACTGCCACATATTCATTACTAATAACATAGTTTGAGGAATTCAGCTTGTGTTTTGGGAAGAAGACAAGATCGCTCTCGAGCTTCTGCTCATTCTCTAATTCTCCAATGCATATGGATGAGAAACGGTTATCTTACAAGGTGCGATGTTTCACTCTAAGATATATCTTGTCATTATTTGGGGATGCTAATTTCAGGCAGTTTATAAGTGAGCATGCTCGGCGTAGGTGTTCCATAATCGCATTCCACGTTCTGAGACTCGAAGTGCATATAAGACGTTAGAAATACATCTGCCTTATATTTGTACTTGTAGACAGAAATGTATACTGGGAGTTTAACACATGTGGCGTCTGTGACAACTGGTTTTTTAAATTAAGCTTAGATGTTTTATGACCCCAGCCCAGTTGGTGTCACTGAGAACGTCAGTCAGACTGCTGATGCCAGGTCACGTAATGAATATTTCTTTTGCCAACTTCGGAAGATGACGACAACGTCGCCCAGCGCTGACGGAACCAATGTTGAGCTGAAATAGCGACCTACATGAAACACGCCTTTTACGTTGTTGACAAGCAAAAACTACCGGGTTAATGGTAGGCTCTCTACAGTAAGTGATTTTAGTTCGCGACGCAGATGGCGACTTTTTTTCTGACAATAGGCCAAATTCGGGCGCTGGCGTGAGCATTTCGAGCACCGTCTCAACTTCGATATACAACCCATCTCGCACTTGTTCTCTTTTTGCGGAGAGTTTCTTCTATCCAGCCTATGCAGTGCCACGCGATCTCCATTCTCAAGAAGAGGTCGCCGATGCCACACAAAACCTACGCAACAACAGGGCATCCGGACAGGACAGTATACCTGCTGAAATCTACAAGCTTGTTTCGACAATTTGGACTCATTATGACTTGGACTTAGGCATCCATGTGTATCGCCAACACTCATATCATGAGCACTGCCTATTATAACTGCACTACTGTGAGAGTACCGGTTCGCAACAATCTTGCCCAACCTCAAGGTATTCGGTTTGGTGTCCGACAGGGTTTTACCTAGTCACCAATTCCGATTAATTAAGAGATTGACTTAAATTCCGCAAGGGCTCTACGTGAAGGTGACGGCGTTGAATTTGCACGCTTTCTGATCATCCTTAGATTAAAGAACACCGACTTTGCCTCAAATAAAACAGTCCGCACTCGCTGTGACAAAGTTGCAATGATAATCCCTATCATCCCGGAAGACGATTGAGTTGGTATAGGCATGAGTTTTGTCGTCCACGTTAGGAGCTCAGTGTTACAGCCCTCTATCCGGCACCGTTACGGCATTGAAGGCATCGAAGTGTGGATTAACTCAATTCCAGGCTCGTCATAGTTCATCAATATATGGAGGTGGTTCTTTGCCCTTCGATATTCGGTATCCGTCTTTGGCGTAGAAAATGCCCAGATCTGCCGCATCGCGTTTTCGGACGAGGAGAGGTATATTTTGGGGCATCATCGAGGCCGGCTTGATCAGGCATGTTCGCAGCGGTACCAAGTATAAGTAAGCACATCCTATATGCGCATTTAAATACTATTACTGCGGTGAAGCCATCGGTTGCTAATGTCGACGCGGCATTCGGAACTGTTCCCGTTTAATCGGAGGAGACTGACACTGTAGGATAAAACCTGCCTCGGGGAAAATGGAATTTGATCGACTTGTTCTGGCCGATCAGTTTACGTCAAGATGACACACAATCTTTTATATCAAAGCAGATAGGAATGAGATATACACAAACTGCAAAGAGGAACGCCTGCATCGTCGATTTGCGGAGGATAACAGGAAATTTCAGTGACGTGGTGAGGAACACTTGTCCTAGGACACCAATTTCGGATAAGACATCCATTAGAGAATATAGGGAGTTAAGTGTGAAACATTGTAATATCGTGTTTCCAGACCAGTGGAAAAGACAAAACGAATGCATTGTATGCATAATACCACTGGAGTTTTTAAATATGCCTAAACCGCAAGGACTTCGACTATGCTTAGGGCAGATTATGTCATTTCGTTCTTTATGCGCAAAGATTCCGTAATACAGTAGGTAGGCTAACTCATAAAATGACGGTCAAGTTTTCGAAATGTGTTGTTGCTTTAAAAAATAAAGTAAGTTGTGTTGTAAAATGAATTAGCGTGCAGCACAATTCTATTATAAATGATTTACCAAAGAATGCCGGCTTCTTTTCTTCCGTCTGCATGCAGAAAACATTTTTCCGTAGCATAAATTTTTCCTATTGATGTTCGGTGCCCTTTAAATTTTATGATATTTCATAGCAAACATGCAATAAACCATTCATTATTTTGTTCATTCCGTAGAAAACAACGTCTTTCACTGATTTATAATCCTAAAAATGGGGTATAATACGGTTTTGAGTAGTTTCCGATTGTGAGATTTTTCATACCAGGAAATGCTCTTTCATAAAGCGTCATTTCTCAGCATTTATCAGTATGGCTTAAAAGTTAAAAATATGACTTATCTCCACCGCTAAATTTTATGAAACCCATATGGTTTCCTCTCAATGCTCTAGGGGAATGTATGGCTTTCTGTACGCAAAAAATATACAGCTTGCAGACTGGAAGTCATAAATGTACTTTTAACGGCAAGCAGGGTTCAACATTATTCGGGAGTTGGATAAGTTTATAATTATGAGCCTTTTTAAGACCGCGAAATGTCCATTCACATAACATCGTGCCTGGCCGTTTACCGCTGCTCCTCATGAAATGTACAACACGGTTGGCACCCATTGCAAAATATTATGGACTCTGTATGCTATCTCTTTAATGGCATAACAATGTGTGATTTTCTTTACGCAGAACTTATGCACCTCGTTGAGTGAAATCACTTAGCGCTAATGCAATAAATGATCAGGCTCCAAATTATTCGGCAATTAGGAAACTTTTTTATACCTAATTATACTCCTTTCTTAACTAAAAAATATAAAGAGGACGTGATTCTCTATTGATTGACAAAAAGAAAGCATATTTTTATTTATGATTTCTATAAAATATATTTGAATTTCCAAGACCATCGAAAATCAACGGGAAAAATGCACGCTTCTTAAGTAGTCATTTTTTACCAAGCACGCTTTCAACAGGAGATTGACAAGAAGTTCATTTAAAAGCGGACGTCCTGCTGAGTCCGAAATGTTATAAGAGTATGACTTAAGGTAATCAGTATACCAACCGCGATCAAGTAATCCTTACTAATCGAAAACGCATTTCAGAATTTCAGCCAACATTTCATGAGAGCGGTCACTCACTGTAGGTTTCCGTACCAGGTCATTTACATAGATAATAAATAAGAGCGGTCCAAGAACTGACTCCTGTTGGACTCCAATTGTAACAAGTGTCTATTCAGAGCGGTAGCCACCCGCAGTGACGTTTTGTCTACGATCTTTTAGGAAATCTTGAAACCAGTTTAGAAGATTTTCTCTTACCCATACTTCTGAGGGCTTTTGAACAACAACAGTTGAACCCACAGATGCAACGATGTCATGTTTGCTGTCTGTTCGAAGCAGGGACGTTGATTTTAGGTTTTATATTTCTCTTTGCATGAAACAAAGAAATTATATGGAACCACGCTCTAGCAGTAATTTTGACAGCACTGCCCATGGTTCTGATTTGTTTAATATCGAACTTCCAACTGAATGCGATGCAGTATTTAAACTAGGCTGACTGCGAGCGCGGTACGACTGGACCGTAGAGCCAATCACATTTAAGTGCGGGACAGTTCAAAACACTGTTGGAATTAATGTGCTTCGATGACGGAAAAATATGCTGGCGTGCCTATGGCCACATGGACGATCGGGAGAAGAAACAGCAGTAAAGGCTTCTAATGAAACGTACACTCCAAACTGAACAGCGTAGGACAATTCAGTCTGCTTGGCCAACAAAATTTTTGTGTGCGATTCTTTCTATCGGTTGTGGAAATCATGTTTGACATAAACGGCTACGTATTAGTACGATGATTTCGTTTTGATGTTTAACAAGCTCTTAAAAACAAGACCATGAAATGTCCTACTGTCGTACGGTAGTACTTTCCTCCATGTACGCAACATTTTTGACTGTCGTTGAAATAGTGTTTGGCCCATATACGGCATTATCTGTGATTAACTTAACAGTTTGGTAATGCCTTCCTGGTAGGTCGTCACATCTTGCATGAGAGTAGCAAGAACTGCGATGGAACGTGGGACTGCGCTCAACGTTCGGCAACTACTGCACTAAGTCCGTCTTGTGACATACGATCAGATAAGACACTTATCGAACGAAAAATTAGTGGATTTTTTTAGTACAAGCCTTTCTGAAACCTAAAGTCATCACCCTTGTGAATACAAGGCGAGCCACTAAGAAGGAAATACGCTAAACTAAATCACACTTTCAGTTGCACTGCTCAACTTGACACGAGACAACCCGCCTACTGGATGTGTGTTCAGACATTCTTTCAAGGTTTTTTTTTTCACTTTTAACAGCACTCCGGGAAGGTCTTTGCTAGACTATTCTATAAATACACATCATTTTTTAAAGATCGTGTGCTACATTTGTAATAATGAACTTGAAGTTGGTCCCCAATTATCAGTCAAATCACATTGGAGGGCGCGCCTCGACAAATGTCTTCATTAATATCGGCGCTAACCTAGTTCATTCTCATTATTCCCCACATGGCCATAAACACGCGTGCGTGGTCTCAACGGATATTATATCCCGCTTTAAGCTCAGGTCTGACGAATGCAGTGTACACTTACAAAAAAATAGAAATTATCGTCTCTGTTTTTAATAGGTACAGAGAATTAGCAAACAGGCGAATGCGTCCTAAATTCCAACATCCTTGCAGCCTTGGAAAGTTACAGTCAATATGCTGCCGCAAACCTTGTAGGTCGTCAAATCTTGCTGTACAGCAGCAAGTACTAATGCAACGCCCGTATTCCACACTGGCTCCGGCAATTAATGAATTAAGTCCGTCCATAAATATACGGACAGACTAGACACCTATCGAACGGAAACGTCATTGTCTTTCTAGTGCTAGCCTTTCTGAAACATGCAGTCATCGTCCCTGTGAGTACAAGCCAGCAAAACCTACTTTGGCTAAGTTAGAGTCTAAAGGGAATGAGCAAAACGCTATGGACGAAGTACTCTTATGTGGTTCCTGCGCAATCAGCAAAATCTACATTTTGTTTAGTGTCAAACTTGATCTGGAAAAGTTTATTTCGTTTTGCTTTGTTTCATTTATTCCAAGTTTACTTTTATTTTTATATTTTTTTGCAGATGCTTTGATAAGGCGCTGCAGACACTGCTTTTATGCAGTCCCGTAATAACTGTTTGGCGTGTTTAGCTGCTCTGTGATTATACTTTTTAACACTTTGCACTGTAAAAGTTTAGACTTCACTGATTAAATTATGACGCATTACGTTACTTCTTAACCCGTCAAAACATGAACCATCCTTAGTTTTATGAAAATCGATCGACGACCGAAGAACGGTGTGTTTTAACTGCACAACGATATCTGTCTTTTGGATGTGCGCTTTGCGCGAAACAAATTAGTTTTGGTACCTTTCAGGCAGGAGGTTTCTTAGAAAGAAAACATCAAGGAGCACCTAAGGGTGAGGTGATTTTATATTTTTGGGTACTTCGTTCTGTCTTAAATGACAACAGGACGAATTACAAATAAGCGTGATGCAGCAATGTCCACAAGGTGCGTTCACTCAAAGTAAGCCCAATCCAACCATAATCGCACTCTACTTCCAGGATTCAGGAAATTTTTCATGAGGATTCAGTGAATTTTTCTGATGGTGAACTGCAGTCTCATTTGCAAATGCATAAATGAGTCAGTGCTGCATTTAACTAAGTCCAGTGCGATTTACCAACACGAAAACGGTTACGTTTGACTTGCCACTAAGCTCATTTCCATCATTCTGCCCTCAATTTTAATCTCACTGTTGCAAAAATTGCAATGCTTATTCTTTCACGTAACACGGATTAGGGAGTTGAACTCGGTGTTCACCGAAATTTGGCCTTAGTGGAAATAAGGTCCACGAACTAAACGCTAACTGGCCGGATTTTACAATCATTAAGAACGACGGCAAATGAGATGTTTAATCGTATTAACGAGGTATAATTCAGTTTCATATAGGTGTTTGCTTATGCGCTCATGCATACCGTTGCAAAAGCTCAGACCTTCTTTGAATGAAAATTTTAACTAATTTTAAAGACGATCTAAACATCACCACTCAATGTTCTAAAGTCGCTGCGCGGGCAATGTCCGTTATGAGCGCGATACGCAGAACGTTTATTCACTTGAATAAAGATGTCTTTGGCAAAGTATACGGGACATTTGTGCGGCCGCACCTGGAATATGCGGTACAGGCTTGGCGGCCGTGGCTTCGGAAGGATATAGCTATCTTTGAAGGTGTACAACGGCGTGCTACAAAGGCTGTTCATGGCCTCAAAAACTTCACGTACGAGCAGCGCCTGACGGCCTTGAACCTCTACCCCCTCCACTACAGGCAGGACAGAGGTGACCTCATAGCAACGTTCCAGTTGATAAAAGGACTAAATCTGGATGTCGACTGGGAAACGTTTTTTGAAATGGCACCCAAGTCCAATCTCAGACGACATGATTACCAGCTTAAAAAGGAACTGTGCCACACAAATCAACGTTCCTCCTTTTTCTCGCAGAGGGTCATTCGCTAATGGAACTCTTTGCCGGAGTTTGTTGTTAATTCCCCTACCGTGAACGTGTTCAATAGACACCTGGATACTCACCTTCTGAAAGGCAAGCCAAACTGCCGAAGCCTGATCTAACGGATTATTGAAATGACTATAAATATACTACTAACTAGATTTCAACAGATCCTTTTTTTGCGTCAAACTTGGCCCATATTGAAATTTTCACAGTCCGAATAAAAGGAGGAGGTCGCATAAAAGGTCAAAAATAATTAAGGACAGAAACAGATACAAAAAATTAGTACTTTGTCGATTGTCCATTCGAATTAATAACAGCAGACAAATTAATAAGGTTACACAAAGAATTTCCATCCGAAAGCTTTAATAGCGTAGGAAACTGCTTGAATATCAGGAATCCTCCGATTCCGCCTAAATTCGGCCCGTTTTCTATTTAATATACAGATCCGTATCAAACTTTCCTTCAGAAAATGGTCTTTTCGTCCTTATTTCAACTAAATAAACACAAATAACGACACCAAAAATACGCTACATTTTCCACTATAATTTTGACCTCGGCATTTCATGAGTTAGCACAGGTACTGTACCACGCAGGCTTTTCGGCATGTAACCAGCATACGAATAGCTGCCAAAGCTTTGCATGGGTTCATTGTTGTGGTGCAGACTCGAACTCAGATAAAGTATTTATAAGTAAAAGAAACATGACCTTTTCTTTCTTGCTATTTCGAATTTATGTTTGGACTCGTCACCAAAGGCGACATCATGCACGGTTAATTCATGCATCATGCCCACCAATGCGAATGCTTTTGCTTCGATCACCAACGCCAATGTCGGCCACCAAGCTGTTCACGCACAAACAGCAATTGTATCCAACTTTGTTGTGTGCGTTACTCATAATAGGTATACGGTAACAGTGACTGCGTATGAATTTACCTGATCTGATGTTGCCTATGATGACGGCCTTCAGCTTGATTCCGAAATATTAAGAGAAAAGAGATCATGATGCGGAGGCGGCGGCGTTTATTACACAAAATGCCAATTCACTTGTCTAAGCTGAGTAATTCATAGAAATGATAAAATATTCTACAAGAACATTGTGCATACGTCTTGTTTTCCGATATTCTTAAATTAAACGTCGCTTGTTTTATGAAGAAATTAGGCAGTTCAAAGACGCATCTCATCCGCTTCACCTGAAGATCGTCAACACTCTGTGGACGACATCCAACTGGTTCAGATTTCAGCAATTGTGCGTATTGCTCATGTCATAGACGAAGACACATCTTCAGCCAATTTCAAGAACGTTAAAAAACGGGAATATGTGACTGTGAACATTAAGGTGACGCAGTTATCTGTGACTGCGACTAGAAACATAACCTAATGTGCAAGAGAAAAAGAAAAGGCGAAATAATCAACAGATGTTGGATCAGCAAATCAAATTTGTTCTCCTGGTCCCCACTGTGGGCTGAGTGAAGCCTTACCGATGTTTGATTTGGATTGTTTTTGTGAATCACCCTGGCCAGTTGAGGGTGAAATAAGCTACAGATCGTGACCTACCTGAGGAAATGTCACAAAATGTGAACCTAAATCGCTGTGGCGCACGACACGACCACCCCACACCCACGAAAGTTATGCTGCCATACATTTACGACCAAGCTTCAAAACAAGGCAAAGCTTGGTTTATGCAGTATTGTTTATGAACTAAAGAATAACCTATTTTTGGAAAAACCACCAAATCAAAAATCCACTGTATTGCTGGCCAACTATTCAGGGTCTAATATAACTGTCAGCAGAGAAGGGATATTTCATAAAAGATCAAAAAATGAAAAACAGTAACAAATATAACGTGCTAGTACTTTGTTGATTGACCTTCAGCTTTCAAAACTGCTGTAAGGCCGGGGGTATGGAGACTACCAACTTATCTATGGTGGTTTGGTCTATGTATATTATTAAGCAAAAATTGCAACTTCCATCTCATAGAAATATGTTTCCTTGCCTTGTCCCAATTTATTTTGGTTAGTACAAAAAGCTTTTCGATGGGATTAAGGTCAGGGCTGTTGGCGGGGATAAAAAATCTTCGAAGGCCACAGGCAGAGAGGCTGGCCGTGGTCTAAAATATTTGATTATAGTCGTAAGCTGGATTAAAATCATACCTCCTTTGAGCGGTGGACAGAGGCATTATCCTGCAACATCATAGTGTGCATTTGATGTCCATGAATGTCGTTGTAACCGAAGGCATCCTTTACGACTTGGATGACTGCCTTGCTATTTATCGTCTCCACTGATGAACGCCAGATCGGCCGCTGTCCGAATTTGGTGGCCATCTAAACCATCAGGCGTCGGAAGTTCTTTAAATTTGGCGTCCACATAGTGTGCCCTCGTGGAAAGTCCTTCCCATATATGACCACGTGCGCTGACTTCGGGGCTCGTTGAAAAATAAGTTCTCATCACCAAAATAAATGCTTTTGAGCAAAACTAAAAACGTTCTCTTTTAAGTTGTCTACTTAAAATGGGTTTGTCATGGCGTTTTGCTGATGAAAACCAAACGATTTTATTCTCTTCTAATTATGTGTATAGAAAACATCGGCCGGTGCTCCCTGTAAATGCACTTAAGGGGACATATAACGAAACTTTTTGGTGTCAGACGAAAGAAATCGTCGTCTTGCTTGCTTATGCACCGTTTTAGCTCCCTTGCTTATTAATTCTCCGGAGATTGACCTAGTTAATGTTGAAGATACTAGCTATCGAGTCAAGCTGCAACGCTTTAGCTGCCATTTTCCGTATCCGCTGAAAGTTAACTTCCGATAGGAACTCTTGAGATTTTTACTGCACGGCGTGGCACAGAAAAGTAGCAGTATGTAGCGCGCAATCTATATATACGTGTTAACGCCTACGAGTTCCTTGTGTAGTAAAACAAACACAGTCGAGCAAGCTTATTACTGCGTTTAACGGTATAACACGTTACAGTTTTAGTAATAGAACTTAGAAAGATCAAATTACTATTTGATTCATGAGAATAAGGTGTTCTTTCATACTTGACTCGACCTGATTTTCATAAACTTAAAAATCAAAATTTCCGTTTCCAGAGTGGACGCCTTTGATATTTTTATTTGCTATATAAATGTTTCTTTATAGTGCAGCGTGTGCAACTAAGAGGTTTTAATGGAGGATACTTATTAAAATAGGAAATTAAGTGGATGTGCGGAGATGAATAAAACTAGACTAATATGACTTTTTCTTTAGAAATAAACACGCCAGATATATGCCATCCCCTCAACTTGATTACCGCTCCTCAGCATTTCATGAGTTAGGTCATCAACTGTATGTCTTAAGCGACGCTTGGATAGACATGCCTGTCGGTGAATGTTGCCTTGAAGTGAACACGGCTGACAGCTCGGCCGTCTGGCCTGACCTGACCAGGCAGCAGCAACAAATGATAGTGATCCTGTTCTCAGTATTGATCAGCATTTGTTTGCTTTAAACGACGCTGTCGAGAATTTGCAACTATCACTGTCATTTGTTGTTGCCGCTGTTGCTGCTGCTACCAGGTAAGGTCAGGCGGATCGAGTTGCCAGACGTGATCACGCCACGGCAACATCCACCGACAGCCTAAGAGACACCTTCATCAGCCGTTGAGTATCCAACTCAGCTAAAATAGTAAGTGTTGTCTGTCCTTGGTGGTGGCTATGGATCCCACGTGCACGTCTCAGTTGTTACCAGCGTTTGTACGCCTAAAACAACTCTGTTGTCGCAGCTGCTGCTCCCAGCTTAGGTCAGGTCAAGCAGATCAAACTGTCGGACGTGCTCACCTCACGGCAAAATTCACCGAGAGCCTTGTCAGCGCAGACAATTAGTGCACGCGCGTACCTACGCAACGTCCCGTTTTCCACGCACAGCCCGGGCGTTCGCCTAGCCGGCAGGCCCTAACCTAATTCTCAGGCGCATGTAGACAGAGGTGTCGGTGGGTTTTGTTGTGAAGTGATCACGTCTGACAGGTCGATCGGCTGGACCTTACCTGACTAGACCTGACCTGGCAGGAGCGGCAGCAGCTGGAGCAAATGATAGTGATCTTGCTGCAGTCGCGATCGCGTCGTTTAGGCGTACAAACACCGATATCAGCTGAGTGTGCAACTGGAATCTAGCCACTACCAGAGGAGATTACCAACTACTATAGTTGAGTAGGAGAAGAGAAGACACAAGTTGCCTGGTAGCGTACGTCGGATAGCAATATTAGTTATTTTGAAAACACAACGCTGCAAGCGGACCAACTTATCGATATTTGGCGAAATGTCAGAGAACTAATTGTGCAATCAGCAAAAAAGCACTTATATTGATAAAACATGTTGGGTATCATGTCCGCTTCCAAAAGCTACGTCGTCGATCCACTTCAAGGTTAGTTCGCCAGTCTGCTATAGCACCTAATAGAAAAAGGACGGAGAATGTAATCTTCTGACAATGCATGCTGCACTTTGCAGCTCTTGATCCCTAGTTAAGACGAAATCGCAACTCTTGCCGAGGAAACATTTGTATTAATATATTATCAGTATTCCTAACTAGAATAAAACAAATTAGATAGATTTTAGGGTTTGCGGCCGCTCTCATCTTTCAAAGGAAACCGTTACAATCGCGATATTTTGTGAAACTCTCTTGAACACGGTTTGCTTAAAGTAAGTCACAACCTGCAATGCTTCAGAAACATCGTTGTTTTAAATGAATGCTCTTAGAATGCGCAGCTATCCGAACAGCAACTGATTGACATATGCCATCCCACGCAAATCATCATCTGATGCGCCACTCCCTTCCAAGGAGAGTATTGTTATTGATTTTTGACAAAGAATTGCTGACTTCAGTTCAGATGGGCAAACGTTTGAAAATTCGATCATATGCTCGAGTATGGTCTTTCTAGCAAAATCGATAGAGATGACTGGGTTTACTGCGAGTCCTACTCAACAATTCACGTTCTGCCACTGTTTAGCCAATCACAAGATTGCAATGGTCGATTGAACGTCGACGGTAGAATTGTTAATCTGGGTTACGTCATCCCGTATAAAATTAATAGTCGGTGCCCACTGCACATGGGAGTTTTGATGGAATCCCTAGGCATGGATATGCATTTGGGGCACCTACGCTCTCGTTTTGCCCCCGTCATACCATAAAAATGAATGGTTATTTGGCTCATTGTCAGAAGCAGCCCATTTATAAGTGTGTTTTATATTCCTGCATGCATATATTTCATCAGGCTAGGTAAGAGATAAACATTTCGCAAGCCGGACTTGTACAATTACATCAGGTATAAAGCATGAAGTCAGCGTCATCTTCCGCCTCGTGAGCAGAAGCGTATGTATGTGTATGCATGCAATCTAGTAAAAAATTATAAAAAAATTTAAAACCAGTCATACTCCTTATGCGGTGTTTTGGTATAGTCTGGCCATTGTAGGCCACCTGGAAGAGGTTCGTTCAAAAGCTGTCATGCTAACCTAGTGGCAATATATTGGGATAGTGCTTCAAGCCGATTAGATTTTAAACCATAAATGGCATTTCAGCATTTACGCGAACATTTTATGTGTCAGCACACACATTGTAAGTCAAGCGAGGGCAAAATATCGGGATATGTTTTTGCACGACAATCGGTATTAAAAGGCGACCCAAATAATCCTTCCTAATCGGAAACGCATTTCACGTGGTCGGTCGTTTAGCGCACGTTCCGTACTACGTATGTTTTTTTTGCTTGGACTGCATAGAGCGCCGTTAAAAATGGACGTAGGTGTAGGCAAAATAGAATTGAATTTTTAAATCTGGGTTCTTTTGGATGTCTTACGTTTTTTATTATGCAATTAAGGTATATGGGAAAATTGTGCAACATACGGACATACTGGATACCCGTTGCTAGTCCAAACTAACTATTCCAGTAGGCATGCGAGGAAGTTAAAATTAATGTATACACGTGTTTTCCTAGCAGTGCATAACGGCCAGAAATACTGTGCGCCAAATCTACATTTTTTTGCGAAAGATGACATCTCGACCGCAAGTTTTACAGCACTACATATTTTACCAAAAATACACTAAAATACTATCGTTTATTAGAAAGCGAATGCCGCTTCCCTGCATATGAGGCGCTGCGGCAACAATTACGAGACTATTTCCGCCTTCCTATACCACAAAGTTCATTTAGATTGGGGCAGAGAAAGGTCGCCTCTGCCGTTTTTGGCTAAAACCCTTCCGCGTAATGACGAATGTACGAAAAACACATTTAAGAGAGATGATGAAATTTCGTTGACCGTATGTCTTTGGAAATCGCTTTCTGATTCGACAAATGTAAGCTTGCTTTGTCAGTTTTGATTTATTTCTTACTGACATGCGCGACTGGTCTAGATTTTGCGGTCAATACAAATTAGCTGGCGCAATTTTCTTTTTTACAGCGCACATCAATATGCTAATCTTCGATACCTGGTTCTGGCCCAACCCCGAGCAGTGGCCCAATATTCACATTTGCACTAAAGTCTGATGTTAAAAATTATGATTAAATGCACAAAGTCAGAATAAACCCGAGGCATTTCTGTATCAGTTCACAGGTATTCTCTATACTCCCATCCCTCGTCCACAGGACTGCAATACTAAAACTAAAAAAAGAATTAAAATAAGGGATTTAATGGGTTACCATCTCCCCTTTAAAACTCATTCTGCCCCACGGCATTCATAAGATCGTATAAAAATGAAATGTTTGAAAGGGTGAGCACTTTAGATGCGATAGTAGCTTTGTGGTGTTTCAATGTCTTTGACTGCATCATTCCGACAGATTAAATATGCGGGAAAGTTTTGCTTGCCATAGCAGTAACATCGTGTAAACGTTGACCTTGCTGTTTTACATCGATTTTCTCTGTCGAAATTCAAACCTTTGTACCTTTCTCACTTGTTATACGGGAATAGTCACATGCGACGATGTAGGAATAACCGAAACGAATCGGTTATACACGATTATAGTCCAAAGTCCCAATGTCAGGATGCTCATATCGTAAAGCGTCAAAAGGAAAGGTTAAAATCGAACGGTCATTAGCTCTCCCAGATTTCTTCAAAACTCGCGTATTGTCTCGGCAAGGCAACATCGGGCGTGTGCATGAAGTGAGCATTTAATATGTGCTAAAGGTATCTGATATGTCAATTTGATAAAATTCAAAGAGTCTTTAAAATAGCTATTTAATTTGCCTAAGACACCCTATAACGATAATAGGGTAATTTTGTTTCTTAGACGTCAAACACTAAAGAAAAGCGAGAGTTTTACAGACACGGGTCAGATGTCAGCACTAGGGCTGAAAAGATTGCCATCTCGATACCGGCTGTCGTTGTGTTCCTCCAGTAACAAGTCATTGTCGGAGTAATTCGGAGCTATTTATATCTTCGACTTATGTTTGACACGCGATCTGTTTTTGGCAAAAAATTAGTTTCTGGGTGATCGAAAAAATCTAGAGTGTACACATTTCCCAAACCTAAACGCCGTGCAAGTTATTAATACAACGTATGAGACAGTGTGTCAAATAACACCATTACTCGCATCCAAAATAATTTTCTACATTTATAGCAGCAGCCCTTTTTAGCCGGCTGATTAGTTGTCTAAAAGTCAGTTCTGCTAGTCAACGACAAAATCCTTTCTCTCCTGCATTGGAGGACAAGCTTGTTTTCTCACCCATGTTGATAAGGACCGAAATACACCGGCTGAAGCCAGCCAAATCACCTGGTGCACATAGAATTCCCTCACTTTTCCTCCTAGAATTAGTTAACGTACTGTGTGAGCCGATATCCATGATATTTCAGAAGTCCATGGAGGAAGGCAAACTGGCGGAGGAATGGAAATCGGCGCATATCTCTCTAATCTATAAATGAGGATTTTGGTTGGAGCCTGAAAATTACCGTCCTGTCAGGTTAACCAGCATTTTGGGCAAGGTTTCGAAACAACTTACTAAAGGACATTTAATGTCGAACCTGGAGCAGAGGAACCTATTGTGTGCTGCGCTGCACGGATATTGTCATGTTTATTCATGTCTTATAAGCAGTCTTTACTCGCAGGAAAAATGGACAAGAATCATAGAACAGGGCCGTCCAGAGGATAACATCTTCTTTGACTTTATGAAAGCGTTTGATGGCGTTTCTCAGGGACGGCTCCTACAGAAGATTTAAGTGTGGACTGCTGCCTTCCACGCGCTGCAAAAGAATCGTCCAAATGACAAACAGCATCAGGCATTGGAATAGGCGTGCCTTCACAATCTTACCTCCAGTACTCTTCTCACGGATAGTCGGCCCGTTCGTCAGACCGCATTTGGAATACAGAATGACATTATGGACGTCCTGTATGAAGAAAGACAGTGATGCCATAGAGCAGGTGCAACGTCGGGCCACAAAAGTGGTGGATGGTCTCAGTACTCTGTCATATTCAAAATGGCTGATGCAGCTAAACTCGTTTCTTCTATCCTATAGACGAATAAGGTTTGACCTGGTATAGACATTTCGCATTGCCCACGGGTATAAATGTTCGCTCAAGTCTGACGATATCTTCGAATGCACGACCATGCGCGATAATCCGCACAATGTCAAGCGGCAGCGTACACGCCTAGACCATCGGAAGTTTTGTTTCAGCCAGCGTGTTGTTCGATCGTAGAACTCTCTCCCAAAGGAAATACTGTCGTTTGATACAATGGCTTATCCAAAAGACAGCTGGATCGTTTAATCTTTGAGAAAGAACGACTCTCACTGCAGAATTGTCTGAGCCCAGCCATAAATTTCATTTCCTGATGTCACCCCTATGTAAAGTATCCCTGAAGTTTCATGAAATTTTTCCCACGCGAACTACACAAGTGACTGCATTTTGTGCTGATTGTATATAATTGCACTTAAAATTGCATATGTACATTAAGAAGACCGTCTGCTGCACCCTTCGTAGTCCAGCACTGTAAAAACAGTTTCCGTAAATAACATGTTACTACCAAATTGTTAGTAGGTTGTATATTTATTATTTATATCGTATGCATAGGTTTCAATAGGCTTATCAAGGGCATTGCCTACTACCCTAAAAAATATGCTACTAGTAATGTTGGGCAGCAGACACTCCAATATGCAGTCTTAAAGAGGCCAGGCGGTGGGTTTGCTTTATTTTGTAAAGGAATGACCTGTACGTCAGTACCTAAGTCACATAGAGCACCCTGTATTCACGCCACACTAACACAAACGGCCAACCGCCAATCACTGGCTGTCCTAAAAGAAGAATTATGCTTCTTTTGCGTTAGCCAGCATCCTCGCCATATAAAGCTGTGCTCAAGACCTCTAAAGCAGTTTTCAACTTACGCAGGCAAATGCTTTCTTTGGGAACTATCACACTATTTACGATCGTAACGTACACGTGTCTACTCAGAGCCTGCAAATACAACGATGACATGTGTAAGTTGTTATTGTAATTAAAATTAATGGTGCAGTAAGGTCGCGACATTTTATTTAAATCCCGGGTATTTTGTATGAATTTTGGAATATACTGTGGGAATGAACTGAGTTGCTTAGACTTGTTGCAAAATATAGCCTTATTCATGTACAAATGTTTTTATAAAAGTGCAGAACTCCTGTTACCGAAGCATAATTTTCTGTGATATTAAGAAGGTAAGTAGGCGTATTTTATCTGTTGACATAGTCAACAGTACGGAGTCATGCGCGATATTTCAGGACAACGAAAACGCCCATTCGTGGATCAATGTGACTAACCATTTTAATGGTACACGCTTGCTCCTCGGCTTTACTGTAAAATCGCATGTTCAAAATTTTCGGCGAAAAATTAGCTCCGTTCACTATGTGCAGTAAATAAGTTAAGAGATTATTCAAGAGTCAAAGAAACGATCATTGTAGGGATAGTTCAAGTCTTAGCTTTATTATTTCCATCTCTTCGCACGTAAGATAGCGCGCTAGGAATGGCAATAGATAACCTCGATAAGCCGATGTGCGACAGGATATATGTCGAAAGCTGAGACGCATCGGGCGGGAAGACTTCGCAGACATAAGTTCAGAATGTAAGGGATGGGCAACGTCATCTAGAATTCGACCAGCAAATTACTTGACCGCATTGAAGTGTCGTTGTAAGATAGTGTTAACTAAAAAAGATAAGAAACACCAGCAGCAGAAGAGAGCATGCGGAGGACTCGTTTCAAAATTAAAAGATCCTTTTTTAGCAAAGCAGGAAAAATGACTGGATAGCAGTAAAGGATAAGAGGAAAAATACAGACATCAATGAATCGCCAGACTAAGGGTTGAGGTGTGTGGTAGGAACGTAAACGACGTACGTAGTAATGGGGTTTACGAACTGTAATAAATAGGGACTCAATATGGAGTGAAACTGAAAGATTTGAGGACAAAGTAACGCCGAGGTACCTGAAAGAGGATACTTCGTTAGGAACAATGTCAGAAGAATCAGGATTAGGAAAGGGCCGCATTCGAAAAATACACTGAAAGGATTTTTGGTTGTTAATTAGGAGACCATTTTCCTCCGACCACGCTAGGACATGGTTTAGGCCATCCTTTAGAGACCGGAGGTGTGTCTGACTTTTGAGAGGGTGTCCAACAACCACATCATCAGCGTACTTGACCCAAAGACAGTCGTTAGGTGACCTTAGCTCGTCAGTGTGGAGAGAGAAAATGTGAGGGAATAGAATGGACCCTTGAAGAACACCGCAGTCATTGGGAAGGGTCGAAGATTTCCGTTTGCCTGATTTGACAAATTGAGTGCGGATGGTAATATAATCTCTATGCCAGGAGACGACCCAGCCTGGAGAGCCGCATGCGGAGGTTTTGGTAAGGAGAAGAGGGCGCGGGACGGTATTGAATGCGGAGGAGTAATCAAGAAATTGGCAGTTTAGCTGTTGGAACGTAATACATACCACTACTTTATTATCATATTTCACTTTTTGTTGACGCCTTGAGGACAGGTGTTTTATTAAGCCACACGATATCTTGCATTTCGGCAGGGGATCATTGCCGTGATACTAACAAAAAGCCCACATTTGTTAACTTTGTAGCCCTAACACCTTGTCCAAGTACCCGAGGAAATTTGCGCCTTGCCGACATCCTACAGTATCGACTCCGCCGGAAACCTGCGTTTAGTGTACACAAACCGCACGTTGGTGGTATCCAGACAAACTTACACATACGTGTTTTATCTGAACCAATAATACATTCTTGCTATGTTGTATACCAAGCGGTCGATGCACGCGTCTTCAGATTGGCATGCAATGCCACATTTCCTCGCATGAACATCCATTTGCTTCACGGAGTAAACACTTTTACTTGATTTTTTATTGCTGCCTTACATTCAAAAACATCTACTTACACTTTGCGCACAGAGGGCATGACTACAAGGATTAAAATGGTTAATGAATAAACTCTAGCAGGACACTTCTATAGGCTATGTTGATAAAAAAACCTAATGTAGTCAATAAAGGTAGCTGAACTCGATTAGATCTGAATATGACTAGAGTGGAAATTAAAAAAGCAGATGGCATTTTTATGTTAGATGTGGTTTTCAGTAATTGCATCTATTATTCTGGAACAAATTAGCCACTGGGGTTAAATACTTTGGCTGTTCGCGAAACCCAGCGTCCGTCACTTAGGAAACGCAGCATAAAATGCCGACATATGCTTATCTGTTTTTCGGTTTACACCTGGCATTTATATAAATTTCTCTCAAACTATGAAAGTGAGAGTATTAATAGACATGTGTTGGAGTATGAGCAAGCTGTAATGTTTTCCTGTTTACATTGTAGGTGACAGTGAATCCTATCATAGAACTGATAACTCAGTCTGCAAATATGGACCAATTCACCTTTAACGTGGAAAATGCGTACGCGATTGCGGACTTCCTGCTTGTTTCCAGTGCACTGGCTGAACGCAGCGTATTGCATTTTACCGGATTCATTTTCAATGGCCTTCGGCGTAATGTCTATAGAAAGGGTTGGAAGAGTCTATCACCGTGGAAGCAAGAGGCACTGCGTTCCCTGGATCTTCTTGTGTCTGAAGCGTCCGCCATTTCATTAGCCACCTCATGTTCCACATGACTAATATCCTCCATACGAAGCAGAACGATTGTCAGGCCGTGCCAGCTGTATTCTGCCTTGTAGCATGTGTATTCTTGGTCAAACACATTTTTATAATAGACACTATACACATTTCGTCGCATACGCTCCATTTTTTAAAATGTTTTTGATCGTTAATAGAATGGGAAATTCAAAGATATAATTGTTGTTTCAAAAAACTGTTCAACCAGAGATTTTATCGTATATGTGTGCCTTGTTGGCCTACGGTAACAGTAGATATGCACTGCGTCTGCCCCTGTACCCAGTGTCATGGTACATTCACGAAGACCGGAGGCGGGAAGGAGCGCAAATTTCTGGCACTGCGTACCAACCCAGACACTGGCCGCGATAAGCATTTGCTCGGGGCTTCACGCACTGCAAATAAAACAACAGAACTACTTTCAGCGGCAGCCATTGCAGCTTCGCACTCCGTCCACCAGTCGGCCACTACACACACACACACACACACACACACACACACACACACGACGACGACAGTTCGTCCGTCGGTTTCGACGATGACCACCGTGTGCCCCACAGCTGCAGCAGCGCTGGGAGCAGGGACGGTGACTTGCGCAGGGGTTTATAGTGCCGGTAGACTTGCGCTGCATCTACCTACACTCTCTCCTCCTCCCCCGCCTGGGCCCGGTGTCAAGACAGAGTCAAGAAGACCGGAGACGAGGGAGGCCGCAGGTGGATGGCTCGGACGGATCCTCACCTTGGCGTTCCACCACACCCCCTGGTCCACACAACAATAACCAGGATTCCAACCAACACAACAGAGATTTGGAGGCTGGCACGGCCGAAGCCGCACCTGGGCGTGCCGCCAACGCCTGGCTCGGATCCCACACTGTGGTGGGAATGCCATAAAGGCCACATTAAAAAGGAGCCATTGCAGCCTGACTCTCAGACCGCCTCCCGTTAAGGAGGAGGTCCAAGGTACCCCGTCAGTTGGCAACCTTCCAAGCCACGGCTTTTAGCGCACCGTGATAGCTTCAAGCGCGTCAGATTGATTATAGTGAGGAAAATGCGCTGAGTCGTCGACCTCACTCTCCCTTCCCATTCCCACACCCCAGCCACTGTCCGAGCCGGTCAGTAGACTGGAGTGGGGAATGGGCGCGGTGGCTGACATGGTCGACTGACCATGCCTGCGCGCGCCACAGCACGACCTGGCCCCCCATACACACACAAACACCAGGATTTCACACAACGGGGGTTGAACGGCGTGTCTCCCACTTGCGTGAGAGTGACGTGGAAGGTGCTGCTGCAGCCCGTCCCCAGCCCACCAGTCCGCCACTCCACACAACACACACACACAACGTGACGAACTGCGTGAACCGAGAGCGGGCCTCAATCAGCAACCTTCTTATCCACGACACTTGACGTGTCGGGATAGTCTCGGACGCAAGTCACCCGTGCAGCCGAAACCGCATGGGGACCGAGTCGAGATGCACACTTCCCACTTGCGTGGGAGGCGGCAGTTGAGTGCATGAGGTGTGTGAGGGTTGATGTCTGGTGGGGTGATGGTGTTAGGAGGTAGGGGGTGAGGGAATGTGTGGTGTGACCGGCGGTTGTCTACCGCAGGTCGTCGTGGATGCGCATGTGGCCGAATAGACCCATGCGAAGCGTGAAGGTGCGAGGGCAGTGTGGGCAATGGAGGCGAGTGCGGTGGGTGTAGGTTGGTGCTCCAGGCACTGGTTCGCCAGTCTCTGTGCGATGGATTCGCAAGTGACCGACCAGGCCGATGCGTGAAGTGGAGGTGCGATCGCTGTGAGGGCAGATGTAGGCCTGGCCCTCACGTCTGATGATGGAGGTTGCAGGGGTTGTGCCGGTTGTTGTGTCAGGTGCGGCTGTGGTGAAGTCGTGGGCGACAGACGCCGAAGCGGCCGTCGTTGTGGCAGTGATGAAGGAATAGGAGGAGGAAGGGGAGGAGTGGAGGGTGGTAAGGTCGGTGGCGTCGATGTCGGCTGGGGAGTGGTTAGTGGGTGCACAAGATGATGGATTGGGAGTTGGGCTTGGCGGGGTGGGTGTGTCAAGGCTGCGGTCAATTCCGCTCTCGTGGATGCGCATGTGGCCGAATAGACCCATGCGATGCCTGAAGGTGCGAGGGCATTGTGGGCAGTGGAGACGAGTGCGGCGGGTGTAGGTTGGTGCTCCAGGCACTGGTTCGCCAGTCTCTGTGCGATGGATTCGCAAATGACCGACCAGGCCGATGTGTGAGGTGAAGGTGCGGTCACAGTGAGGGCAGGTGTAGTCCTGACCCTCATCACTGGAATCGGGAGAGGTGTGGGTGGTGATGTCGGTTGTTGTGTCGGGGTTGGTGATGTGTGTGACGGCAGTCTGAACATCCGCCGCTGGGGCAGTGGAGGAGGATGGAATTGGTGGTGCAGAAGGAATGTCAGAGTTAGTTGGCGGCAGACAGGGCGAGGAAGAGGCGGGCGGGGGGACGATGGCTGGAGCAGTTCGAGAGGTGCAGTTGGTACGGAGATGTCCAACAAGTCCGAATCGTGCCCGGAATGTCCGTTGACATCGAGGACACGTTGGGAGCGGTTGTGCGGCGGCGTTGCGGACTGGGCGAAGTTGTGATTTGCGGGCTTCGCGTTTCGCTTTGGCGGCGGCGATTCGGTTGGCTTCATAGATAGCAGCNGATGGTCGGTCCACCCGTCAGCACCCGCGATCGCCTTCGTCACCAGCACGTCCCGCTGATCTCGCCTCCGGACGAGGACATAGTCCAGCAGGTGCCACTGACGCGACCGAGGATGCCTCCAGGTGGCCTTCTCTCGCTCCGGCAGACAGAAGAAGGTATTCGTCAGGGTGAGGCGGTGTTCTGCGCAGGTGCGGAGGAGAAGCAGGCCGTTGTCATTGGAGCCGCGGAGACCGTGAGGACCCAGCACTCCCCTCCAGGCAGTATGGTCTGTGCCGACGCGGGCGTTGAAGTCACCAAGGACAATCAACTTGTCCGCCTTCGACCCAGTCGCCAAGAGGGCGTGCAGGTCCTCGTAGAATTTGTCTTTGACGGCGTCGGAACTGGTCATCGGCGGAGCGTAGGCGCTGATGATGGTGGCGAACTTGCCTCCTCGCCGGAGAGGCAGACGGAGGCTCATTAGGCGGTCGTTGATTCCCTGCGGCAAACAGGGTAGTCGTCCCACGATGTCAGTCCGGATGGCAAAGGCGACACCCGCGTCTCGTCGCTCTGCCCTGGGTCGACCACTCCAGAAGAAGGTGTAGCCGGCACCCACCTCCTCCAGTTGACCTTGCTCGGAGAATCGGGTCTCGCTGAGTGCGGCGATGTCCACCTTGTAGCGCGCCAGTTCTCGTGCCACTAGCGCCGTCCTCCGTTCCGGTCGGTTGCTCCTCGGATTGTCTAAAAGGGAACGAACATTCCAGGCTGCCAGAGTGAGCGGGCTCACCCTGTCAGTCTGGGGAAAACGAGTGGGGCGACGGGAAGGAGGTGGAGAAGAGGATGACGAAGGAGGAGAATAGGCAGAAGAATAGACGGTGATTGAGGTAGAAGAGGTAGGATGAGGAGAAGGAGTATGGTTGTTGTAATTGGTATTGTTGTTGTTTCGATTTTGAGTGTTTCGACCGTGTTGATGGCATCTGCGGCCTTGGCTGGCCTGCAGACGGCGTGGTGCCCAGCATTTTTTAGACCACCTTTTCTAGGCCCTTCCCCTCGCGGGGGCAGGCAGTGCCGTCCCTGAATCGGGCTGCCCATGTGCCTGGTTGGCGCGACCGAATCCCACTATGGGGCCACGACTTTTATGTTCGTAGTGGAGAACGACCGCATGTGCCGTGAGTCCGCGGTCTCCGTCGGCGGGGGTGGGCGCGTCTCAGCGAAGGCGATGCAGAGACTCGTCCCGGCAGCAGTTATCCAACGGCGTACCAGGCAGAGCCTCGTCTCGACGATGCCGGCGCAGTGTTTCATCCGACCATCCATCCGGCAGAGTCCGCGGTACGCTGTGCACTCGGCACAAGTGCACAGCGCCCTCACCTGGTTTAGCCCGCCGGTCGAGACGGTTGCCCGGGGTGTGGCCGCTGAGCAGAGCCCAGCTACGTGGAGCCACAGGTGAGAGTTGGGTGCCAGCAAATGGACGCTAGGTGTAGTCTCACCTGCAAGCAAGTGAGCGACCACTACGACCATCACGTGAACCCACCGCTGGTCACCCCTACACCCCACACACACACACACACACACACACACACACACACACACACACACACACACACACACACACACACACACACATACACACACAGACGACAGTTTGACCGTCGATTTCGACGATATCCACCGTGTGCCTCAAAGCAGAGTTTATAGTTTCACTAGACTTTTGCTGCATCTACTTACACTCTCTCCTCCTCCCCCGCAAAAGCCTGGTGTCAAGACAGAGTCAAGAAGACCGGAGATGAGGGAGGCCGCAAGTGGATGACTCGGACGGATCCTCACCTTGGCGTTAGACTCCGCACCCCCTGGTCCACGCAACTAATGACCAGAATTTTTAGCACAAAACAATTGAGTGATGGCAGGGGTCCCAGTTGTGCGGCGACTGTCGATAACAGGATCTGCCAGCGCACCCTGCAAATGTTGGCATTTGTTATTGCGCACAGATAACGCTTGCCAGAATCCTATGTGGCCCCCGTGTTGGTTTAGTGCATTTAACAGGTGGCCCGTTTTGGTGGTGCACGTAAACACATACACTAGGCCGATTGTAAAATCAGAGTTATTTCGTCATTAGGCGGTATCGAAGCCACGGAACTCATGTGCATGGTTATAGGTTCGAAAGCGTCAGTTTGTTTATAGTGCGGAAAAAGCGCCGAGTTATGGAACTTCCTCTCTACTCCTAATCTCCGACCCCAGCTACTATCGGGACAGTCGTTTGACTGGTGCCGGAAGGGGCGGTGATCGCGAACCCCTTTTAAACCTATATCCTTCTAGACATTTCATTGTTTCTCGCAATTACGTATAAGAAATTAATAAAATACATTTTTACCCAAGTCGACCAGGTCAATCATTACGTTAAGTTTAGAATGGGACATTTTAGCTTAATGAATTATAAATAAATGTTTTAAGCCAGGTGTTTCTTTTTTCGAACGGGCGACTTGCTTGTAAATTTGGTGAAGCGTCATCAACTATTTCTGGAACTGAGAAACAGGCTCAGCGATGGGGAGGACGATTTAGTCATATGTAAATGTCAGGCAAGGCGGCATTCTTCAGTATCTCTTTGGACAGAACCGGTTCCAATTACCGAGTAGCCGACATATTATGTGAAGGCGTTAACCAAAATGTAACCACATCTCTCATCAGCCGGAAATCAAAACTAATACTCATTAGCGTACACAGTTTGCAATCAAATCTCGACAACATGAAGATACGGCTTTGTAATCTATCCCCTGGTGTTATTTCTTTAGCAGAAACGTGGTTCACCCTAAATGTGGACGACACTTTGCTAGCATTGCCCTACTTCTAGCCGTTGATAAGGGACAGTGTGTGACTTCAGGAGGAAAGCGTTCTCACGTACGTGAAACATGCATTAGATGTACCGTACAAAACCGATAAATATTTTTGTCCTTCCGAGGCAGTCTGGCTTGCTATTAAAGAAGCGTGCAAACGCCACATGCAGGGCCGCTTTGTTAAGGTCTTCAATTCACAGCATCATTTCGCGTTCTGCCGATTCGTACGCATGGCATAGTCAAGGTAAATAAATGACCAGCCACTTTACAATGTCCTAAGGTCGCTGTCGCTGGCGGGTCTTAAATAAAAAAATATTATTATTATTTCCTTCAACTTTATTGCGAACCAAATAAAATTGACAGGGAGATCTGTCGGGTGAAACGGTTTTTTACACAGTTGTGATTTATAGATGTTTTTTGACAGATTTTTAATTATTTTCCATTTACCCAACCGTGAAACACTCGACGCCTCGGTGGGATTCAAATCCGCGACAGTAAGGGAAAGGCTTGAGTACAACCAACACTATAACCATGTGAGCTACGAGTCCCCGCCAGACGACGCAAGTTTAATTACATTTGGGTCGACGTACCCGCACAACCTACTGCAACATCTGAAATCCACCAAATCTGATATTTTAAATGGACTACAGAAGCAGAATTTCCTATGCGAATCACTTACAATTCACCAGATGGCAACCAGGCTCGCGTAATTCATAGACGTTTTGGTAGATTTTGGACAATGCATATTGACCCAACTGTCAAAAACTGGGGAAGGCTTTAGTGCAGCCAACGCTCCGACCACCTGAGATACGGAGCCTGGCGTTCGACGCGAGTATAATCGCATTTGGGCGGGTAAACTGACTCGAATGTGATTACACTCGCGTCGTCCGGTGGGGCCGCGTAGCTCAACTGGTTATAGTGTTGGTTGTACAAAGCTTTCGGCTTACTGTCGGGGGTTAAAATCCCACAGAGACGCCCAGTTGTTCAGAGTTGGATCAATATTATTTGTAGTTTAGTCGAAGGCGGATCGATACTGACGCGTAAGAGCTACATCTACCGCAACATTCATCTGGGACTGCTTGCCTAGGTGTGTGTTTTGTGTCTATCAATTCAGGTAAATTTTAACACGTCAATCGGGTCAGCACATCTTGTAGGTCAATATGTCTGGCTTGACTAGATGTTGGCAGGTACACGCGAAGCTTAAGTTAACCCGATCCTGTTTAAAGCTGATGCAGGCGTATGCACGATTCCATTCCTTCTACTGTCAGCTGCATCGCCAAAGGCGCGCGTTTCAAATATTTGGCGTGTGCAAAACCAGAGTCCATGATTTTGTTGTGGTGGCTTATTGCGTCGTCTCGCTGAATTTCTCTACAGTAACTTGCAAGGGAGCACAGCTTCAATCATGGAGAATGATGAGATTATCAAGATATCTCCCGGTGCAGGCAAACTTTGGGCATTTTTTTCAGATATTTCAGTTTATTTTTACAAAAGTCGTAGACAAAATTCCATCCAGCTACGAGAGCGCGAACGAGATTTTTATAGAAAAGGTGTTGATGCAATATATCACGATGACCTGGCTTTTGTTTCTTAATTGGGATCACATACTGCGTCCTTGCCTAGCAGAAAAAGAGTTACGTTAAAAAGCATTTCAGAATGATCAGATCATCAGCCGATTAGCGTTTTCTGACTAGCAACACTTGGAGACACCTTATAACTGCATTCTATATCCTCTGCCCGCGAAATCATTACTGAGGCCAACGCTCTCGTCATGTAGTAAGTTTTAAGTTGTCAGACAGCTTTCGACAATCATGAAGGGCTTTTTCCGTAGCATTCGGGATGTTATTCCAGATTGACCTTGGACAATCGTTTGGCAGTCAGTTGCACATATAGATTGAAAGTTCTAACAAAGCCGACGGAGTCTGTTATGGCAACTTCGAGCTAGAGCTCTGAAGGTACTCCTGAAGAGGTCATGTACTGCGACTTAAAATGCGCTTCTCTCAGTCGCCTCCAATTTGTGATTCGACCCTCCTATCCCCTTCATTCAGCTACTGGCCTAACCGTGAGGAGAGGGTGTACACAACACCTTCGGTTGCGACAAGAAGAAGAAGAGCTTTATTAGCCTGACGATTCGGTTTCCTGCTCGAATTCATCCTCAGAGACGTAAGCAGATAAGGATGGTTCATGCACATGCGACTGCAGTATTTATAGGATGCAGTAGCAATGCTACCGCATACCTATGAATATTCACGGCTCTCTCCACTTCATCAGGGATCGTTGCACATGGCGAGTTGGACGATATTCGTGCCGTTAATTGCTGCAATTTCATCACGTGCGTTAGATGCTGGTGTGATGATTGCTCGACCATCTGACACGCTGGCGCGCATGTTGGGAAGAGTGTTTACATGTGCGCTACACGCATGCACCAATTGCCCCACCTAGACGAATTCTCAGCACGGTGTATTGAATGGGAAGATCATTGCACTTGTTAATAGACTGAGGGCCAGTAAACCATGACCCAAGCAGCTCCCGGCTCACGCGGTTGTCACCTCTTGCGTGAAATTTCGGCCTCGTCAAATTTAAATGTGTGGCCGGAACCCATCGAATGAGCCGCAACTTGAGAGCTGGCGTCATTTCCCCGCACCGTTGCAGGGTGTTCGGCCATTTGCGTTTGTTGGTGTCCTCCGGTTTCCCCCCGAGTTGCACCTTCGGTTGCAACAAGTTCGCATGCACTTACTTTGGCTTGTTTCGAGCTCTGCTTGCGCTTTCTTCCCCTTCTGATCTACTGGGTGCTCAAGTAAGGAATGTTTATCAAAATGTGACTACAAACGGCTCATTAGGAGAGGCGACCTTCTATCTCAAGGCGCCACTCACACGCTGAAGGAAGGCCATGAGTTCGACTTCGCCAACACGCGGATATTGGCGAAAGCCGGATAGAAGACGGGCCGTAAACAGTTGGAGGCGTAGGTGTCAGACACCAAATTTATCGATAGACACATTGATTTGCCTGCGTGTTATTAAGCTCTCCGCCCACGCAGCAAGGTGGCGCAGCTCACATCGCCGCGAAGAACAAACGCCGCCAGCTCGCAGGGGGCCAGGCAGCACAAACCAGGCCTAGCCATCGACGTATTACCCTCTCCACTCACGACACAGCTACATGAATGTTCACACGTTGTTGCATTCTAGCAGTCTCTGATGAATAACTCCTGCTCGCGTTCGAAAGCTAAGACCAGTAAATCTACCTTTCCAGTGATCGAGACTTCGTCTTCTTTTAAACTGGACCCTCGGATGGGCATATTCCATGTGGTATTGATCCGGCAGGCCTGCAGAATGAAAGACCGCCGTTTCGGATTAAATAGCTACCCATAGTCAGCCGCACCCGATCTGGGCTTGCATGACAGAGAACTATATCCTCGGTCCTCTGGTCACTGAAAGTTGGGTCCTGAAATTTGTTTCTGACTCTTTGGAAAACATCAGATCCCAACCATACATGTTTTGCAATAAAAAACTACAACACTTAATATAGGATATGGTAATGTCATCAATTTCAAGTAATCTGGGTAACGCTTGTCGCTTGTTTTATACGTTCTGGTATTTCGTATACTGATGACATGGGCAAGCCAAAGCCAAATATAAACCACAGACACAATTAGGAATCTAACGCAAGTAGTATATAGTCTTTCTAATGATCACGAACTGTTAAGGCAATTGCTCTTTTTACCCCTGCAAATAGTACCTCCCAGGGTTAGTGGTACAGATAATTAATAGTCTAACTAGGAAGATCCGGGAAATCCATGATATTGCATTGCATGATTGGCCGCCAATATTTCGGACTCGATAAAACGTACTAGACTGTAGTTAAACAACCTTTCTAGTAAAGAACGTAACAAAGAAACAGTTGCTCGTTTTCTTTTGCAAAATTTGGAATAGTTCCTCTTTTCCCTTTTTATGCCTTGCGCATTCTAGGTTTGTTTGTAATGCAAACGTCTTCATGGCATTAGCAAAATCTGGAAACGCAACCAAGAGAACATTGATTCTGTACTTTCATAGCAGAACGTTGAACTAAACGCTCAATGTCGAAATAGTCCGAGCTGCGTTTAATAATCTTCGAACCTCAGGTTGGGTATGAATGGTTGGTGACAGCCAATTAGCCAAAATTTCCATTGAAATATCCTTTTTGTCTGTCAAGCAGTTTTTCTTCTGCTCTCGAATGCGCAGTTTATCAAGAAACACTGTTAGGTTAAAGCCAACTAGAAATTTCTGAATTGCAATCTACGAATTACACCAACTCCGTAAAGTGATGTCGGCAGATTGCCTCAAGCCTATTTATCCTATTGATTTAGGATGTAGATGGAAGTCTAACGTCTAAGAGTATTGGGCTCACCTCTGAACTATGTCAGCATTAAACAAAATAAGGCAAGTGATTGTGTAGACTATTTTAGACTACCCAAATTTTAGGTTGTAAGAGGAGCAAGTCGAAAAACTAAAAAATTGTACGATAATTTACAATAGGTTTCCCAGATGCGGACATATATATATATATATATATATGTGGATCAGAGGTGGCATGCATACCGAGTTGAAATAATGAAAAGTGGAAGAGGCTCTTCCAAATAGTAAAGTTGGACTGTTTAATTTGTGCACTAACGATGGGTTGGTGTTACCAACTCTAAAGTTTACGAGTACAAGTCCACTTTTCCGAAGAGCCTCCTCAATTGTAACATTTATAATTGTAAAGGGACACTCGCCGATTCTTCTTACGGAACTCACTTTTTCCGTTGTGCATTACGAGCTCTCTTTCGGGCCTAACCAGCAGCCACACATTCTTTAACATGCGCCGCTGTCCGGCTCCTGGTTGGGCTCGAGACACAACCCGTAATGCACAGCGGAACAAGTTACTTCCATAAGAAGGATCGGTGAGCGTCCCTCTACCATTGTATATTCCCCATCGAAACCAATTGGACAACGGACCCGTGGCCCAGTGGTTAGAGGTGTTGGACTTCGAACTAACAGGTCACGAGTTCGAGTCCCAGGTTTTCGGCAATTCGGGGTTGGGTATGACTGGCTGACGACGGCTAATAAGACAGAAATAACCATTCCAGTCTTGCTTGTCTTTGTCGGTATATAAGGAAGATAGACATGAACATGTTGCAGTGTTTAAAGGATGCAGGTGTCATGCAACCTACCAAAATTAGACATTGGCCTTATTTGATGCGACGTTTGCTTGCTCGACCGCAGAATTGTCATTGGAAGCAGTGTTGGTTCGCACCCTAGCAAAGCATTTGGCGCCAAACATGGCAGATAGAGGATATTGCATTTGTTAATGTGCTGTTAGTCTGCTTTTTGCCGTAGATTGCTCTCAAGAGAAGCAGTAAATTTGCTTACTCGTGAATTGTTAGCCGAGTTTTAGAAATGCTGGGAAATTATTGCTAAAGTGTGGTTGCAGTAGTGATCACCGGCTATCCAGCACAGTGCTGTATAAAATTAGTCCAATTCTTTTCTCTAATACGGACTTTCGCAGGAGCCTTATCTAATGCGTTGCTAACATGCACGTACTGTACATGTACTAACTGATGAAATGTTAAAAGCAATTTTTTAATCCGATTTCACCTCGAAATACTTAAATTGGCTTGTAGTAGTAATCACCATGTAGCATAATCTCAAGATAATTCGCACCACGCAGGATGCCGGCCTCTGAACTTACTCTTTCCGGCTGCACGCAGAATACAACTTTCTCAAAAATTGGCTACTAAAATTGATTTTCGATGTCCTTATAAATTCAAGTATAGGTCATAAAGAATGCATAAGCATATTCATTCGCCTGCTCATTGGATAGCAAATCATGTCTCCTTCAAATTTTATACTTAAGGAATGGTGAAATGCGGTTTTAAAATGCTTTCTAACTTCTGAATACGTTTGAGTCCTTGCATTTGTCGTTTCCACACTATAAGCTGCACATATTCTGTGTACGAAAAATCAGACAATTTATGGGCCATTAAGAGGAAACCAGTCGTGTTTCATAAATAATAGCAGTGGGTTGGAGGGCAAATATGAGCTCTACAGGTGATTATGGTGAAAGCAAAAGCCGGATGTTATATGAACGAGCAATTAACGGTCTTATAAATCTTCTCGCTAGAATCTTTGTTAAAATCTAATTATTCCCTTCGCTCAAATGCAAGTTGACAGAGAGAGAGGAATGCTTTATTTTTAAAATAACTTTCAAAACTTTCAGCAAAAACGGTTCTCCAGTACACAGTGATTACCATAGAGATTAACAGGTATTGGACAGGTGGACATAATTATATATGAAGAAAAAAAGGACTTTAGGGTGCAAGATCGAGTTTTAGTTTTTGTTTTTCAACATCTTTGCAGGTGAGATACCGGGCTAGAAATGGCAGTATGGAAGTCCGATAGGCCGAAGTGCGGCAAGGGATGTGGCGGAAGCATCGACGCATGGGGCGTAAGGATTTCGCAGCCATTAACTCATTATGAAGGGGATGGACGGTGTCATTCAGAATTCGGTCAGGGAATTGCTCCACCGAGTGGAAGTGTCGCTGCACGATGATATCAACTAAAATATGATTGGCAACACCAGCAGCAGAGGCGAGCATTCGAATGACACGTTTAAAAATACTTAGATCTTTTTTAAGTAAAAGTGAAAAATAACTGGAGAACAATAAAGAATGAGTGGAAGAATACAGTCATCTATGAATCGCCAGATTAAGGACTGAGGTGTGTGATATGAACGTAGACGACGAATGTAATAAACAAGTTTTTGAATTTTTGTTAAAAGGGTTTCCATATGAAGAGAGAAAGAGAGATTTGAGGATAAAGTAACACCTAGGTACCGGAAAGAAGATAGCTCATTGGAGGAATATCCAAAGGTTCAGAAATGGGGGAGGGTCGCAATCGAAACACACACTGTACTGATTTCTGATTGTTGAGTAGGAGTCCATTATTCGAAGACCATGCGGAGACGTGATCTAAGCCATCCTTTAAAGACTGCAAATGAGTCCGGTTTTTGAGTGGGTGGCCTACGACCATGTCATCGGCATACTTAACATACAGGCAGTCGTTTGGCGATCTCAAATCATCAGTATGTATGGAGAAAAGATGAGGGGATAAGATGGAACCTTGTAGAACTCCACAATTGTTTGGAAGAATAGAATATTTTCTCTTTCCCGACTGGATAAACTGAGTGCGGGAGGAAAAATAATCTCTAAGCCAAGAAACAACCCAGCTCGGAGTGTCGCACGCAGCTGCTTTGGTCAGGAGGAGTTGGCGCGGAATAGTGTTGAAGGCGGATGAGTAGTCGAGAAAAGCACATGCATATGCGCGGCATCCCTTGTCTAAGTCTCTCAAAGCTGAATGAACAACTAAAGCAACAGCATCCAAGGTGCTACGCTTTGCCTTGTATGCAAATTGTAGAGGATCAGAAAAATTGACGGAGGAGTACTTAAGGGAATCTAATGCAACTCGTTCGGTAAGTTTCAGGAGTGCAGAAGAGCAGGCAATAGGACGGAAAGATTAAGGAGCAAAAGTTAAAGATTTTTTTAGGGATCGGAGTAATTCTTACTGTACGCCAGGCGTCAGGAATCTTGGACTCTATGAAGGATAGATTAATAAGGTGGGTCAAGACGGGAGCTATCTGCAGACAGCAAGACTTAAGGAGAAATGGAGAGACACCGTCCGGCCCAGCCGCCGTTGACCCGCGAATCTTTTTGAGATGGTGTTCCACTGTTGTCACAGTCACAGGAGTAAAGTCACATGGTGTTAGGTAAATTTCGTTTGGGCGAGAAGGGGAGTCGTTAGAAGTACAGATAAAATTCCGATTTAAAGAGGTTAAATCTACGTCAATGGGTTCAAGTATATTACGTTGGCCAGTGAGACGCTTGAGATTCCTCCACAGTTCAGCAGAAGGAAAAGGAGAGGCGTGGGTGGCTGAAGTAGAAAAAAGTTGACTAACGAATAAACCTTTAAGTCTGGCAATTTCGTTCTTTATTAAAACATTGATATCCTTCACCTTGTCACGTTGACCTAGTTTGTAGAAGGCCTCTTTGCGACGTCTCAAGTGTTTGAGGTATGGTGAGTAGATTCTGTCAGGCCTGACCCTAACAGTTTCACGGGGACAACAAATATCAAAAATGTGATTCAAAAATAGCGTGAGATAATTAGAGCATAATTCAGCATTTTGTAGTGCTAGAAAAGTTGGGATGGTACTAGTAATTGAACTCTGCAGTAAAAGGATTTTATCTACGGATGTGTCTCGAACAGTAATTTTCCTCTTGGGTTTTGTAAGCAGTTGACGCTTAGAGAAGGAATAGACTTTTGGAAGTCCTAGTAGCACTGAGTGATCAGACCCAGAGAGTGGAGCTCTATTTTTAATACAAAAAAGTTTTGGGTAATTGGTCAAGATGTGATCAAGAGGGGCATCAGCGCGTGTATTGAATGTAACAAGGTCATCAAAACCCAGAAGGGTAATGGGCCGGAAACTCACACGGTTAAAATCACCGCACAAAAGAATAAGATGGTCTGAGGATAATGAAGCAAGTTTTTGTGTGAGGAAGTCAAAAAACGGCCCAGAGAGCTTCTTTTCACTAGGCAACATAAATGGATGACTTGCCACTTAAGAGTGTCATACGATAGCTATAGCATTTCATTCAGCTTGATTGCGAAACAGATAACATTTAAAGTGGAATCCGCATAGTGAAATGGCTTTTACTGCATTTGTGATTTAGTCGAAGGGACTTGATACTAACGCGTAAGAGTTAGAGTTGCTGTGACAATTATTTTCGACTGCTTGATTCGGTTTTGGTTGTTTTTGTCTAACACGTCTGGTGGATTTAACCACGTCTATCGGCTCAGCACATCTGGAGGGTCAGTATGTCTGGCTTGGCTAGAAGAGTCCATGTCGGCAGATACAAGTGAATCCGAAATTAATCCGATCGCGTATGCATTGATGACTCTGTCTCCACCAAAGTCAACGACATCTCTAGAGACGACATTTAAAAGAAGTGATGTGTCCAAAAGCGGCATCCGTGATTAGTTAATTCCATTCTTGGATAATGTATTCTTCATGAAGTGAAAATGAGACCCAAAATAACGAAAGCGTAGTTGGGTATCGACCGACTACCACGAACCAGGCAAAAGATGCATATGTCTGACAGGCAACGATTTACGTGCATAAGCATTTCATCAATTACTTAAGGAATGTTTTCCCGGAATAAATTTTAACAAGGCAAAGGCGACAAAGCATGCAGAATTTACCGACGTCATAAATTTCGAGACCTCCCATTCAACTGCACACGGTCATTGCATAGCTATATGACAAGGCAAACTGTTCAATCAACGATCGACCTAGAGAGATAAAACGTGATGGGTAACCTGAACCTTGGGTCTAGTATGTGGGTGCAGATAGCGAGGGGGAGGGGGAGGCTTCTATCCCCCCATCAAGCTAGTATTTCCTTGTGTTCGCGGATTTGGCTGGGTTGCCTAGACGAAGTATGGTAAAGTTGCCGATATTGAAACTCATAGGTCAATGATTTGGCTCCAACCAATATATGCTCATCAGCAATCTACCATCGATGATAGGACCAACAGTTTGCTCAATATTTTCGTATCGTCAACAATCACTGATGCATCGCTGCATAAGTTTCTTGTGCAATTGACCAAGCATACTGGAGATCGAGAAGGTTCTAGTCCTGGACACTTGGGAACACCATTCGCGGCCATAACAGGATCTTTTCATCCTTGTCTAATGCACACAACCTGGCGCCGAACCCCAAAGAATTATTCGCTCCGGAACAGGCATCCACGACGCTTTTCCGGATGTATAATAGACATAAGTGCGGAAAAACGTCAGACGCATTTCAGAAGACAATGAAATCGATCTAAATTGCATGCTTGTTATTCGGAGCTCGGGTCAAGCGATCAACGGTTGGGCGTTTTTAATCTGACCAATGCCTTTAGTGTTATTTTGGAATAAGAATAACAAAGGTAAACATGCGAGGTCCAGAAAGCAGTTAGACCGAAACGATGTCACCCTAACGAAAGAATTTTATCGGCCTGACGTTTTGGATTCCTAGTGGAACCCATCATTAGAGACAATCAACGAAAAGGGTGGAAAGGGAACAAAACGACGGTATATATACACAAATCAAAATGACTAAAGCTTCGAGGTTCGGATAAAATATCCCGTTCTAATCCCGAAAAGTAGCCAGAGAAGAAAAAGGGGCGATTACATGGACCACAGCGTATTGGTGCTGACGTTTCCGAAACTTCCTCGTTTCCATCATCAGAGTGGTGGGTTGTCTGTTCCTGCTTGTTCGAAGTTGTTCTGCCTCGCCGCCTGTCTTGTGTTGTAGGCATGCCTGACGCGCGAACTCTGACCTGCCTTATGGCTGAGGATTGGCTTTGGTCCCTCGGCGGGCGGCCAATGGCGCGCACCTGTGACCTCTGCCCCCTGACCGGCTGTCTAATCGCTGCAAATCCTGTGTGCCCATGGGCCCTCGCCTCATAATCGGATGGATTGATCAGCTGCCGTTTCATGTGCGAATCACGCTAGACTGTCTGGGCGCGCCGGTGGGGCAATGTCTCGCGTTGGTCGTGAGGAAGTCCTGAGGGAAGTCCCGCAAAGTCTGTTGGAGGACTATGGTGCCTATGAGCTTTCGGAGACATGTGAGTTCAAGAAGCACGTGAATAGCGTAAACAGAAAAAAGACAAGTTAAGGAATGCAGCAGCCCTCAAAAGAAATGAGGCATTGGCGGCAAAAGCCACAGTTGCCCCCATGGCCCGTTTCTACGGTCTGCCAAAAGCGCATAATCTAGGAGTCCCCCTACGCACCAAGGTCTCCCTATGCGGCACTCCAACCTTTGGACTCTCAAAATGGCTTTACCAACGGTTTCGTTTCCTCACCGAGGGCGCGAAATGGACGGTGAAGTCGGCTGAAGAATTCCAGAAAAGTATCAGGAACCTAGAAACAGAACAAGATGAGATGATGGTATCGCTTGTCGTGGTCTCATTGTTTACGTCCATTCCATCCGGAATTGCCATCAGCAAAATTTACGAGCTTCTTCAGGAAAAGTATGATGCCGTTGACAAACAACCTAAGCAAACGCACATCACTGAGCTCCTGCAATTGTGCCTCAGTACTTCACTTTCGGCGACCGGGTTTACGAGCAGAAGAAGGGAACACTGATGGGATCCCCCCTGTATGGGTTGATTGCTGAGGTCGTTTTGCAGAGGCTAGAACGACTAGTCTTCTGTTCGGACTCCCCAAAATTCTGGGTCAGATATGTCGACGACACATTTGTCGTAATCAAGAGGAACGACGTTCAGAACTTCAAGGTCTTACTGAACTCAATATTCCCCGACATTCAATTTACAATGGAAGTGAAGAACAGTAATCCATTGCCTTTCCTCGAGGTGAATGTTGCAAGGACGGTTAGTGGGAGGATAAGAACTACGGTATACCGTAAATCGACGAATACCAGACACATCCTCCAATTCTGAAGTAACCACCCTATTGGTCACAAGCGAAGTTGTGTGAGAACTCTCTTCCAACGAGTTCAAACACACTGTATCGACGACGACGGGAAAAAGGAAGAGACAAAATACCTGCATTCTTTATTCACAGCCAATGGTTACCCACAGTCCTTCATACGTGAGTGCCGACGAAAGACTACCCGTCAGCGATCAGACGGTGAGAAGCCGAAGTTTTGGCTGACGATCCTCTACGTGAAGAATGTTTCCGAGGCGACAGCTAGAATCCTAAACCCTTTTGGGATTGGGGTGGCCCATAAACCGGAATCCACCATCAGACTGCAGATAATGAGACCCAAAGACCCGCTAGCGGCAACGGAACAATCAGCAGTGGTCTACAGCATACCGTGCCAAAATTGCAATGCACGGTATGTTGGTGAAACGGGGAAACGCCTTTGCAGAAGACTGCATGCGCACCAGCTTGCAGTCAACCGCGAGGATAAACTGTCACTGGTATATGGCCACATGCAACAGGAGAAACACAGTTTCGCCTTTGGGGAGGCAAGCGTCCTCGGTCGAGCCCATGAAAAGATGGCTAGGCTGGTGCTCGAAAGCTGGTCCTCAGTTGGCACAATCAACAGGGCTATTGATCTTCATCCGGTCTACCAGCCGCTGCGTACAAGACTCCAGTCAGTCTAGGGGGGGCCGTCAGTACTGGCGAGCGAGTCGCGGCTCCTCCAACAGTTGTCAGCTTCACAACAGGGGGAAGGAGCCAGCCGGAGGTCACACGACCAACGCGAGACATTGCCCCACCGGCGCGCCCAGACATGCCAGCGTGATTCGCACATGAAACGGCAGCTGATCAATCCATCCGATTATGAGGCGAGGGCCCATGGGCACACAGGATTTGCAGCGATTAGACAGCCGGTCAGGGGGCAGAGGTCACAGGTGCGCGCCATTGGCCGCCCGCCGAGGGACCAAAGCCAATCCTCAGCCATAAGGCAGGTCAGAGTTCGCGCGTCAGGCATGCCTATAACACAAGACAGGCGGCGAGGCAGAACAACTTCGAACAAGCAGGAACTGACAACCCACCACTCTGACGATAGAAACGAGGAAGTTTCGGAAACGTCAGCACCAATACGCTGTGGTCCATGCAATCGCCCCTTTTTCTTCTCTGTCTTCTTTTGGGGATGATGAGCGGGATATACACACACATATATTACCTCTGCAGCTCGCTACGTTTGCAGTATGTCAGATGTAGTCTGCAGTTTTCTGTTGTTTACCGATTACCTGTACGTCATAGAACTTATGAATTGAGGTATACAAGCATGACAAGTGGAAAGAGTTGGATGGAGTGAGATGCTAACCACGTCCACTTGGTATTTTTATGTACTTTAATTCGTAAGTTCAATGGCGTACTGATAATAGGTAACGGCCGTGTAACGGCTGTCTGTGTCTGGCCTGTTGCACACTTATCGAGCTGCCTATGTATCATATGTAGTATGTGTCCTATGATTCAGCATTCCTTGTCGCCAGTAGCAAGCTGGCGGACGGACAGACTGATATCGAGTTTGATCCCAAATTGATATTAAAATACATAGATACAGTAGGTGGACTAACTCCAGAAATGTCAACAAAACATTCCGTAAGGCATTTTGCTTTCAAAAAAATTAATTGAGCAGCTTTGTAAAACTGGTCACCCTGCAATAATATTCTATAAAATTTCGGTTACCACATGATGCCGGCTTTCGAATGAACTTTCTCGGGGTTGCATGTAAACAACACTCTATGTAAAAAATGACTGTTTATGTATCATGAGTTTTTATCATTGATTTTCGATGCTCCTAAACATCCAATTATGTTTCCTGGAAAACATGCATAAAATGGTTATTCTTTAGCTTATTTGATAGAAACTTATTCTTTTAATTTTATAATCGAATGAAGGGTATAATACGGTCTTCAAATATTTTTAATACGAAAATAATTTCTAGCCCGCCTCAGAGTCACATTTACGTTCAGGGTTCCCGAAATAGAAGCCGTAAATTTTCAGCGTACGTGAAACCATATATTTCACTACAGAATCAAGAGGAGACCATATGGGGTTCCTAAAATCTAGTAGTGTTTTGAGCCTAATTGAAATCTATACAAGCCACCTTCGTAAATGCAGAGATATGGCGATAAATGAGAAGCCATTTTACGGTATTTAAAAGTTCTACAATAAGAAGATTTTTTAAAACCGCGTCATGAGATGTAATTTTCTAATGAATTATCAAGAGATTGTATATTTTAATGCATGTTTTCCAATGAAATATAATTAGGCATTTAGTTGATTTCAAAATTCATGAGAAAAATACATGCTAATTAAATAGTCATTTCATACGGGGTGTAGACTAGCATGCATTTGGAAGAATGTTCATTCTGAAGAACACATTCAGTCGTACCCGAAAAATTACAGAATTATTTTGCAGGCTGACCAGTTATACAAACCTTATTAATTAATCTTTTTGAAAAAAAATGCTTTTCAAAATTTCAGTTGATATTTCTTGAGATGGCCGACCTATGCAATATATATATATATAGGCAGAATGATATTACCGACAAAGAGAAGAGAGACTGGAATGGCCATTACTGGCTTATTAGCCGTCGTCAACCAGCCATAACCAAGCCCGAAGTGTGGAACACCCGAGCCTCGAACTCGCGACCTGTTGGTTTAGAAGACAACGCCTCTACTCACCGGGCCACGAACCCGTTGCCCTGTCGGCTTTCGATCGCGAATATACAATGTTAGGGGGCGCTCACCGATCGTGGATACGGAACTCACTCGTTCCGTTTTGCCTTAAGGGCTCTCTCTCGAGCCCAACCAGCAGCCGCACAGCGGCGCATGATATATAGGCAGAATGATATTACTGACAAAGACAAGGGAGACTGGAATGGCCATTTCTGGCTTATTAGCCGACAGGGCAACTGGGTCGTGGCCCGTTGAGTAGGGGCGTTGACTTCTAAACCAATAGGTCGCGAGTTGGAAGCTCGGGTGTTCCACACTTCGGGCTTGGGTATGACCGGCTGACGACGGCTAATAAGCCAGAAATGACCATTCCAGTCTCCCTTGTCTTTGTCGGTAATATCATTCTGCCTATATATCATGCGCCGCTGTGTGGCTGCTGGTTGGGCTCGAGAGAGAGCCCTTAAGGCAAAACGGAACGAGTGAGTTCCGTATCCACGATCGGTGAGCGGCTCCTAACATAACATATATATATATATAAATTGAAAAACAGACATCCCAAGAAATATAATTAGAAAGGTGAAGTTCATTGGGAAACAGCAAAATTTTATTGTGAATTTTTGAGACTGGTTCCCAGGCTCGTCTTCAGACAACGGGTGTGCAAAAACAATTAACTTTTAGACTGAGTCTAGCAAAAGGAGTCCATGATTGGTTAAGGTTGTCATCTCGGGATTGGCTGACTCAGTTTGAATCTGTCCTTAACGATTTTGAATGCGGCATCTAAATCGATATGCCGGTTGATGCATGCCTCATCTGAATGCATTGCCTCCAGGAATTCGCGGCCTTTTCTAGTTTGGCAGGCGCCAACAATGCGAGTGTTCTCCCATGCGAATTTATGCCCAGTGTCTAGTGTGTGCATGGCCACCTGGGATAGATGGTCGCGTCTCTTCACCGCTAACTGATGCTCATGTATACGGGTTGAGACAAATTTCCCAGTTTGGCCACAATAAACGGCATCACAACTAGAACACGGGATTTTGTAGACGACACCTTTTCTACCGAGGTAGGCGACCCTGTCCTTAGGGTGCACGGGCTGTGTGCGTAAGTTAGTTGCCGGCTGGTGTGCTACGTGTATCTGGTACTTTTTTAATTGTCTTTCGACAAGTTCAGATACATTTTTGACGTATGGGAGAGTTCGCCATGTGGTTTGTTTTGGTGCCTGAGTGGCCGTAGCATTGGAAATACCTTTTCCCTTGAGTTGCTGGTGCCTCATGCATTGACGTATAAAGTCATGCGGATACCCATTTTGGGAGAACAGTTTGTAGAGTTATTTCAATACCTTTTTGCGTCATTCCGTCCCGAATGGCTCTTGTCCCTTCCATTTATCCTTAAGACTTTTGTACGCGGCGTCCAACTCAATATGACGGTTGATGCATGTTTCATCCGAGTGCATGGCCTAAAGGAACTATTGACCTTTCTTTAGGGGACGGGCACAGAAAATCCGTGTTATGTCCCAAGCAAACTGATGTCCCATGTCCAGGCTATGCATGGCTACTTAAGACAGGTGGTCTCGCTTCTTTACTGCAATTTCGTGTTTGTGAATGCGTGTAGAGGAGGATTTTCCTGTTTGGCCACAATCAGCTGCATCACAGACCGCACACAGGATCTTGTAGACGACTTCCTTTCTACTCAAATAGCCCGCCCTTTCCTTAGAATGTACTGTCTGAATACGCAGTATAGTCGTTGGTCTGTGTGCCAGCAGAATTTGGTACCTCTTTAGGTGCCTTTTCACGACTTCAGACACGTTTTTGATGTAAAGGAGAGTTCGCCATTTATTTGGCTTGGGTGCCTGACTTGAAGTTATTTGTTTCTTTTCCTTGGACTCTCCTCTGTCTCATGATCGGCGCACAAAATCCTTAGGGTAACTATTCCGAAAAAATAATTTACATAAGTTACTTAGTTCGGCTCGGTAGCCTTCGTCGTCCGAGCAGTGTTTTTTGCCCGATTATGCAGACTGTTGACAGTACTCCAAAAATTCGAAGTTTTTAAGGAGCAGCACATGCAGTTTTACCTAAACTACCTTCCATTTAACTTATTTGAATCTTTGAACGAAACCATCACCTATGTTCACAACTCGAACAACACGAAGATGAGTATTTTTCAGAAAAATGCTGCAAGCCAGGAGTGCTCAGCGAAGCTAGTAAACCTGTCGTCGAGAATTCTTGCATCATCTGAACAGAATGTGCTTTCAAAAGGGATATAACACAATCTTTCTGAGTTAAATTACCCGAACTTCCTCGCACGCTTGAAATCCAACATAGCAACGGCAGACCTCACAGAAGAAGAAAAATTTACAATCCGAAACACGACTGTAAAGGCCCTAGAAGGCCGACATCAGTTCACAGTACTATCACGTGACGAACGGAAAGCACCAAAAGCTCTGGGAACTGTCAAAAATATTACCGTTATCCAAGCTGACAAAGGTAGTTCCGTTGCGATAATGGCCATATTTAAATGTAAACGCAAATTTAATCATAAATATCCACCCAACACAATAGCATTCGGATAATTAACCTTTAGTTGTAGGAGGGCACTCACCAACCGCGCAACGGAATTTTCGCGTGCCGTTGAACCTTGCGACTCCATATCGAGCCCCATCAGCAGCCGCAGAGAGGTGCGGGATATACGCAGAAAAGCAGTAATTACAAAGTCTGCCAATATTGCGCCGCACTGTGCAGCTGCTGCGGGTCTCAAGAGAGGACGCTAAGGCACAAGCAGACGTGTGTGGTTCGTAACGCAATCAGGGATCGCAGTCCTACAATGACATATATCTGATCTCAATCGCCATGACGACGATACCATGGTTCAGTGATTAGGGGTGTTGGACCTCTAAACAACAGGTTGAGTGATTAAGTCTCATGCGTTCCACGATTCGGGTTGTGCATGTTCGGCTTACGACATCTAACAAGTCGCAAATGTCTATTTTAGTCTCCCTTGTATTTGGCGGTAATGTCAATCTGCCTATAAAAAGCCTTCAGCCAAAAGAAGCGTAACTTCTTGCCTGTCACTAAAACAGGTCAAGCCTATTTAACAATTGCAACATTCAATATATCGTACTCTTACTTGTTCGTTAGATGCAAAAGGACAAATGACTAATATTCGTAAATGGTACCTACTGTTGACATGCTAAGTTTCTGCATGAAATAATTTTGAAATGGCTTCTGCGTTGTGTACTAGACACCTTAATCTCAGTTTACATATAACCAGTTAAAGCGTGCACCCCAAGGAATCAAATTTAAAAGTGTGGGCATCATTTGAAAAAATAATAAGTGTACCGTCTTATCTTTGAAAACAGGATTCAAAACCTCTTGTCCTGTTGTACGCAAATAATGATCTTCACTATCGTTACCGACGTAAAAACCACCCAATCAGGCTCAAGGTAATGGTTAAGGATACGGTTGTTGTTATGCCTAGTGGCATGATTATGGGTTATTTCTAGAGATGAGTTTGTCAGGTGTGAGTCAAATTCTAGGTATGCGGTTGGGACTGATGATTGAGTTCGATATTAGAATTTAAGTATTGGGACTTGGGCTTTAAGACTTGGGTTTAAAATTAAAGGCGTAGGGTTATCGTTGCGGTTACGCTCGAGTTTCATTAATGTTGACATATCAAGAATTAGGGCTACCTATAACTGTCATGGTTATGGTTTGCGGTTTTCTGACAGAGGTTACATGCAATGCCCTTGGCAAAATTTTAAGCGAGCCTTTATTTCTGCCTAAAAACCTATTTCCGGGCAGTGCTTTCTGTTATATTTTAACACACTATGGAGAGAACTTCGCGCGAAACGGAGTAGTTACCGTTAAAGTGTGGAATGTCCCGTGAATGCGTCTCTTTAACATACACTGATGTGTGAAGTGGTTCATCAGTTTTTCGACAGGAGAGGACATTTAGAAATGGCCGTTTTCAATAAATCTTAATTTTGGAGTTAAGCGCCGTTCCTATATGTAGCAGTAGAGATGTGTGCAAATGAGCTTTATTTGTTTATACCTGATGATAATAAATATGCCATCGGCTGAGAGAAGTTACAGCTTTAAGCTTACGACGGTAAGCGCCACATGGTCATATTTCCGCGATATCTTTTCGATGCTTTGCCAAATATTGAGGAAGTCAGTGGAGTTTGCTTCAACTGCGCACAAAAAAATGCTTTGGCAGATGATGTGCTTTCTTCTCGCAGGATTTGTGTAGTTTTATGCAAAAAGTGAGAAGTGTGTAGGTAGAATTATAGGTCAGTCCCAATACCATCGGTTTTCTGTAGACGGTCGTGGTCAGAATTTGGGTGTAACCCTTTTTGTCCACAGCACAAAATCACGCTACCACTGTCTCTGATGACGGGTTCAAATGACAACCCGAAACGTCAGGCAAATAAAGCCCTTGTTCCATCGATCGCTTCTTATTCTGATCAATTGGGTTCCCGTCCTTTTTATGTAACAGTGCGTTCATTCCATGGATAACCACCGTAAACAGTAGGCTTTTGTTTTATAGGGCTGCAAATCACGATGGAGTATTGCGAACTGTTCTTTCTCCGCGAGATCAGCTACAGTTATCATTGGTTCGAAGTTTGTAAGGACGTCCAAATTATTAGAATAAATTACTTTTTCCGCAGTCTCTGTTAGGTTTTTAAACATTGGTTCCATAAATATACTTGAGCAGCAAGAATAAATGCAATTTTTTTCAAAAGGCAATCATATATTTTTTGGTTTAAAATAATTCCCTTTTTTAATCCTCTTAAATGTTCGACACGGATGCTGGCCTTTTAAAGGTTTTCAAATACCTGCATGGGAACTTACCTGTAGGAAACTGCAGATGTTGTAACTTGTGTTCTATGAATTTACAAAGTCGTCTGTAAACGTCAGTTATATTTGTTCCAAGCATTCACTGGTTATTATGAATAGCATTTGTCTTTTCTGGGTTCCAGAAAATCGCAGGTTAAACCCGCAGTGACTCCGGCAGTATCTCAGTGCTGTGACAGCTGTGCGCAAAAGGAAAATTTTCGCGGATGAAACTTTCGTGAAATACGCTTCGCCGGTGTTAGAGCATGATCCTGTTCTCAGAGGCATACGTTTATCAGAAAAATCGGTCATCCCATGTAATTTAAAAGGCAACCACTTTGGTGACCAATTGTTTGTTGTCAGACGTCTTGATTCATGTCCGAAAAATAATCAAATACCTACGTATGCCAAAGAAACGAAAAGTGTACTCGTAGTTCGGCCAAGCAATTTCATTCCAGAGACACGGCATATACAGATTCTGAGTTACTGTCGCACTTATTAATTTAGGGTCGGATGTGGTTGGACAGTCCCACCTGAAGTAAATAAACCGCAGTTACCTGTAATACGGGACCGGTGATAATGGGAGTTTTTAAAAGTGGAGCCGGGGGATCTACAGGCGATGAGGCCAAATTGTTGTATGCAAACGAAGAGCTATTGGCAGTGCATGGTTGTACTTTCGTTTGTGGAGAAATATTTGCGCTAACCCCTGACCCGTAATGGTGCTTCGTCTGCGAACCAATGCGAGCAAACAAAATACGGACATAAGTTTATCTGATGAGCAGTGTGGGTTACATCTTCAGAACGTCTGCAATAAGAACTCTGCAGTGCATAGAATAATGATATGCAAACAAGGATCGATTTCGTATTACTGAAAGCGTTCACGCCACTTGCTCTCTAAAACTCTTCTAACGATAAAAATTCTTCTCTACCCACGTGTCTATTCTCGCATCAAAACATCGAACTGAAGACAAGCGGATAGCACACTAGTATGAGATCAGTAGCGATCGACCCTGCTTCTGGCAAGGCAGCCACGGCGGGCTAAACAGTGTAGATTAGCATACCACGATGAGGTCGATTATGTGTGATTGCTTTGAACATGGGTGCCTGTCAGTTTCTTTACTATCGTATTAAACACATTTACTATAAAAGGTCATAGGTAGAAACCGAACCAACTGGGTATGACTGGACGGCGTAGGCCAGTAAGCCAGAAATGGCCATTTCAGTCTCCTCTGTGCGTCGCTGAGCGGCTGCTGGTTGGAGTCTAGAGACAGTCCTGAGACATAATGGACCAAGTGAGTCCAGTAAAAACGCCCCTGTCCCAAATACGCAAGTGCCTAACAAAATGTTTTGTTTACCTGTGTGTGCCGTGAATATCCCCTCGCAGACATGTCTGAAATCCCTCATAATATTCACATCAATTGAGACTCGTTTCCAAAGAACACAGGTGCAGGACTGAGCAGAAAAATTGAAGAACGAAGTTTCTACCTGCAAACACCATTTATTATAAACTTATTTAATAGGCTAAATTACGGCGATCGGATTGGAATTTCTCGCAATCGACCAACATCCAAAAGGGTAACGAAATTTGAGTACAGCCCAAAGCGTTGAGAGGAAGTTGATTTCACCGTCTGTGAACGTTTGCTTGTTTTTTTCATTTTCTGTACATTTGGGGAAGAAAACATCTGATTTAAAATACAGAGTTTGCTGATTTGTAAATGCAACCTTTTCCGTGAGTATGCCTTTTGTATGGACTAAGGTAAAATTGGCATGTATCCGTTTTGCCAAATGGCGTTCAGGGGACTTTTCGTTAGACCAAAAACTGTCGGATGAAAATGGCTTAAGTGCACGACTAGATGTCATTACTGAGGCGTAAATTCCGGCCGAGCAATTGTAGACAGAAAAAGTTCTCATCGACCTGTTCTTATCCTCATAACAGCGAAAATCATCTTCGAAAAAAAATGTTGTCAAACGACCAGAAAATGCGGTGGCACATTCGGGGAGTCGAACAGGTTCTTTGAATTGAAGACGGTTCGTAAGTAACTGTTCAAAACTTGTCGTTATCTTCTGTTCAGAAATGGTTTTACAATGTGATCCAACTGGAAAGATATAAGAAAATACTCAATGTGCACAATACGCAAAATGCATAATATACACAGTTTTCTTAATGTTTATTAACAGTTTTTATCAATGGCTAGTCAAATATAGTACATAATAATTTCCCCCATTACATGTCTAATTATTGTAAAAAGCGTGTTATTACGTAGGCCGTGAACCATTATTAATTTTTATCCACGATCAGTAACTTAATTTTCAAAAACTTTTATAAGACTGTTTTCAAAAATTTGCTGGACGGTGGGACGTTGCTAGACAATGCCAAAATGGTTTGGTCTACGTCAGGACATAGCGGGTTGGAAAGGCATGCTTTTATGAAAAGCCCGCAAATTACCCTGTTTTCAGTGGGTTTTAAGCAGACTCTTAATAGAAACGCAGGCCTACTGAAATTAAGACAATTCTTTTTCCTTATACGTCGAATGAAGCAATTGACTAATCGTGACAATTCAGTTACATTTGGGGCAAATGCTACTTGATTATTTAAGTTAACAAAATAGTTTAGCCAAAACCTCTCTCCCCTCCAAACCCGAGCTACAGCTTAATCATCTACTTGCTTGTATCTTTTAATGCATTACTTCAATAGCCATATAAATGTACAGGTCTAAAGATAATTTATAGAAATCAGACACATGCTCGACAAATTGCCCTTTAAAACCTATTCGCTTGTTTGTGTATAAATTAGTTTTCAGAAATATCTAATCGGCAATTTAGTAACTGCTGATAAGATGCCACCGTTGAACATTTTTTTAATTATCCTAACGAATATTATATAGAACAACCGGTAAGTCGGATTGACAGACCTTGGCGCTAGAACTGAATCATTTTGCTGCATTTGACATAATTATATTATTTTTCCTGTTGTCGTATAAGCAGCTAGTTTACTTGTATATGCTATTCATTCTTACGCAAGAAACCTCGGGTGGGTTTTGGTTTCGCTGCAACCGAGAAGCAAGTGGGCACTTTGAAGTTAAAGATGAATAAATTCCTCATAAGAGATTCAACCGTTTGTAAAAGTCGTCATTAGCATACGTTCAGTTCATCGCCATTTATGCACGTGGCACACTAATGCTGACTTACTTTAATTCGAATGCTCTTGGTAATCAGTTTTAAATGAAATATGCTTACGTGCGTTGCCTAGTTTATGGCTCCATGACCTGCAACATATAGAAATCTGTACTGCGCATATCATACATGAAATTGCATACATCGTCATAGTGATACTGCAGGTCATCAATTGTATCAAACTGTGGAAACTTGTTTTAAATCCCAAGTGTGCGAATGGAAAGTGAAAAATAATTTATCGCGTTGTGCCCAATGAACTCTCTAGGCTATCAGAAAAGGCCTTCTATTGGACACGGTACATGCGCGTGACATTACACCGCGAAATGTATCCTTTACAACTGCATATGGTTAGATATTAAACTTTCAAAAGCTTTCGGTCATTCATAGGGTCCATATTGATGATTAATTGTTCTTATGCAAATCAGCAGACGTGCAGAAAGCAAAGTTTACTTATAAGCGACATACTTGATTGTGCCTCCTTAAATGCGCACAAGTTCCATGTTCACCATAAAGGAAATACTGGTGTCCCTATTGAGCTCAAGTTTATGCCCGTTGAATGCAAAACTCGTCTTCAAGCAATTACGAAAGGTTTGCCGTGTAAACTGCGCGTATTAGCGTCTGCTATGTAACTATCATTAAATGTTTATCAAATTTGTTTTATTCCTTAGCCACATAAGACGTATTCATCGCTTAATACAAAATGCAACCCCGGACAGTTTGCACGCAAAGGGTATCATGGGATTTTGTTTGTATATCATTTATTCGTAGCTTCAGTTATCGTAATTTATAAGTCCACAAGCCAACTAACCTGAATTAAAATTCATGATTTCATTAGCTCATGTCCCGAAGAAATCCACGGCAACAAATATTGCGGTTTGGTTCCTTATAAGTAACCTAATTATAAAACGAAATACGAATAAACCTTTGGGCCTTTCCACTATTTAAAGACAGATTCTGGAGCTAGTTGAATTTTAAGTTTCCATAAGACTGTTCATTTTCCGAAAGACCATAAAGTCGGTTTAAAAAAGGTGGTCTAATGTTAAAGAGCATCTTCTATTTTCTCTGACATGGATCGACATTAATAACGAAGTCCCAGTCGGTCTACATTAAATTAGACGCTGTTCGCGTTCCAATGCCTGGCGTACATAAGGATCTAAAAAGAGATGTTAGAAAGGATTGATGACTGGGCTTTCAGGTTTTAAGCCATCATGACGAAAATGTCTTCCATCTACTTCTATTTCAAATTCCCATTGCGAATAATTGTACATCTACAATAAAAAACCACATGAACCACTTCACCTTATTTGACAGATTAGCTTGCATTTCCTACAGGAAATTTATAAGGACAACTCACGTATACACTACATATTTTGTAAGGCCTGAGCCCACCTTTAATAAATCGTTGACTGAAAATGTGCTAGAATTCAAAGGTCAAAATGGACAAGCACTGTGAAGGGCTTGATGCGCTCAGTTAAGTTCAGAAAATTAAGTCCTTGCATATAGGAGCGCATTAATAAGCAGCTTTGTAGGGGTGTTTGTTTTTAATTAAAAAAACAAATAATCGCTAAAATTCTTTCATGTAAGTTCTTGTTTTTCGTTTATTATCCACCTTCAAAGGAAAAGCTTGGTTTAGGCATAGGGTACCGTTTTTTTAGTTTTTCTGACATGGATTAGCATTATTAGCACGGTCCTAATCTGTCCGCGTTTAAATCAATGCTGTTTTCGGTCCGATGCCTAGCATGCTAAATGATCTAACAAGAGATCCTCGAAAGGTAATTATTGTCTGGGCGTCCAGCTTAAAGTGACCAGAGTAGAAATGTCCTTTCTCAACCTCGGGTTTGGGAGTCCAATGCGAATGACTGTACTTCTAGGATAAAAATATACAAACCATCTGACCTTATTTTGCAGATCAGCCCGCATTTTTAGGAGGAAAATCTGCATGGCTAAATCACATATTACTTACCTTTTGGATCAATTGTTTAAATGTTGGTAATAGGTAATCTTTTGAATTTACTAGACGAAGCAAAAACGGCTTTGAAGTGCTTGCTGCATTTAGGACAGAAAGTTACACCCCTGCATATTGGAACTGATTATGAAGCTGCGTTGTAAGTTTGCATTTTAGATTCAAAGATGTAAATCATTGGCATACGTTTGTGGCGGTCTCTGTTTTTCGGTAATTAATAACATTCAAATCAATTATATTGGCATAAGCTTCCACGCCTTTTGTTCCAAAAACTGCCTAAATACAACGTTTAAATTTATACTACAGAAGTCGGTAATGGCCAGAAATTGTAAATAGTTTCCTGTTATGGAAATTGTAAATAATAGGACAAAAACAAATGTCACCTTTACGTCCAAGGAGTGTGCTCCTAATTGATGGCGCTCCAGAACATGCCAAGTTAGAGAAGATCGCAAAAAAGAACATTGGCAGCAAATTGCATCTGACTGCCCCCGTGTTCGACGCTTTTGAGAACACAGACAACAGGCATTTGCCCATTTAAGCGTTATGTCCACAGAAGGTGGGCTAACTCATGAAATGTGAACCGAAATTCCAAAATCCGTTTTCGGTTCGAAAAGATTAATTGTTACGGGTTGTTAAACCAGTCATCATGCAGCATAAAACAATAATAATTTAGCTATCGTAGGATATGGGCTGTTAAAGGAACCTCCTTCTGGCTGCATAAAACTGCATGGAAAACATGCATAGAAATATACATTCTTTTGCTCATTCGGCAGTAAGCGATATATCATTTTAATTTGTTATTCGAATGAGGGGCATAATTCGGTTTACAAAAAGTTGCTAATTGTAAGACTTCTAATATTATGAAATGGCCGCTCGTAAAATGCCATGTCTCGACATGTACCAATGTTGCTTGTTAAGTTAACAATATGCGTCCAATCCACTGTTAAATTTTATGAAACAATATGATTTCCTTTTAATACCATAGAGAAATGTATGGCTTTCCGAACGCGGAAAATATATGGAGACCGTGAATGCAAGTGAAACGGCAGGTCGGGCTCAAAATTATTCGGGATTAAGAAACGATTTTAAAAACCGAATTGTACCCTTCCGTCGAATATGAATGTGGATGAATACCTCATTGTCTACCGAGGAAGCAAGAGAAAGAACATATTTATGCATGCTATAAATGAAATATAATTAGATTTTTAAGGAAATCTAAAATCAAGGAGAAAAATGCGTGCCGATTAAGTAGTCATTTTTACAGTGTATGGTTTTTTGTATGCAGGGAAAAAGGAGTTCATCCGAAGCCGACACCCTATGGTAACCATATAATAATTGAATTATAATGCATGATGATAAGTTTGACAACCCTATTTTATTTATCTTTTCCAGACGAAAGCGCATATCGGAATTTCGGTTGACGTTTCATGAGGTAGCCCAGCTATTGTACTGACGCCAAGACTGGGACTTTACAGCTTTACCATGAATATTTCAAAGCATCAGCATCATGATGATAGTTTGACCATCGCATCCGACAATGACCACTGTGTGCCTCACAGCAAGATGAAGCAGGCAATGTAGGCGTGAAGAAGTTTATGTTGAGCGTATACTTGCGTTTCGCCCACCTCACTGTCTCCTCCTCCCTATCTATGTACGATGTCAGGACAGATTAAGAAGATTGCATGTCGCGAGGGTGCAGGTAGTTGGCGCCACCGGACCAGTACTAGCCATACCGCCACGCCCCCCCTGATCAACAACAAACCCACATGGCCAGGATATTTCGCCAACATCAACAGCACCTTAACTTGTCAGGGATAGGAGGATGAGTGATCAGCAATGCACAGTTCAACGCCGTCAATGGCCTTAAACTTGCACCGAGCACACGGTCTCATTGACTGTATTGTAGCTGATGTTAAATTAATGTTCTAAAGGTCTAACGCAGACCGGACTTACAACTTTTTGCAATGCTATACCTGTCGAAAATGCGAGTTCAAGAACTTAGTTCAGAAGAAGTGGTCGCCGGAACAAGAGTTTTAATCGCCCTACTTTTCACACTTTCACTCGAACCCATCATCGGAGGTGGTATCAAGTCCGAGTACGTCATACATAGGAAGTTGCTGTATTGATGAGATGCAGTCTCTGTGATATTGTGTACGTAGAATAACATGCGTTTCCGCCCATATGTCGAGGATGGTAACCGTCTGCTGAACTTTGATCACCCGTGCTTGATGCTGCTATCCTATCTCCGCAGCAGCAGTGCAAACAAATAATGTCAGCAAAAACGCCGTGGCTGATTTTACGGTACCCGGTCACACATTCAGTGCGGATTAGGTCACGATTCTCGCAAACAATGATGGTCACGCATGCTGCTAATTCCTCGATCATGCTTCACAGTGTTTCGTCTATCAACATTTGCAGTGACATCTCCGCTCCATATTCGATGTTGAGACCTTCTTTGAGCAAAGTAGCTTGTCACTCGGGGACTGCGCAAGCCGGTGAGCAAGTGGCCGAGTCGTCATCGCTCCAACATCCTTTTAACAATTAGCGACTAACATGCCGGCCATCAAGCTTTTAGTGCTATATGATGGCAGGCATCTTCGAGAAGGGGAGGAGCATAGCAGTAGCATAGCAAATAAAGTACGACAGGGGGGGTTCTTAAGCCAGAACCATAAGAAGGACTCTTTTGTAACTGGCCAAGTCACAAATTTTCAAGGCCTGTTAGTCAACAATGCTTTTGACCATTCAAATTCCAGTGTACATTAGCAAAACTGTTAGCAAAAGATATTCGAGGAAATTTTGTTTGCTTTCTCTCGGTCGCGCGCCAGGAGCTGCATTAAAACCAACGGTTTTTCCGACCCAGGTCTAACGTATGTTTCACAAAATCAGACTTCGTTAAAGAAGGCCGACTATGTGGCGTGCTTTCATGAACACCAGTCGTAATTATTTGGAATCTGATATGCCCAGGTTCTTGGTACCCTCTGGTATATTTATCTATAGATAGTAAGTGCATAGCTGTTGCTGATGCTCGTTTCTAAGACCCATACCTGGGCTAAGAAAGGGAAATACGGCAGGTGTCACTGGGCAAAAGCCTAAATTTCCTTCTTTCAGATGTCGAGCACGTTTTCGTGTTATCCTAGTTTGTGTCGGTAGGTAACTTTCACAAATTTGGCATACACAAGAGGCCTGCCACGCTAAACTAAACCAGATATATCAGTGATAAAAAGGCAAGATATCTGAAAGGTCCAAGCAAAGTGGACTGAATAACTCCTCCCCCCCCGCATTTTAGGTATGAGATTATGCTGAAATAAGCTTAACGTGCGACTACAGAAACAGTACGTATTTTAGCCTGAGCTTCCAGTCGCGTAATAAAAGCTATCATCAGAGACGGTGAGTAGATTTTTTAGTCAATCAAAGAAAAGAGAAAGGAGGAGGCGGTGGTGTTCCCAATAAGGTTTCGTCCACGTCCTATCTCGACGTCGATGAAAACGTGCGTCTCTGACTGAGTATGGTTTCACGCCTTTTGGCCGCGTGACCGCAGTGCTTATTCATTTTATTCAGTTTATTTGGTAAGGAAAATAGGCAAAGCCTTTGAAAACCCTATTGATTACCTGAAGCTCGTAAGAAATAACTGTACACGAACAATAAAAATATTTGCTCTTCAAACAGTACTTGATTCATTTGAGTAGCATTGTCTCAGTGCAAATAGTTGCGGGAACGTGGGGTATTAGTTCAGATTCAGACCGTCGACGGAAAATAGGGGAGATAAATAATCATCCAAGCGTTTTCTTGAAGAGTTGCAGAGACGTAGCCTCCATGGCAGACTGAGGGAGATCGTTCCATTTCTCCACTACCCTCAGCGTGAAGAATGCAGAACGAAGATTCAGCCTGGACATTGTTGTCCGTAAATTCATCGAGTGAACACGAAGATAGGGTAAAAGGTGCAACAGAAGCATGTCCTCAACTTTACGTGTGTGGCATCTGGAGGGTAAGATCAGTCGTTATTGGTTAAAATACTGGCCAGTTGTTGTGAAAACCAGGTGGCGTGTAGTGGAGGTCCTCAGTGTGAGCTCTGCAGCGCCATCCACATCTACCTCACTACCTCTTGACACCTGGCACATGTAGGGAAGATGAAGAGTTATGGCGGATTCAGCGCAATTTCAGGTGCAAGTCACTGAGCCTGCTTTACCTTGCTATGGAGAGCACTGTGGACATCGTCGGTTGCGACAGCCGAACTTTCATATCGACGTGGTTTTGTAAGGATTCACACTAACTCGCTAAATGTCAAGACACGCTTTTTTCGCCGATATTCTGCCGCTGCATGGCCCAGTGTAAAGAGGTATGGTTCTTCAGTGGATTCACTCAGCATTCCGGACAGCTTTTTACCCTAAGCTCGAAGTTAACATCTAAAAAATTAGGAAGCATGAACCAGCGTGTCTGGTATGATATAGCATTCGCGCAGGCTCGGATGATGTCCTCCTGTACGATGTAAAAAGTTCAGGCCAATACGGATACTGCCACAATGGTTGCGTTTCCGCCTCCTTTGCATGCCATGCCCAGTCCATGGACGTTGTTAACGTGTTAAATAACCCGGTCACGCTTGTGCACATTAATTCAGACAGAAATTAACGCACGTGTAATAATGTACTAGCCGGATCAAGCATAGTTGGACAAGTTTCCATTCGCTCTTAGCACCCACGAAATACACTTCAGGGTATCCGCCCTATCACAGCGTTGTAAAATGGTCCGTGGAAACACTTAAGCCATTGCAATTCAGAAGACGAAGATGTGATCACCGAAACAAGAAATTTATTGGCCATGTCGTTTCGGATTCTTCCTCGAATCCATCATCACAGACATTCGAAGATAAAAGTTATGGTGGCACAAGGATTGCAGTATTTATAGCACGCTGCTGCCGTGAGACCATATGCGCACGGTAATTAACAGCACTTATAATCACCGCTGGGTTCGTAATTGATGCGGTGGTGGCTTGCCCGTCCGAGTCCGAGTCAATAATTGCCGTGATTTCGTCATCCGTGCTGGATGCTAGTTTAACGATTGCTCGGAAAATGGGGTCACCGTCACTAGGATAAGTGCTCGCCCGCGCCCTCTTACGTGACTGATTCGTCTGCTCAGGGTAAATTTCCGCACGGAATATGGTACCGGGAGGTCATTGTGCTTGCCGATGGATTACGGGCCTGGGAACGATCACTCTAACAGCTCGCGGCTCACGTGGATTTCGGCCTCTTGAAATTTGAAAATATGGCCGGGTCCCGCCGAGTGTGCCGCCAACTGACTGCTAGCATCTCCCCGCCTCACTGCTGCTGCGTGCTCGGCAAGTCTCGTACGGAGTAATCTCCCAGTTTCTCCAACATAGTTGCTTTGTCCACAACTACACCAGATCCGGTAAACAACTCCAGACGTTTCTTGCCGTGGCAGCGGGTATATTGGCCTCATGACTTGGCGCTTAATGGTTGCTTCCAGACTGTGTGCAACCCCAACTCCAAGTGGAGTAAGAAGACGACTGACAGCTTCCGAGACGTTCTTCACGTACGAAGAGCCCGTCAAAATTTGGGGCTGGTTGGATTTGGTCTCTGGTGTCCTTTTCATGTGCACTGGTTGAGAAAGTTGCGCGGGTAACCATTTTCTCTGAAAACCCGTCGAAGATATTGAGATTCGGCACCCTTGGCTTTCGGTTCACTGCAGTGCGTCTCAACGTGCCGGTATAGCGCCCTTTCGCAACTGCGTTTGTGGCTGATCGGGTGGTTGCTATTGAAGTTCAGTATTTGCGTCGTATTTGTCGCTTTCCTGAACAATTTGGTTTTTAGGCAACCACAATCTTTGCGGTAGACGAGGACATCCAGGAAGGCCTGCTGGTTGTTTTCCTCCTCCTCCATCGTGAATTGAATTTCCGGGAAGACGGCGTTGAGATGTTCTTTGAGTGTCAGCACCGGATCCCTTTCGATGACGTCGAAGGTGTTATCCACATACTGTGTGGTCTGTGGTGTCGGAAAACCAGTGACTCTAGTCGTCCTAGGGCTATGAGTCCCGAAATCGGCGAACCCGTTGGCGTTCCCTTCACCTGCTCGTAGATTGTTCCATCGAGCGTAAAGTACTTCTTATATTGTTATTTTTGCTGTCAAATTTCAAAAGACTGCTTAGAGTTTGTCAAAGATATCAAACATTTTAACGTTTGCAGACGGAGGATGTTATCACGGAATGTATCATCGCTGTTCACTAGCGTACCTGTGTCACAAAAAAACAGAATATATTTGTGATGTAATTCGTGCTACGAACTACCCCATAGACATGCCGACGAAAACGCTAATAGTAATGCTGACACTTTGCACACAAAATGCCCACTTTCTGTGCAACGTTTAACTATGCCAGTCTTTAGATGCCGTGGCAATGGGCTCACCGCATAGATTTTCTTACAAATATTTTTATGGGCAACGACTAGAAAACAAAATTTCAAGCTACCATCAATGCTCTCGTCTTCTACTGTATGTACCTGGACGATATCCTCTGCCTGGCGGCTGGTATCACCGATACCCAGGATCTTGTCCGAAAGTTCATTTGTGCGCACCCCTCGCTAAAGTTCACTGCAGAGGCCGAGGAAGATAAATCTCATTAAAAACAATTATTGTTGTTATTATGACTATTATCATAACGAATTTGCCTTTATCGATGTGCTTCTGCACAGGCAGGACGATGGGTGTATCCAGCGCAGGGTGTTTCGAAAGGAAACCCGGACGGAAAATATGTTAACTTCCACAGTTTTGTTCCCCTTAACATCAAACGAAAATTAGTTCAGTGATTGGCAGCTAGAGTGAGACGCATCTGCTCACCTGAAGATACTAAAGATGAGTTCCAGCAGCTTTGGAAAATATTTCGGGAAAACGGATGCCCAGAAAGATTTATTCTCCGAAATTTTGCGAAACGCGCCGCAAAGCCGACTGTCGCGACTGTGGAAAAGAAAAATTTATTCATGAGATAGTGTTTTGCAGGAGACGCAGAGAGCAAACCAGTCAAAAAACCCCAACACAAGCGCTCTGTTTGCTTAACCAACGCTAACTTCAAGCGATGACGGCTTGTTACCCCTAATTCCTAATTACAGTGATGGGTACTGTGTGTTCTCAATCCAAGAACATTGCTTCAACACTGCTTTGCACCCTCCCTCTAGCATTTAGGACGAAAACTCGCCGACCTCGTCATACGGCGGCATGGTGAAGATAAGTGATAATGACCCAATGGCCCTTGAGACTCCTATAAACGCTGTTAATTTTCTACATTTTCATTCCTTCATGTAACTGTATTGGCCTAATGACGAATAACCGAAAACACGTGGTTAACAACTTGACTTTTTCAATGAAATATTCCTATATATTTGTCAAGTGTGCACTTTCTGTGCACTTAAGCTCGGACAAATTCAAGGGTCCAGTCGTATCCTTAGACATTGTTTGAGTTGACAAAGCAATTACATGGGAACTGCTGATGACCACTAATAAGCCGATTTACCTCGCAGGTTCTTCATACGACATGCGATCGGCACAATCAGCATATGTGATCTGCTACAATCACTTTTGCTGTCAGCATTTTAGATCATCTAATAATTTTATACTACCGACTGCCTGTTGGTAGCTTGTGAGAATTGCGTCGGTATTTTGCAGTAGATTGTGAAGTTTAGCTCGAAAATAAATCCATAAACACTTAGACTGAGAAGCTTCGGATTGACGAAATCGCTACATAGTTGCGTACTTATTGCCCGCAATTCCTCTACTGTGTCCATAATTGCTAGGTCGCTAAAAACGCACGACAACCTCCTGCGGGTACACATCCGACAAGGTTTTATAGGGTTTCAAAAGACATTATTTGTTCTGGCCGACGAGAATGGGCCCCTGATTTGTTGGACATAGCAACTACCTCTTAAAATTACAATGTTTTAGTATCAGTTCATGGATTCGTTTATACCTTGGAGGAAGGGTTTTAGCGCACCAAGTTTGCACTTGTAAAATGCGGACTTTAGAATATTTAGGCCTTTCACCAACCGCCCTTGGTCTTTTCCAGCAGCTTATAGTATCTATTCGGCCACTTGCGCTACACCTGCTCTTTGCGTTCTATGATATCAGTTCACTTCAATTTAGTTTATTGAGGGGAATAGGCATACGCTTTTGATTACCCTATTCGCAACGTAAAAATATGTGGTGTACAGAAGCATTTTTGGGCTGAAACGTATCAATCGAGTCCGTAATGTTAGGACAAAATGGGAGTGAGTTACAGGGGATGACCTCGACATCTCATCGCTCTTGACCATTTCGGAATATGAAAAGGTCTAGGTTCTTGTTGAAGCTTTGTATAGATAGTGAAACCACAACATCCGCTGGAAGGGCATTCCATGGTTGGACTACTCGAAGAGAGAAGGAGATCTTTCGCACATCCAGCCTTGCCTGCTAAGTGCTCAGTTCAGACGAATAACCTCGGAGTTTGGTCGTGGTAGGAATTTCAAAAAGTCCTCAAAGACCAGGTTGCATTCCAACCCCTTTAAAATTTGAAATTCTTGCGAGATAATGTACCTGTAACGCAAATGGAAGAGGTTCATATTTACTAGGTGGGTTTTATAGGGAAATAACCTTGACCCCTAACCATCTTCGGCCCTCTCTTCTGAACTTTTTCGTGGCAGTTTTGATCCTCAACCGCCCACCGTCTCCAGGATTTATGCCGTACTCCAAGTGCGACCGGAGGAATGCTCCGAATGTCTTTGAAAAAGCACCATCATCGAAATCCATTAACGTAAGCTTGATGACTTACAGTACGCACATTGCGCTTCTTGCCATTGCCGAACAAGGCGCGGATGGTTTTGGTGGATTCGCCGTCAACAAACTGAGGTCCTTCTGACCCTCGACCTCTTGTGGGGCTGCACCGTCTGGAAAGTAGTCTCTTTTGATGGAGTAGCTGGCTGTAGGCAAAGTATGCTACACCTACCAACAGTGAATTGCAGGAGTCAGCGTTTTGACTACTAGTCTGACCGATTTAGGTTCATCTGCAGTCTGTCTTCGTCAGCAGCGTCTCGAATTACACTCCATATCTTCATGTCATCGCCAAACATTGCTGCCTCGAAGTTTAAAGCCCTGGAGGAATCGTTTGCATATATATGAAACAAAATAGTTCTCAGTACTGAACTTTGGGAGACACCACTCTCGACCACAGCAGGATCTGATTTCCCATGACCGATGCACAAACATGTTGTCGACCAACAAGGAAGTCGCCTCAGATCCCCATCCTTTTCAGCTTGCGTAACAGCTTCTGGTATGGCACAGCGTGGAACTTCATCCGGAAGTCAATGAAAGTTATCTGGACCGCGCGCTTGTTGCTGAGATCTCGGGTTCAGCTCTGGAGAGTTTGCAGCAAGGTTATTGCGCAGAATCTTCATTTCTGGAACCCATGTTGGCATTTCGATAGCAGGCCGTGACCGTCCAGGAAATGTTTCAGTTCACTATTTTTTATCCTCTCCATAACTTTGCATAGAGTACATGTTAAGCTTATGAATCTGTGATTTGTCGTCGATGTCCTGCTATCTCCTTTGCATAGCGGAGTGATATGCACCGACTCCCAAACCAAAGGAAGTGTTTCAATGTCAAATGACGTTTGAAAGAGCATCGACAAAGTAAAAAAAGGCTAAATGGCAACTGCATTGAGAAGATTGGGTGGAATCTCGTCAGGTCCTGGCGACAAGGATTCGTTCGAAACCTCGAATTCTCAACATACAAGTTGTAGCAGCCGCTCCAGCCCCCCTTTTCTCCGGCTCCGTTTTGTCGGTCGACGGCCGTGACAAGCACTGACAGGCCGCTGACACACGACCACCCACACCGGCTAGAACTGAGGCCCCTCCTGTCCAGCTGCAGTGACTCCCGGCTGCCCTCACAAACTAGTATCACCTAACGCGCGTCGAACGCTCTGGCTTGATTCCCGTGAGGCCTTGTGAGTATGCGTTCTCCATTCGTCCCCTAATTAGTACAATCACACGACCACCACGCAGACAGTCACGCCCTCCTGCTGACTTAGACACACACACTCGCGTTAACAAGAAACACCGTGACTGACGCTCTCCGTGAACGGACGCTTTTCTCTGTTGCAAGCAAACCGCCAACTGACGGCAACCTGCCCTGTGTACAGAATAAACTAGTCCTCACAGCTCCCTGCCTTTTGACAGTAGACGAAAAGAACTTATTGTGCGTGGTTTAAGTCGATCTCACCTCCTTGACCGCCACAAATTGGTGACCCCGAATTTCCGAACACTGGAATTCCGCAAACGTTTCGTCACCAACAATCTTCCGGCGACCTACAGCGCGATGTCCCAAGACCAGAAGTCCCTCATTAACCCAAATTCTCAAGGAGCTAGCGTACGCTTGGATCGGCTCGAGGAGGTATTAATCCGCCTGAATGCTCAGCTTACTGCAGTTACCACTAACGGCCCGCGGCGAACACCAAACCGTCGCCCTACTTCCTCCGATTCCCACATCCGCCGTCCACAATCTCCAAGTAGCGTCTGTTGGTATCACCAACAATTTGGAGGAGCAGTTCGACGATGTCTTCAGCCATGCTCTTTCAAGGCATCTCTAACGGCCTCAGGGAGACAATCCCACCCGACAGTAGAGTCCACTGCTGCTGGAAGCGTTGCCAATCTCCACACTCGCCGTTTGTTTCTCTGGGACCGTATCGCTGGCGCCAAATTCCTTGTCGACACTGGTGCCGAGGTTAGCGTGGTTCCACCAAATCCGGCCGAACGCAAAACCCGCAGCTCTTTTTATCTAACAGCTGCCAACAACTTCAGCATCCCCACCTTTGGACAGCGCTCCATCACACTTGATTTGGGCCTCCGTCGAATTTTCCGATGGGTTTTCATTATTGCTGACGTCTCCGTCGCCCTCATAAGTGCCGATTTCCTAGCTCACTTCAATCTACTGGTTGATTTGAAGAATCGCCGACTCGTCGACTGCATCACCGACCTTCATGCCTGATGTCAATCCGATGTGAACCCCTGTGTCAACCCTCTCACTGTTATGCCCATCTCTGGCTGTCCTTTCCACTCACTCCTCAGGCAGTTTCCCCACCTGACCAACCCGTCATTTCGTGAAGTGGACATCAAACACACAGTCACCCACCATATTTCCACCTACGGACCTCCCAAATCTTGCCGACCACGTCATCTTGCTCCGGACCGTTTGAAGATTGCCAAGGCAGAGTTCGAGCACATGCTCGAGCTCGGCATCATCCGACAGTCCGACAGCTGCTGGGCATCACCCCTCCACCTTGTCCCCAAGAAGAATGGGGACTGGCGACCGTGTGGTGACTATCGGGCATTGAACTCTGTGACTGTCCCCGACCAGTATCCCGTCCCGCACATCCAAGACTTCACTCTTTCGCTATATGGTAAGCGAATATTCTCTAAGATTGACCTTGTGCGTGCCTACCACCAAATCCCGATCGAGGCCAGTGATGTTCCGAAAACTGCAGTGACCACTCCTTTTGGGTTATTCAAATTCACTCGTATGCTCTTTGGTCTAAGGAACGCTACTCAAACCTTTCAGCGATTCATTGATCAGGTTCTGCGGGGTCTCAACTTCGTCTACGCCTACATTGATGATTTGCTAGTGGCTACTTCTGACGCTGCTGAACACGAGATTCATCTTCGACAGCTCTTCGAACGGCTCGACTCCTACGGCGTTATCATCAATGCCGCCAAATGTGAGTTTGGAGTCCCCAGTCTTATCTTCCTTGGTCACGAAGTGAACTCAGATGGGATAAAGCCCGTCCCGGAAAAGGTTTCGACCATATCAGCGTTCCCCGTCCCGACAACCATCAACCAACTACGCCGCTTCTTGGGGATGGTGAACTACTATCACCGTTTTCTTCCCCATGGTGCCACCATACTGCAGCCTCTCAACATCCTGTTGACCCACTCCAAGAAGACACTAGTGATGACCGAGGAGGCCGTCAGGTCCTTCAATGACGACAAGGCCGCACTTGCGAGCGCAACACTGCTTGCTCACCCCCGCTCAGATGCCCGGCTAACTCTCATGACAGATGCTTCCAGCATTGCAGTCGGTGCATCACTGCAGCAAACTGTTAGTGGTGTTCTACAGCCTTTGGCTTTCTTCTCGAAGAAGCTCAACCCAGCAGAGACCCGCTACAGTGTCTTCGGCCGCGAACTCCTTGCCGTCTATCTATCCATCCGGCACTTCCGCCATTTCCTGGAGGGTCGTGAATTTGTTGTTCTAACAGATCACAAGCCATTCGTTTTTGCACTGAGGGCCTCTCCCGATCGATACTCGCCCCGTGAAATTCGTCATCTAGACTTAATCTCACAGTTTTCCTGCGACATCCAACATGTCCATGGTAAGGAAAATGTGGTTGCTGATGCTCTCTTAAGAATCGAGATGGCTTCCATCACAACTGACGCCATAAACTTCACACTCATGCCTGAGGCTCGGCGATCGGATGACGAGCTCTCACAATACCGCCACGAGGACTCTTCTTTACGCCTTCAAGATGTCCCCCTTCCCACTGGCACTGGCACCATCACGTAGGACCTTTCTACCGGACACGAACGTCCTTTTGTTCCAGCAACTTTATGACGACGAGTGTTCAACGCTCTTCACAATCTATCCCACCCTGGAGTCCGGGCGACAGTGAAACTCATCACTGACCGATTCGTCTGGCCCAACATCAACCGGGATGTACGGCGTTGGACCCGCTCCTGTCTACCATGTCAAC
>CACRXP010000375.1:384758-469376 GCA_902702965.1 Spirometra erinaceieuropaei | reverse complement strand
TCTCCATTCGTCCCCTAATTAGTACAATCACACGACCACCACGCAGACAGTCACGCCCTCCTGCTGACTTAGACACACACACTCGCGTTAACAAGAAACACCGTGACTGACGCTCTCCGTGAACGGACGCTTTTCTCTGTTGAAAGCAAACCGCCAACTGACGGCAACCTGCCCTGTGTACAGAATAAACTAGTCCTCACAGCTCCCTGCCTTTTGACAGTAGACGAAAAGAACTTATTGTGCGTGGTTTAAGTCGATCTCACCTCCTTGACCGCCACAAATTCCCTTCACATATCAGTATATCACGGATGCTTGGGGTTTGCGGTTTTTCTGTGATTTGGGGAAGGAACCTTGCCGGGTTTGTGTACACTGTTAGAAAAACTTTGAACAAACGCAGCTTTGTCTTTACTAGCATCAATCTCAACACCAGTAATAGTCCTTATTAATAGGGTTTGTTGTGTGTTCCTTGTGGTTCGCTGAAGGTAGCTGTAGATTAATTTTGGGTTCTTTGTTGATTTCTGAAGCCCATTCATCTCGAATTCACGCTGCGTTTCATTAATCATCATTTTAGTTTGTTACTCTGCTTTTGAAGGTGTCCAAATATTCATCGTGCCTAGTGACACAGTATTTTGTCCATAATTTAACCTCTTGGGGATTTCTTTCTGTAAGTTGCTATTCAGTCACCCAGAGCGTTTGTCAAGTCTAACACTAGTTAGTAGGCAGTGGCTGTTGATGACCTGCAGAAGGACATTCTTTAACAACTCCCAATCATCGTTGGCACTACCTGCAAACATCGAGCTCCAATTGAGACCCGATTAGTCTGTCCTCATCTGATTGACGTCGCCCCGCCACACAGTGCGTCTTATATGGGCCGAAGTATGCGAAACAGCCAATAACGAATAATCCGACATAAGCACCACATGGTCATTTGGGTCAATGGGCGTCAGTGATGACCTCATCTATGCTGTCTGATGCTTTCCTAAAACTAGATCCAAGCAGCTTGCCCTTCGTCCTTCACGCGTTCTAGTTGGAAACAAAGCATTTTGAGTAAAGAACGCCTTGAGTCCTTTGACCTGCAGACGGATATTGCATGCCAGTTTTGGATCTGACCCTTGGAGGGTGTGTGCCGAGGCGCCAGACTATCTAGCCTTTCCCTACCTGTTCCTCATTCTTAAACTAACTGGTTGTTTAACTGAATGGATGGAACACAACACAACATGATGCGCTTGGCATGTGTTGAATTGTCAGGTTGTTTGACTTTGGATTGTTAATTCCTTCATAACTCTGGTGTTATCCTGACCTCCATAGTCTGGGATTGACGGTTCTGCCCTTAGCGCTCTCTACAGTGGTGACCTTTTGACGTTCGCGCTTATACCTTTACTTTGTTTACTTTCGATTTGCATGCAGTCCGTTTGCCTTCTTCCTTTCTACCATCACAACTTCTACAACTTCCAACGATTCCACTATTACACTCAGTGGACTTGTTTCGTCTCTGCCAGATTTCTGGCAAGATGCGCGAGAACGTTATTTTTTTCGTATCGAGGGGACATTTCACTTCGCCAAATTAACACGTGAAACGGTCAAATACTATAAGTTGGTCGAGGCCCCTCCTCCGACCATTCTTTCCCAAGTGCAGACGTTTCTGAGAGATCCCCCGACTGATGCTCCCTACATCAAGTTAAAGGTTGAACTCCTTCGCCTGCCATTAGTCTCCGATCGGTAGCGTTACCACGCACCGGTAAAAGAGGAGGCCCTAGGTGATCGCAAGCCATCGGAACTCTTGCGTCGTATGCGTTCTTTTTTTCTGAACATGGCCATCGACGACAAGTTCTTTAAATGGATGTACTTAGAACGTCTGCCGACGTCGGTACAAACAATCTCGGCCTCCTCTCGGATGACTTACACATATCAAAGCCAGTGGAGATAACCGACCGTATGATGAAGGTTGAGCGTTTGTTATCCCCTACAATTGCTTAGGTGTCCAAGCCTCTCACCATGTCCATACCTGACCTGGCTGAATTAAAGACACAGATTGCCCAGTTGTCAGCAACTGTTGCCACTTTGCAGCTGCGCCGATCTCCCTGTCCGTCTCCACGTTCCTTCGGCCGTGACCGTCGTCGCTCCCGCTGTCGTCCCAGGGCCCCAAACCTATGCTGGTACCATGTCAACTACGGCGATAAGGCGTGGCGCTGTGTCCCACTCTGCTCCTTTAAGTCCACGCAGGGAAACTCCTCGGCCGGAGATAAAATGTGGCCGAGCTCTCTGGCAACTCTACGGGTCGCACCTTTTACGTCAGTGATAACACGAGTGGCAGACATTTATAGTCGACACTGGCGAGTAAACTAGTGTTATTCCTCCCACGTCAGCCGACCGACGTTGCCCAAACCATGGACTTTATCTTCAAGCCGTAAACTTATCCCCATAACAACGTTTTTATTTCGATCCCTCTCTCTGGCTATTGGTTTCCGGTGATTATTCCTCTGGATATTTGTGTTTGCTGATGTTCTCACCACAATCTTTGGTGCTGATTTTTGGCCGCCTTGAACCTTCTGGTGGATTGAAGACAAAATCACCTCCATAATCGGGCAACTACCCTCACCGTGAAAGGATTTTCTCCATCCTCAGCTTCTAACCATCTATCCGTCCTTGACCCAAACCCTGAATCTCCATTTCGTAGAATTCTATTAAAATAATCAACCTATCGTTAAGCCCCATTTTTCTGACAACTCATTGACCCATGATATGGTTCATCACATTAAAACGACTGGTTCTCCCCTTTTCTCTCGTCCGCCTCGACTTGCTCCATTGCGTCTTGCGGCTACTAAAGCTGAATTTGACCACAGTCTGACAGTCTGACTGTCCCTGGGCATCTCCTTTGCATATGGTTCCGTAAACAAATACGGATGATTGGCGCCCTTGTGCGATTATAGAGTCTTAATCAATATTACTATGTCCGATCGGTTTCCGGTTCCCCACCTCCAGGACTTTGTCGCAGCTATCTGTAGAAAAACCGTCTTCTTGAAGATGGGTTTGGTCTGGACTTTTCATAAAATTCCGATTGTGACTGAGGGCATTCCCAAAACGGCAGTGACGACTCCTTTTTGACTTTTTTGAGTTCCTTCGTATGCCACTTGGTCTCCGAAATGCCTCACACACTTTTCAACGTTTTATTGACCGTGTTTTACGTTACCTTCTCTTTTTTAATGTGTATATTGATGATGTTGTCGTCGCCAGTTGAAACGTCGAGGAACATATCCAATACCTTACCCTGCTTTTCGACCGATTTCAGCAGTTTGATGTCCCCCTGCATCCTGACCAATGTGTCCTAGGAGACACTTTTTTTGTGATCTTAGGTCATCTGATAGACTCATACGGCATTCGACCTCTTTCCTCAAAGGTTGCCGCCATTCGGGTCTTTCCACTCCTTACCTCGAAGCATCAGTTGCAACGATTCCTTGGTATGGTGAGCTTTTATCGCCGGTTTCGCCCGAACTGTGCCGATACCATCCTACCTCTGACCAGTCTCCTCTCAGGTTCTAAGCGCACCCATAAACTAAAATCAGCAGCAATCACGTCATTTGAGCCAGTAAGAGCCTTTTTTGGCTGATGGCACCCTCCTGACTAACTTTAATGCTGATGCTTCCATATATCTGATGGTCGATGCCTCTAATGTTGCTGGTGGCGCGGTATTTCAACAAAGTTTGCCAGATTCTACCTTGTTTTTTGCTTTCTTCTCCAGGAAACTATCCAAGGCCAAAACTGGCTACTGCACATTTGGACGTGAACTTCTCGCTGCTTATCTTGCCGTCGGGCACTTCCGGGATTTACTCAAAGGTCGAGAGTTTACAATTTTCACAGATCATAAGCCACTCATCTCTCCCATCCTGGGAGTCGAGCAACCGATAAGCCGGTTTCCGACCGCTTCATCTGACCTGGGATACACAAAGACCTTAAAGCATGGGCTTGAATCGCATGTAAACGGAGTAAAATCCAGCGGAACAACAAGGCCGCCATTGGCACCTTCCCCGGCCCTGGTTCAAGGTTCAGCCACGTTCACCTGGACATTGTATGCCCCCTGTCTCTGTCCAATGATTTTTCCTATCTCCTCACCTGTGCGGATCGGTCCACTCCGTGGCCTAAAGCAATTCCCATGCCTTAAATTGCTGCTCCAACGGTGGTCAAAGCTTCTCGCAGTCGTTGGGCTGCTATCTTTGGTGCACTCTCCACAGTCACGACTGACCGTGCTACCCAGTCTGAGTCTAACCTCTTCCAGTCTTTGCTCTCCTTTTTAGGTTGTACCCGCATCCGACCGACAGCCTATCTCCCGGCTGCCAACGGAATCGTCATACGGTTTCACCGCCAGCTGAAGGCCTCCGTACGCGCCGCGGCCGATCCGGAAAAGTGGACGGACCACCTTCCCCTGGTCCTCTTGTGCATCCGCTCCGACCTCAAGCCGGACCTTGACTGTTCCGCAGCCGAAATGGTGTTCAGCGCCACCGTCCGACTGCCCGGTGAGGTGATCTCGCCAACCCCGCGATGCGCAGCTGAGGATCCCACCAACCTTCTGCATCGCCTCTGGCAGCTTATGCGGACACTTTCTCCGGTTCTTCCCAGGTCTTTCACCTCTCCGTCTTATATCAGAAAGGACTTGGCAACGTGCTCTCACGTCTGCCTTCAATGTGATCGAGTCCGCCGGCCTTTGGAACCACCCTATGACGGCCCATCCGGGTGCTCTCTCACGGGACGAAGAATTTCCGCATTCAACGCGACAATCGTGAGTGGGGACCGCCTCAAGGATACCATCCCTGACACTCCTCCGGATGAGCCCTGTGGTCCTATACCTTCTGCTTCGCCCACCTGAAGCCTCTATTCCACCGCTCTGACCGCTACCTCGGACTGTCATCACCAATTCTACACTTCCGCCACCAGATCTATTTACACTTCTACGGAGCATGTATCTATCACTCCTGGTGGTCGTCATGTAAACCTTCCTGATCGGCTATTCACTCATTTCTTTTAGACTTGCACATATCCTTTGGCGTTGTTTTCGCCGCCCTCTGGTCTCGGAGGGGGTACTGTGCCGAGGCGCCAGACTATCTTGCCTTTCCCTATCTGTTCCTCATTCTTAAACAAACTGGTTGTTTAACTCAATGGATGGAACACAACACGACGTGACGCGCTCGGCATGTGTTGGATTGTCAGGTCGTTTGACTTTTGATTGTTAATTCCTTCATAACTCTGGTGTTATCCTGACATCCATAGTCTGGGATTGACGGTTCTGTCCTTAGCGCACGGGGCAGGTGTTCCAAATAATTCCTGGTGCGTTGAAGTCGCCCATGATCATAATGTTAGGTCGACCGGAATATTTCTTCACCTGCTGCAAAAGTAAAGGCCAGGCGAAATGGTCTGTTCTACGTTGTCAGTAGACAGTGAGGACATCGAGTGTAGGGGAACCAGTAGCTTTGGTGGTCGACCAAATTTCCTCCGTGCTGCACGAAAACTTGTTGGTGTTTTCCGACACTGTCAGGCCTTCATTCGCACAGACGACTGCACCACCACCCTGGCAATTTTCTCTGTTCCTCAGTTACATTTGGCTTTCAGGGAAGGCTTTTTCACTATAGCTAATATTTCCAGACAGCAAGGTGTCGGTTACTGCTAAAACACCCGGAGATAATTCGGCGTGGTAAAGTATTAGACTGTCTAGTTTCGTCACGACATTTTTTGGTATTTGTATGCATGCACCTCAATTTTGCTCCAACCAACTTTCCGGCTGCATTTTTCGCTGAGTTTAGTATTACTACGTTATCTCAAAGGTCACTTTCTTAGGACTCTTCAGCTAAAAGATGGGTTCTAATAATTTTCAGGTCTGACTGCATTCGATTCAGATAAGCTCTGAATGCCCAGACACTGTTAGCGGTCGTGGTCTGCCTTATTTTGTCTTTCCAGAGAATCCTCTGCATGTGAGCGAGGACTGTTTACGGATTTGTTGCTTGTACGCAAACTTTTGCAGTCAATCAACTATCCAGAGCAGCCCATCAGGGCTAGGTGTGACTTTAGACACCTGTTGTTAGGTTTCACCTCCCATCTACCGACTGGTTAGTGTATTCGCATTCCAATACGTCTTGTGTAGAGCACTCGAGGTGTTTTCAAGAACAAGAGGGCAGCAGTAGACTGGATAACCTAGTTATATCACCTCTTGCCAAAGAGATATCCCGTCGCTTAAAGCAAAAGGCTTAGGCGAGATGTGACATCGCATAAGATATTTTGCGTGGGAATCGAGTCTGCTCTTATCGGCGACTTCATTTTCGTTGTCCTGCTGTTACCGGTGTCTGGGATTTCAACTAATGAGTCGAAATCCATGTTTACGCATGCCCCTAGAAGATATTTTTTCGCGTTTTTTGAGTTTTGCTATTCGTTTTTAGGACTCTAACACTGGACACGCTGTCGTACTCAAGGGTCTGTTTCACGAACGCCCTTAAATTAACAAGCTCCTTTTAGAATTTTTCTACTTTGATTTGAATATCTGCGCACCAAACATAAGGCTCGTCTTCGTGCCTCACAGGTTTTGCGGTAATTACGCTTTTTGCACGCTTTGCTGGTCGTTGGCTGGAAGCGCAGGTTCAACGAGCACAGGTTCTGAATGCGAAGGACATCCCACCAGACTCATATTCAAGGAGGTGCCGTCGCTGTGCGTACTATTTCAGTCAAATTGCTGACACTCCATAAACATCGTCGTCACATAAAAGGTGTAATTTCGCTTTCGATGTTATAATGAATACGTCGGATTGTATATGACGAAGTGAGGTGAGTATTCAAAACCCATTAGGCGAAAAAATACTTAAAATCCAATTAATTTTGTGGATTTTAGTCAGAAACGCCTTAGCCCTTTGCAGATCTCTTAGGACTGGAATAAATTCAGACCTTGCGAGATTTTGAGCAAATGTGTTTCCAAGGTGTACTTAACCGCAAGATCGCTGACTGGTCAGTTGAAACGTGCCGGGATTAGATAAGGTCCTTGGAATGAGGATTAATCCAGGTTTAATAACTATTTCTCAGTGATTAATTTGGTGAAGAGAACTTCCTTAATAGTAGGCGTTTCCTTATCTTCACAGGCGAGTGTGAAAAAAATAGCTTTGTTTGCCACGACGGAGCGGAGAAAGTGAGAGAACTTCAGCCTTATCATTGTCATCTGAGATTTCCGCGCCCACGGCCGTTCGCAGTAGTTGGATTGAATCCTTGTTCCGTCAACTCTGCCTCATGTAGCTGTAAAGGACTTTGGAATTAACCATTGCTCGTTTCAAAGATCCTTTCGGAAGACTTGCCGATCTGAGGCGAGGATAATTTTGACCCGGTTGCTGTAAATCTTCTAACTGTTTAAGGATTCTGGCGTCCTATCAATGAGGGATATTTCCGTAGCTTCCTCCTCTTATTAACATCCAGCTTGAAAGTCTGAGTCAACCAGCGATTTCTATTTGCCAGTTGTCTGGGTATCATTTGGCTGTGGTTAGAGATGAGGCTGTGGACTATTTTTTTGAACAGACACCAAACTTCCTCCATATCGATGGAGGGTGTGGATGCTCAGTCAATTAGTCAAAGATAGTTTTTCACCTGTTCGGAATCGCCGCACGAAATACTGGGTCGGGAATTGAGCGGTTGTGCAGGCAAGGAGAATAGGATGTATACCTACTTGAGAAGTACATGGTCACTCTGATCCAACGGCGAAAGACAATTTACGACGTCGATGGTATCGGGCGACTTGATGAACACAAGATGGAGGCAGTTCATTTGTTGGCCCTCCTGCGTTTCGCAGTTTTTATAAGAGACGTTGATGAGAAACGCCGTCGAAGGCATTTTAAAGTAGATGCAAATGGCGCACACCACATAACCCTTGTCGTTTGTGTTGGTTCAGCGTTTGAATGGAAAGAGCAGACTCGTGAGACAGGACTAACCAATTCAAAAGCAGTGTTGGACATTAAAGAGGATGTGATGCCACTCGATAATATACATCAATACTTCCTAATAGTTTTCTCTAAGATTTTGCAACAAATGAACGTAAGACTCACTGGTATGTAGTTAGGCGCAGCTGAGTAATGGTTGCGAACTTCCAGTCGGAGGGTAAACTCCCAGGTGCAAATGACATTTAAAAGTGCAAGGCTAACGGTTTGGACATTTCGGGAACTAGCTCCTTCAGCAGCTTGGCCAGGATTAGATAAGGTCCTTGGAATGAGGATTAATCCAGGTTTAATAACTATTTCTCAGTGATTAATTTGGTGAAGAGAACTTCCTTAATAGTAGGCGTTACCTTATGTTCACAGGCGTGTGTGAAAAAAATTAGCTTTGTTTGCCACGACGGAGCGGAGAATGTGAGAGAACTTCAGCCTTAAAATTGTCATCTGAGATTTCCGCGCCCACGGCCGTTCGCAGTAGTTGGATGGGAGCCTTGTTCCGCCTACTGTGCCTTATGGACTTTGGTACGTTTCAAAGATCCCTTCCAAAGACTTGCCGATCTGAGGCGAGGATAATTATGACCCGGTTGTTGTAAATCTTATAACTGTTTAGGAAATGTGTCGTCCCGTAAATGAGGGATATTTCCGTAGCTTCCTCTTCTTGTTAACCTCCCGCTTTAAGGTCTGAGTCAACCAGCGATTTCTATTTGCCAGTTGTCTGGGTATCATTTGGCTGTGGTTAGAGATGAGGCTGTGGACTATTTTTTTGAACAGACACCAAACTTCCTCCATATCGATGGAGGGTGTGGATGCTCAGTCAATTAGTCAAAGAGAGTTGTTCATCTGTTCGGAATCGCCGCAGGAAATACTGGGTCGGGAATTGAGCGGTTGTGCAGGCAAGGAGAATAGGATGTATACCTACTTGAGAAGTACATGGTCACTCTGACCCAACGGCGAAAGGCAATGTACGACGTCGATGGTATCAGGCGACTTGGTGAACACAAGATGGAGGCAGTTCATTTGTTGGCCCTCCCGAACTCTCGTGGAAGCATTACGTGTTGGGTGAGAAGCAGGTTGTCAGTGGTACATACTAGCTGCTGGTGGAATGCTGTTTCAGAACAGTCGGTTGAGGCCGAGGTCGATGTGAGGTACATTAAAATTCCCAAAGATGAGAGTACTCGGTTGCGTTGAAAATAATCTGAGCTTATTCAGCAGTTGGGCATCAGCGTTAAGGTAACCTCTCGGGGGACGATATACTGTCCAGATATCGGAGGCTACGAGTGCTAGCTGCCTTTATTGTCAGCCATAATGCTTCCGTACCAGAGGTCACTTTGACAGTTTTTTTCTGAAACATACAGGCCATTCTCAACAAATGTTAATATGCCTCCATCTATTTTTCTTTTCCCTGTCTCTGCGGAACAGTTGAAATCCAGAAGCATGAGCTACCTACAATCAGCCTATTTGGGCAACCATGTTTCTGTTATTCAGAAAACGTCTAGGTGGAGCTCGTAGATAAGTATACAGAGTTCACTCAGTTATTAATGTACAGTTTTGAGCGTTACTATACATGAATGCGAGTTACGAGTTCATGTGAAAATTGCTTACAACGCCGACAGAGGCTAGTGGGTTAAATGCGCGGTCATTAAGATCGGCTTCATTCAAGTGTGAACAGAATGTCGTTTTATTATCTGGTCCTTTTTAGATTGTGAAGTTCTGTTCTGCGTTGGTCCGCCGTGTTCTCAATTCTGTGACATGTTTGCGGCCTTCAGTCTTTCGGCTGGTGAGTGATCCGGCTGAGAAAAACACTGCTTTTGGGAGTGCTTTAGGCGAAAGCGCCCGGAAAGGTTTAGTTTCGCCTGCTCATTGTGGGCTAGAACGATTTTAAAGGGGTCGTGGTCGCGTCTGTGGAGCGACCTTTGCACGGCTGTCAAAACGTAACGCCATTAAGACGGTAATACCTTCATTTGGCCGCAGGATTTCATCTAGGATTTTCTGGAATTGCTCTAAGTCAGCAGCGACTCGTTTCCTGGGGGTACTGGAGAGGGACTCTGGGAGTCCCTGAATCATGATGAGGTGGTCCTTATTAAGAATTTCACTGTTTTCTGTAATGTAGATGTCGTTTGCTGGTACACTGACGTCGAAGAAATGGACTGGCGAAAAGGAGGGTGCTGCGACATTAGTGTGTATCCCGGCATTAACCAAAATAGCACAAACAACGTATATACTCAACGAAATCCAATCCAAATAAAGGCTCAAGTGGCTACAAGGTGTCCAGATATTAGGAATTTGAGCGCACTGCCGTCACGTCGTTACCTGTTTTCTCCGACTTTTATTTAAACAGCTGCGGGGACTTGTCATGTGTTCACATGCAAATGTCGACGGATAGCATTGTGCGCAATAAATATGACAGCAGCGTTATTCTGACATTATGCTAACCGCGCTAGTTTAAATGCCTCAGAATGGCCAAACTTATTAAAATGTTAGGATATTAAAAGCACAATAGAAAAATCGATTTTTTAGTGCTATGAGTTCGCCGTAATATTGATGCTATGCCCACATTTTTAAAAAGAATGTGGTTTGTTCTCACAAGTTAAAGCATGCATTCACCGTCATACGACCACATTTGTTAAATCTCATAGGACATCCTGTAAAATAGGATTTCATCATTTGCCTCTTCCGGTCATTACTCGCCTCGTTAATACATTTTCCGTTTTTATAAACATTTTTTCGCAGAAGGATATCTGTGAGCCGGTAAATACAATAATGAACGTTAGACATGATATTTTAATGAGTCTCTGTCGAAAGCCTAGAGTATTACCACTGAATCGTCCTATCTCAGACCACCGTTTACCCGCTTTGTCGTGCAAATGCATTCAATTTTACAGCTTAAACCGGAAATTCCCTCCTGAGAAGACAAAAACAGCTGACAACAGTGTCCAGTTACTAAATTCTGGATTTCTATGTGGCTACCATTACAATGCCATTTGTGCAGATGTATGGGAAGGCACACTTAAATTCAAGTCAAATACAGTGTAGTTTTTCCTGAGCATTCCCCATGTCGTATCGGTTGAAAAATGGCCGTTTGGCCTCTGAAAGATAATTCAAGTTGTTTTTCTGCATTTAAAATAAATTTAAAACATTATAAGGAACAACTAATCGCAAGTATTCCACAGCACGCTGTCGTATTAGGGCCGCCTTCCTATGAAGAATACTAAGTAATCTTAAGGTTTTGCTATTTGGAGATAGGTTTTTCCACTAAATCGCACTTTTTAATGTGCTCTTAAGACTTTGTTTATGGATACGACCGTTCAATGCACATTTTGGATTACAACTTTTGTACAGTAAGCTCATTTTCTAAATGACTTATGATTTACGGGGGTGCATGCATAGACTGAATACATTTTGGTTCCAATACAGATACTCCACGAGAGGTAATCGACCGGTCTCAGTGTTACGTGTTCACGCCAAATGACGTCACTCAGTAGATTTTCATTCACATACATGCTGTTCACTCTGACCGATCGGAAATTGCTTCCATCACCTTAGAACCAGTTGTGCATATTTTGCTCGTGTAATGAACTACTTTTTGGAATGATTGCGCATTAAAATTGTTGACCTTTTGCCAAGGTAAAGAAAATCCTGCGTTTGCAGACTGCTGTCCAATTAGCGGCTCCATGATGCGATGATATGCCTCACATGCGTGTAGCCCCTACCTTTTTAGTTAGGCAATGCTTCAGTCAATATGGTTTGATATATATTTGTTTAGCTGATCTACCCGTCATGTACAAATCAATTACTTTTGCATGGTTCTTTATTGTTTCCACACTGCAGGGTACTTTGGTATATATTCTGGCGACAAATTAATGATTTAGAACTACAAGTGTTCATTTGTAGTATAGTACAAACTGCATCCGAGCGCGAATTTGTGCAACAAATTACACCCTTGTTCACATGTCTTTTAATGAATACAAAGCGTATGACCGCGATAGGAAATGTTTAAGCAATTTTACAAATACATTTTTGATTGACAACTGAAAAAAGGCACATTTAGAGACGATGTTTAAAATTTTGGAGGATATAAGTTACAGTATCTGCATTTTTTCCCATAATGGTTTCCATGCATTGTAAAAGCTCATAAATTAGGAATGAGAATGCGTAAATGAAAGCTTTATTATTTCAAAAACCACAGACGTAGGTGAAATGTAAAGTCCCAAGGCCAGGGACACGAAAAGAAAGGGGAAACAACATTTAATATTTAACCTAAATGGGATAACGTCTTCAGTATGGCATCTGCCAGGTTAAAATGAGTCAATTTAATTCAAGCACAATATGGCATGCCACCAGTCTTTCATTTGATCGTCGGTTCACTACTCACTCCCGACACCTTTTAGAAAAAAAACATGTTTTCATGAAATGCAAAGGATAATTTTATTCGAATGTCAAAACGATGCCTCATAACACTGGAACTTTGGCACAAGACCGTTCTGTGTTCATCAAATAGTTTTATGATAGAATTATTTTCAATTGCTGCATCTTATGTTATCACATGAATGTTTAAATAAATGGTAGCTGGCCTTAATTACGGCGTTACTTGCTAAGCAAGATGAAAGTGGTTGGGATATTTGAGTTAAAATGGCGAGGATGGACTGCACATCAGCAGTATGGAAATAAAAGTAATGCCCCGCGCCTTTAGTACAGAAAATAGCTTCATCAAACCCAGGAAATTGCACATACCTGTCCAGTCGATTGTGTAGGATAAGTAAGGATCATCGGAGGGGCTGATGTAACAAAAGTAGTGGGTTACATTTTCTTTTTTCGGACGTCTTACGTTTAACCTGTGCCGAAAGCCCTTCGATGTCTTCTCAACAACTAGAATGGGATAATGTATAGCCCTTAAGCTAGATCTACACACGTATTTTCGTGTTCATACTATAAAAATCAAATCAAATCTTCGCAGGGGTACGGCAGTTTATTTCCTTGTATCTTGTTTCCCAACACACAGTGTAGTATTCCTGATAACATGCATTTTTCTGAAAGACTGCAAAAGAAGTCAGTCGTTTGCTGTGTCAACAGCGCCCGGTGGACACCTTGATTCTAAGGAACATGTTCTATCCTTTTAAATTCTGTTGTGCTCCCTCTTCAAATATAATAAGTTTTGTCGTCCGGTGTCTCAATGCTGGCATGACATGCTTGAGGGAAGCGAGTAATTAAACTAACAGCGGAAATTTTGAATAAAAATCATACAAAACGTTCCTCATTCTACCTTCTCCTGAAAAGTCGAGTAGGAACTTACTGCATTTTGTCGAATAGAACAGCGCCGACACACTTTCTTTTGACCTAAAGTCTACTTCGGTCGGATTCGATCTCTCTTTTTCCAACTGAGCTTCCATTTTAGGATCCCGTTCAGCAGTGTCCAGGCAGTAGAAGCCATCAGATCCCGTGCATCCGTAGTGCACTACAGGCTTTAAAGCATCACACGATAGGTCATTTACATCATTATTAACAGATCAGAGATTGCAAGGAGGGAGGATTCGAATGCACGGAAACGAAACTTTCTCTACACGCGTAAAATGTTAGGGTAATAGCGATCTATAAAACGTTGACTAAGGTAGTTTGATCATTATTTAGGAGCAGCAACTATTTGTGCACAATGTGAGAAATACAACTGGCCTTACGTGAGCAAAGTACGCATTATCTATCTACCAACTTTCATGCATTCATCAAAATTGTCCGAAATGGGACGCAATAGCTGATACTTAAATCCTCATCAACTGCGTAGGTTTGCCAGATACTTTAAGTAATGCTTGTCGACCTACTCAAGTAAGCAACTGCACGCGTTGTAAAAGCGAGTAATTATAGCCTTCCAGCCAGCACATTATCAAAACAACCACTCTTTAGCTGCTGGAAATTTGTTCTCGTTGAATAAGCAGTCTGGGTTAAGCAGAAACAATGTTTCACGTTCACACTGTTTAAGTAAACAAAACAGAATGTCAATAGGTAGCATCTGTAATGAAATAAATATCTGCTGTCAGTTTATCCGAGACATTAGATGGACACTAGCAATACGGTTAGAATACGTTCTATTTTGCCTACCTTCGACCTGCGTTTTTCTTACAACACTTACAGAGTCATTTTTCCCTTCAACGGTCCATGTAAGTTCAACTGAGTTGCCCTTATGCGTCGATGGACAGATGTGGAACTGTTGATTCTCCTGGAGCACAAAGCCGTCTAAAATGAGGGTATGTCGACATTAAAATTTCCGTAATTAATAACATTGGCAAGGAGGACTTTGAAAATACGACATCGACCAAATTACATTCATCCGATCTAGTGGGCTTCGACGGGACAGTCTGAGCGGTAACATAGGAAGTTCCGCTGCGGACATGGACGTATTCTACTTTCACGGGCTTCGTGAAATTGATCAGCAAGCTGGAGTATCCCGCGTCTAAAGTTAAAAACGTAAAAGTACTAGCATAAATGGAAGAACCCGCCTGATAGTAAAATTTGTTTTGAAATCCTGACCCACTTTTTCCCTATCCATCCAAAGTGGAAGTTACACCAAGAAATATTTTTGAATTGATTTAGAATACGCACAAATGACATATTTTTATTTGTAACGTAGGAAACATGTTAAGAATGCATGGAAATGAATTAGAACTTCTGGCATACAGTTTTCCATTTGACAGGATTGGACGATGGAGAATCTACTAGTCAAACACTTCGTTTTGTATTGTCAAGGGCACATCATTAACCTCCACTTCCTAAAATATTATAAGGAAAATTGCAAGCAATCGATAATCAAAATATTGTAAGCAAATATCGGGTGAGTTTCCAAGCTGTAGTGCAATTTCATGTTTTCAAAGGTGTGATCGGATAAACAATTGACTTGACTCGATTAAATAGATATCAAAAGAGGAGCTGCAGAAAAGCTTAATGAATGAACAACATTTTGTTAAAGGTATTACACTGTTCGAGTAGTGTACCTTCACCAGCCCAACAAAATAAACATATAACATAAAAACTTAACTTCTAAATTAAACGAGATATGACGTTATTTAAGTAACTGTTATCTGCTCTCATTTGCGGCTTTTTATAAATAACCTATAAGCCGAAGGCAGATATTGACAGGACCTAAGTAATCGACTTGAAAAGGAGCCCCTCTTTCCACTTTCTGCTTGATCATATAAAATAATTTTATACAGAAACGTATATTATATGTAAAAAAAGAAATTATTATTTGTTTAAATTAATGTTTGATTATGTGCGTTGTCCTAATTCCTACTAACACAATCATGCACTTGTAATGCTTGCCTCTCCCGGCATTTGTATTCGGAATTTAGCACACTAGTGTTTCGGTAGTTGGTACGTACGCCATTGCTGATTTTGCTTGCGCTACTCAGGATGTTGCGCAAGATGTAATTGCTATGAAGATGCACATGCAATTGTAATTTAATAAAACTTCTGGCTCTTCATAAACGCTTGTAATTAAACATTCTAAAGCCAGCACAAATAACCATTTATTTAGAAAACTGCACTCAAATACGCCTTTTGGAAAACTGTAACAGGTAAACTGCCTGCTGCCATAGACAAAATTGGCATATTTGCAGCATACTGTGATCTGTTAAGACGATCGCAGGATATAGCTGGTGTAGTTCTAAGCAGATGACCGAGTATACCTGGTAGACCAGTGCATTGAGTGCGTTATAGATAAAGGAGTTTCCGATTGACAAAGCAGGTTGCTGATCTCAACATAGGCTATCACGATTATACTTTACCGAACGAAACTCTGTGATATCATTTTTGTCAATATGCTTAGAATCTATAGAGTACAAGCCTGATATTCCGGTCTAAATAAACAGTAAATCAGTTTACGGTGGGTAATGTGGGCCAATGCGTCAAAGTTTTCGGATCCATCATTTCATACATAAGGATTTTGTAAAACAGATTATTAATCAGTGATGTGTACTCACGTCAGCGTCCTCCGGAACGGCGAGCCGAATACTCGAATATTCTTTCGATGAATTCAGAGCATTTGTTTCCCAAGCGCAAATATTTTTGGCGCTTATTCTGCAGAGATAACAAAGTTTTGATCGTTTATATGCATCAACTCATGTAAGAAGCAATTTAAAAAAGTGCTATGGCTATGAGAGAACCTGTTGATTCGTTGTTTCTCGAATGCGTTTGATCACGTCGTTTTACTAACTAAGCTGTCACATTCAGTTTAGTTCAAGTTGCTTAATACCCTCAGATTTAACAGGCCTCAAGAATGGCTGTCGAAATTTCTTATCTCAGGCAAAATCGTAGTTCAATTTTATTACTCTGAAATACTTACAGCAAAGAACAAAGGATGATGCACACAAGAGGTTCGAGCAAAATGTCTTTGATATACATTCTCTTAAAACTCACTATGGGTGTCTTGATGCTATCATATGCATATATATATAGCCAGCAGTGGTGCCTAGAATCAGTTGAACCTTTTTAATTGGGTCTTTTTTGCATATGTCATAAACAAAATTAGCGGATACACAGCAGATCCTGGAATTTTTTTGCACGTATGAGAATTGTTAGGGAGTCAAGCAATGGTTCTAACCTTGAAGCAGCATATCTTCAGAAACCTTACAGTTTTGAACACACTGCGTTTTGCTGTTCATATATGCTCACACTAAAAAAAACTTATCAAGCCTAACAAAGTAAGGGGACATTTGAAAAAAGGCGAGACGGAGGTTTTAGCAATTATTCTGTAGCGGCAAACCAATGATTTTAATATCAAATCTAAGTCTTTATTTTAAATCAGTTTCCTTAATGTCACACCACTGACAGTTTACAAGAAACTGTTAACGTAAGCAAGCAGTAACAGAAGCTTTTTTGCCCTAATAGGGAAAATACTAGAAACATGGCATGACGTGTGCCATAATGTAACTTGAGTGACCAACATTACACAGAACATTTTCATTATTTATTTAACATTGCAAATAAATTAGTTTAGGCTATTTTCGTATACTAAATTTTGTTCATGCTAATGGATTTCCAGTGTTGTAGTACAAACTTATTTTGAACAGTAGCACGAACGATTGTCTAACAAATTTTACTTTTTTTCTGGGGATTTGAAGCCGGAAATAATAATCGTCCGATTTTTGTGAAATAACAAAGCAAATTAGCATAGAGTCAAAGATCATGCGTCTTAATTGCGTTTTTCACTTTATAATACACAATTGTGCATTTGGTAAGCTAACCGCTTATAGGTTTTTACGGAAAGTTTAACATAATAAGGATTCGGTCGGTTTAGTTTTGTGCTTTTAACGATTCTCTGTTCCCGCAACATATGCTGCAAAATGGTAAGTCAGTCCAGTATGTACGGAAATCCGTTGATCATTTAATAACTATTACGACGTCTTAAGCGCTTTTGCGTGCAAACATTTAAGAATTACAGAAATAAGCATCCACTTTTTTAAATGCGGTCGGACGATTCCTATAGAAAACAGCAGAAAATGCGAGATAGCTGTTTTGTCTACAGCATCAGCAAATTTGAAAAGCAAGGAAAAGTTAGACGAAGGCAGAATACGGAGAGTAATTTTCACGAAAATTTTCTGGGTATGCCAGAGAAATTAGAATGCTCGGCATGCTTCATCATACTCAAAAATCTCATCTTAATTTTTTGGGAACTTATGTCCGGTCATTTCCGCGGTTGAAATTTAAAATATATCTTGATTCCCTAGACAGGCTTGGACAACTAAACATTTGACGACACATAAATATATTTTCTTTGTTATTTTGCTGCTTTCAATGTGAAAACGCATGTTTCCACATTCATACATATTTCTTGATTGATTGTTTAGCCCTTCACTTCATTTCTTAGAAAATGTCTAAGAATTTTAAGCTGTCGTACATTATGTCTGAAATAGGGTTTAGAAAGATAAACACCCGTCTCGGAGATGGCCTTGGGAAATGTAAATTATTCAAAATACGCCAAAGCATCCATACATTACGTAAGCCTGGTAGACATCCGGCAGATTTTATGCAAATTACTTAGGAAATCCTTTTTGGACAGTCAACTAACTGCATCAGATTTGATGGATTCCAGACATCGCAGTAGGTAAGGCACGTAACTTGACCCAAATGTGGTTAAACTCGCGTCGTCCGGCGGGGGCCCTTGGCTTATGTGGTTAGAACGTTGGCCGTACTAAAGCCTTTCCCTTTTCTGTTGTGGGTTGAAATCCCACAGAACCGTTAAGTATTCTATAGATGAGTCAACAAAAATTATTTAAAATTTGCCAATACATCTATGAATGGCATGACAAGCAAAATGAAATAACATAAAGCATGTTTTACTGTTTACTAACTATGAGATATATCCCTATCTTTAAATAACGTATTTTTAATCAGTGCCTTATAGGCCAATGTTAAGCAGAAGCTTACGCGATTTAACCATCATATACGTGTCCAACCGATTAGAATTTTTTCTAATGCCATCACTTAGAAAGTGAAAAACAGTGCAACATTTGTGCAATAGCAATGAAAAATAAGGTTTTGTTGAAGTTCATGCATGCTTATTTGCGTTTTCCCACTTCATAATGCACAATTGTGTTTTTTTTATACCAGTCATTTACAGGGTTTGCACAGAATATTAACATAATGGTGTTTTAGTGGGTTTTAAGTGTGCTTTTAACAGTTCTTCGTTTCCGCAATACTTAAGACTGCACAGCAAGTTAGTCCATTGAGTAGGCAAATGCATTAATAGTTTAATAACACAGGCTTCCTGCCAAACTTCTCTGTAATCGTACATTTTGGAGTTGCACACATCCCGTCCAATTGTTTTAATGCAATTTGATGCGGCTTTTAGAAAACCGCAAAAATACAAACTGGCTGCTTTGTCGACAGCACTAGCAAATTTGCAAAAGAAAGTGGTTAGCTAAACACAGAAAAAATCGAGTAGTTTTCTGGGTAAACGTCTCCAGATACCGGACAAGTCAACAATTTCAGGATGCTCGTCAGGCAGTATAGTAGTTAACAAGGTTCCACCTAGTTTACAGGAGAATAATGTTAGCATTACTCTTCGTGGTATAAGTATGTCTTACGTTCCTGGACAGTTTGTGACACTGTGTTTTTGCCCTTACCCACGTGTTTGTTCAACTAAAGTAGGCGTATATAAATTACCTTTATTTTTGCCGTTTTCTATATAAAGTCCAATTGTTTTCGCATTTAAAATGCTGCCAGTTATCGAAACCTTGCGGAAACCTTGTTTTTATGTTGCAAAACGCCTTTAAAAACGCTTACTGAACGACGGCCTAAAATAAGTTCTTGCGGTTAGTTTCTACTCATGTTTATTGTCGACTTCCACGAGGAATCAGTGCAAGCCTCTTCGCTCTATATCGAACAATTTACCGTGCACAAATGCTTTATGCCCACCTCATGAAGGCTTGACGTGTGGTCGAATTTAGTATCCCATAAACGGTTTAAAAATTATGTATTTAACAGACTTGAAGTTTGCCTTTTGGCTGATGACCGTAATACTTTAAATTAAAGATTGCTTTTTAAAAGCACCCTGGGCAGAAATGTTGGTTAAGGCTGGTTTTTATTTTATTTACCCATTGTAATAGAGCAAGTATGGCTTTTAAAAAGCCCACAAATGCGCAACTGAGCATATCGCCTATCATTAACTAAATGGTTTGCATATTTTGGCGCATAAGCCTTATTTCTAAATGGGTGTGCACGAAAGTGAGATAACGCCAATGATAACTTACTGGTCATCTGATATGAAATGACAAACAGACCATCATATTTAGCTAATTGAAAGTCATATTAAAAATTGGCCTAACGCAGTGATGTTTTCTCAATGTAAAACTACAAAACCTCGCGTTTGTTTAAAAGACCAGTATGTTAGTTTTCCACGTAAAATTTTTCGAACGATGCAATAGAACTGGAAGTTTAATAAACGGAATCAACACATTCATAGAGTTCTTTTACTCAGAGTTGGGCAAGACAACATCCAGCTATATCAAATGATTGAACTGCCGCCCTAAAGTTACGTTTCGGTAGATCCATTTTTTAACGCAACTATTTACAAATTAGCATGTCTCAAAAATGCAATCAGCTGTGGTTTTTCGAAAAACGGATAGATCCTTTTTGCCGATTTAACATCAAAAATAGAGTAGCGGTAAACCTTGCGGTAAACCTTACAGTTTATGTAAACGTAACAAATGTGTAAAAGTAATTATTGACAGAGGAGGGCCTTTTCAATTTTAACGTGATAGCCCATTCTGAAACCAAACATCATTCTTGTCGAACAAAGTAAAAATGCGACAAAGTCGGAGTAGAAAAACATACAAAATACTCAATAAATTATTTTGTCGGTCCTTATATTTTTTCTCAAGAAATATCAAAAGCGTTTTAAGCTGTCTTACAGAACCTCTGTGTTGAGGCATCGGAAGATCAACACCCCTGTCACTGATAACCCTGGAATGTGCTCCAAGACATTAGGCTGTGCCTGGAGACAGGGGTACGTGATAATGTAAAGATTGTTGTTTTGTTTCAGACACAGTTAAGAGGACTGGATTTGCGTGTTGCCATGAGGTTGAAACCGAATTAGCGACACGGGAATGTGATTCTTTTGGAACATAGTATAAAATCGCCTGCCGTATTGGGGATCAATAAACCGGCGTGCTAAACCCAAAAAATAACATTCCTATGGTTTGAGGTGATGTCGGCTTTTAAGATATTAACATAATACAATAATATCCTGCCATCGTACTGAGTTTTTTATATGCAAGCGTCAATTGTACATTTCACAAAATTTTCTTTCGTTATATGATTCATCGGTCAACATCAACATGGATTTAAACCTTTTGTGTCGTTATGTATTTGAACCTATTTACACAAATTAATGGTTAATTAATCCCAATTGTGCATACGAGCACTTTATAAATTGAACTTTACAGAGAAAATGAATCCCTTCCTGACGTCGAAAGTTAACTGGAAGTCTCCGAATAGAGAATATGTTCGACTGTTTCGGGAGTCTACCACAAAACCACGTTGTGTAGGCTGGATTCTGCATATGCGTTCCGTGCAGGTGTACCGAGACTCGTAAATAATCTTTCTTTCATCACTTTAAACGATTAATTGTGTCCTATAAGAGGACGTTAAATAGTTTTCACGGCAAATATTCTTGTTTGTTTTATGGACTTTGAGAGTTATCGTGGTTTCACAGACCTTGATGTGCAGCCTCAAATCTTTTGGCTGTACTAAGACAGCCGTAACGGAATTATTTTCGATAATTATAGATTGTAAGGCCCCAATTCACAAGGCGCGTATGGGGATCTAACAAGTGGGGCATTACCGCGGAAAAAAGGAAATACACGCAATTAAACCTCAAAATGAATGGATTTCCCCGAAAGGCTTCTCGAACGCCTGCATACAGCAACGAAATGCAAAGGCGTTCACTGCAGAATAATAAGAGAAACTCTTAGTTTGTGGAATTTTCTAAAAAAACGTCGATGGCGAGTTCAGAACAATGAAAGTAACCGTTAAAGCCAATAGTTAAAAGGCATAAGTAACAGACAATGTCAAAATTGTAAGTGTAAAATTTAATTCAAAGTCAATTTAAACAGATTAATCTTTGATAAGCTATTAAATACGCATCTAAAAGCACAAGACAGAGTCAACTGGTGTAGATGTGAACGCGCATTCATATCCGCATAAGAGGTCAGCTGACTAATACCATAAAATATATAGGGAAAATACACGCAAGTTTACTGCGCAGAAACAAAATGCAATTCTATTGCGGACCATTGGCTCCAGATCGTAAAAAGTCAGGGAAACGCAGTTTGATTTTCCGGCGAAGGCGGACGAATAACCTAGGCTATAAAAATATACCAGACGAAAAAAATCACGGATAGACCAAGTATACGAAAAAGCTAATTTTGTAAAGAATGGCAGTGCATAAGGGAAAGGTCGAGGTTCAAGGCAATGAATAATCAGATAAGACGTTCACATAAGCATCCTATTGATAAGAGGGAGACGAAATGTCAGTAACAAATCACAGTCACAAAAAACTTGAGGCGTGAGGGTAACCACGGCAATTGCAGATTGATCACGTGGTCTAACTGCTTGCACATGTTTGGTTTTTCCCTCCGTATGTAAGCTGCTTCCAAATAAAGTAAGGTTGGATTTCTATGCGTTCGGACAAGTACTCGAAAAGATGTTTTAGGGTCGAAAACATGGCCGCTATCTTACAGGTGTTTCTTTATAGACGAACGGTGTTTTGCTTTCCTGTTTAAAAAACCACTAAGGCAAATGCTCAGCGGCCCTGGTTGCCAGTTGCCTTTGCGTTCGCCCAGTGTACTCTCATCCGCAAGTGCATGTGAATTCATACGCGCATTCCGTCTCCCTCTTTCCCGTAGGATGCTTATGTGAACGTCTTATCTGATTATTCATTACCTTGAACCTTGACCTTACTCTTATGCACAGCCATTCTGCACAAATTCATGCTGCTGTGCGCTTCCAATCGTAACGTATTATAAAAAAGCTAATTATCACTAAGAGATATCTTGTAAAATTGAATGGTCAAAGCCAACATTAGATAAGCCTCCCATCTAATGAAAATGACCATTTTACAGCCACATGCATCCCACAGTTCACGGATCGGACAACAGGAACTGTCATAAATGTTATTCACGCGCATTGAAGCAGGCTGAAACAAATACCTCGCGAAGGCAAACCGCGTCGCCTTTGGGTCACTATGGATTGGCATGCATGCATAATGCACGAACTCGAAACAATCATATATTTATTGCACCAAAGTTGTACAATACAGCATCCAGACACATTGAAAGATTAAATTCCTACCTAGAGAATGTTTTAGTAGACCTATTTCTGTAACGTGATCATTCGCCAAGCAAAATATCTCAAAAATGTGTACAGCTGCAATTTTTTGAAAAAGGGATAGACCGGTTTTGCAGATTTAATCCCCCTCCCCAAAAATAGTAAAGATATATCATGCGCGAAACATATCTTACAAGTTCTGTGAAGGTAATAGTTGTCTTAACTCTTTATTTTTGATATAGGGGGCCTTCGAAATTGTATCATGATAGCTAATGCTATATAAAACATCAAAATTGTCGAGCGTAGTTAAAACATGGTAAAGTAGAAGCAAAAGAACAATTTTCTCAATTAGTTATTTTGTGAGCTATAATATTAAAAGCGTTTCAGCTGTCTTGCATAACCACAGTAATGAGGCATCGGAAGATGAACACCCCTGTCACTGCTGACCCTGGAATATGCTCCAGGGCATTAGGCTGTGCCTGGAGACAGGGGTAGGTGATAATGTAAAGATTGATCAGAAGAAGAAGCGATCGCTGGAACAATGGCTTTATTCGCCTGACGTTTCGGATTCTCTCTTGAATCCATCATCAGAGGCAGTTGCAGAAAAGTGTGGCTAGTGTACAGGCAGTCGCAGTATTTATAGGATGCGGTCGCCATGCTACCGCATACCTACAGCAATTAACCGTGCTCCCTTCATCAAGGATTGTTGCCCGCAGGTGCGCTAATTGCTTGATGGCCGGCATGCAAGTTGTTAATTGCTGACATCTCATCACCCGTGTTGGATGCTGGCGAGATGATTGCTCGGCCATCTGGCTCACGTGCTTGCGCGCTCTTCGAGTGGTCAATTGCTTTGGCCAGTCTATGCCTCAGGACTGAATATGGAGTGGGGATGCCATTGCACTTGTTGATAGACTGAGGTCCCGTGAACCATGACTCAAGCAACTCGCGGCTCACGCGATTATCCCCTCTCGCGAGAATTTCGGCCTCATCGAACTTGAATGTGTGGCCGGGTCTCGTCGAATGGGCCGCGACCTGAGAGTTGGCGTCATTTCTCCGTACAGCTGCCACGTGTTCGGCAATTCGCGTCCGGAGCAGTCTTCCAGTTTCTCCGACATAGTTGCTTTGTCCGCAACTGCACCAGATCCGGTAAACGACTCCAGATGTTTCTTGCCGTGGCAGTGGGTCTTTTGGTCTCATCACTTGACGCCTCATGGTGGCCTCCGGTCTGTGCGCAACTCCAACCCCAAGTGGTGCAAGAATGCGGCTAACGGCCTCGGAGACGTTCTTGATGTACGGGATCGCTCGCCAGAATTTGGGGTCGGCGCGATTTTGTCGCTCGTTTCGTTTGCGCAAGCACTGGTTGACGAAGTTGCGCGGGTAACCGTTTTCTCGGAAAACCCGTCGAAGATATTGGGATTCGGCAACCTTGTCTTCCGGTTCACTGCAATGCGTTTCAACTCGCCGAAATAGCGTTCTTACGCAACTGCGTTTGTGGCAGATTGGGTGGTTACTGTTTAAGTTCAGAATTTGCGTCGTGTTCGTTGCTTTTCTGAACACGTTGGTCTTTAGGCCACCACAATCTTTGCGACAGACGAGGACTTCAAGGAATGCCAGCTGGTTATTCTCTTCCTCCTCCATCGTGAATTGTATGTCCGGGAAGACGCTGTTGACACGTTCTTTGAACGTTAGCACCTGATCCCGTTCGAGGACGACGAAGGTATCGTTCACATACCGAGCCCAGAATGTCGGTCTGTGGTGTTGGAAGACCAGCGACTCCAACCGCTGTAGCACCGCCTCGGCGATGAATCCCGAAATCGGCGAGCCCATCGGTGTTCCCTTCACTTGCTCGTAAATTGTTCCGTCAAACGTGAAGTATGTCCTGAGACAGAACTGTAGGAGCTGAAGGACTTGGGCATGTCCGAGAGGATTCTCCGTTTCGTCGTATTTGTTTCGTAGGAGTAGCTGGACGGTCTCGATTGCCAGATCCCGGGGGATAGAAGTAAAGAGGGACGTGACATCAAAAGATACCATGACCTCATTGGGCAAGAGACTTACTCCTTTAAGCTTGTCCAGGAATTGCGTTGACGAACAGACCGTGGTGTCCGAATCAGCGGTCAGAAATTTGAGGCGCCGAAACAGCCATCTTGCCAGTCCGTACGTTGGAGTGCCTTTGAGCGAAACAATTGGCCGGAGAGGAGCGCCCTCCTTGTGCACATTTGGGAGACCATAAAATCGGGCCAAAGCCGTTTCTTGAGCTCTGTCGGCAATTAACAACTTGCATGCCGGTTATCAAGCAATTAGCGCACCTGCGGGCAACAATCCTTGATGAAGGGAGCACGGTTAATTGCTGTAGGTATGCGGTAGCATGGCGACCGCATCCTATAAATACTGCGACTGCCTGTACACTAGCCACCCTTTTCTGCAACTGTCTCTGATGATGGATTCAACAGAGAATCCGAAACGTCCGGCGAATAAAGCCATTGTTCCAGCGATCGCTTCTTCTTCTGATCAACTAGTTCCTGGAACTCGCATTTTCGCTTGTATTGGCAATGTAAAGATTGTTGTTTAATTAGAGACAGAGTTAGGAGGGCTGGGACCGAAGTGTGGTCGCACTGACGATAAGGGTTAGATTACGGTCACTTGAAGGGGGATATCTTAGAACTTAGTTCAAATTGCCTGTAGTATTGGGGATGAATATTACTGATCTTGAAACGCGCTAGATAACGTTTGCCTGGCTTGAGTTAATGTCGGCCATTAGGGTCTTAAAATAAAAAAGGCATAATCCACCACCATCATGGTCACATACAAACTAGCTTCATTTTCAATTTTATTAAATGTGTTTTGGCAAGATGATGCATCTGCGCGGGTAAATGCGCAATCAACATGAAATTAAACATCTCATATAATTTAGTCAGAATGCCCAACCTTTGTTTGAGTTCGTCAGTACTATGTCCCATGCGAATCCAGCCTCATAAAAACGCTTAAACGCGAGATGAACGCGACGCAGTTGCCAATGAAGAACTCGGGTGCAAAATCGTCAGTCGACCGACGCATGGCGAGAGCACAGGAAACGGCCTTAGCCTTTTGGCAACTTGAAAACAGGGTCAGTATCCGTTGTAGCGAACAACTAGCAGACAGAAAGATATACAATTTCGAAAACATATACGAAAGTTTACAGCGCAGTAACAAAATGCCGTCTGCGTCATCTCCAAAATGCTGTCCGTGAGTTCAAGATCGCAAAAAATCAGAAAAACGCAGGAAAAATAGGCTGTTTTAAAAAATATACCAGACGAAAGAAACCTCCGATAAACCGAGTAAACGATAAAAGCTGGCTAGCCCTGAGTGATGTCTTGAATACTTGGCTGGCGGGAGGAAACATTGCAGAACCAAAGGAATGGTAAACACACAAGCGCATCCCATTTAAAGACAATAATCATTTTACAGCCAATTTTACCAAATATCTCAAGGATCGTGCCACAGAAAAACACGCCAATGCGATTCGGACATACTAAAGCAGTTTAAATGTGGGCCACTGTGGATAAAATACAATATCGCTCGCGGTTTGACCTAGACCGTTTTGGCCGAAGCAAGCGAGGGAAATATTTATGTCACATATTACAGCAAAATATTTTATGTGAAGACTTCCTAAGCAAGAAACGTGAGAAACATTTTAAGCGGTAATTTACCGGCCATTTATAAGAAGTAATTTGTGCATAAACTAAACCGACTTACCACTGGTTAAGAGAAAAATTACGCGCAAATATATATGAAAAAATAAGTCGCGGCGTTTTCTACCCCAGTCACAGAAAACTATAACACAGTCGGCAATCCATACAGAACGCGACCTATGGCGAATGCCGAATTAAAATAAAATAAATTGCAAATCTTTTGAAAGACAGCTAATTAAGACGTAAGGACATGCAAACGAAAGGTAGTGTAAAAACAACCATGAAAAAACCAGAAAATCAAAGTAAGATGAGACAGATTATGGAAAGGTGGGAGGTAGACGCGAAAGCCAAATGTCAGCTCCTGGCATACAAGTTATCAATATAAATTCGGGCAACCATATTGACAAGAGGGCCGCGCCCTGTAAATATGAACTAGACAATAAAAAGCTGACTAAAACAAATGTCTTAGCCATTTTTGCATATTAAGCCAAGTGGGGTAACGCGATCACTCCTGACTTAATTTTCCCTATATATTTGTATCAAATGGATGAAATGATTGCATGGCGGCTAAGAAATGCGTCATTTGCAGTGCATAAAAAACCAGATTTCCCTAATATGTGCATTCCCTAAAAGATACAGAAAAACGTAGTTCACGGCATCCTATGCGTTAACTGGTCTTGCGGATACGTTATTCACGTCAACTCACGTCGTTGGCTCTCCTTTTAGCAAAGCCGACGTCAGCGTCCGTCGGCGTGCCCCTCTGTCTCTCGTCTTTGCGTTCGAATTTGAGGTTGCTCCGATTTGCCACTGTGGCCAACAAAATACAAGCATGAGTGCTTAAACTCAAAAAAAAAAACAATAAACGATCCTATACCTTATTCCTCAGCGCAGGACCATATCACCACGTTTTATTAATTTACTTTTAAAACCCTTCTTATAAATCTAGAAGGTGCACTTAGTTGTTTTAAGGGAGATCCCTGTATTTTGCTTGTTCCTAATTTGTTCTGCCTCTGTATCTTTGAGTGTGTTCAGCAGTTGCACAACCATTGTGAATATTCAGTATGCTATGCATATGCACTAGATTGAAGATGAGTGCATATTTAGTAGCGACTTTCCCTTTGAATTCCGCTGCAAAATACTTTTGTTCCTGAACACTGCTGGACCTGACTTACTAACATTCAAGTATCCAGTGTTTATAAATTACAATATAATTACCTAACTGCGTAAGTAAAGCCATGTAATAATATATACTATTAAACAATGTAATGCGGGGCTCAAACAAATTTCAGTTGACATGAGTCATGCTCTCGTGCTGGACTGGGAGGTGGGGGTGTATGGTTCTCGGGCACTGGTGTCTGAGGGTCAGATGGCAACTCGAAACTGGGTTCTGCTTCCGGAAGATCTTAATCACTAGTAAACACCCATATGTGGCTTCATGAAGCTGGGATCCGTTTTGTGGCCTTACCATGGTAACCGCCTTTATGTGTGGACTGAAACATATGAATTTGATTGGTGCATTGTATGTCCCAAAACTGATTATTCCTTCCCAATTTCCGCCTCTCCTAATTCTCTACCTGTACTACCTATCTTACCCCTTTTCTCATTTCACCCTCATTATGTTTCTCGACACGCGATTATTTATTTCAACTTCCCGCCCCATCTCCCTCTCCGCTTATCTTCCACGCCCTCTGCTTCCTGCCCCTCCACTCTCCCCTTCATCCCCATCAGAATGTTGCACGGTCAGGGCGACTCGCAGACCCATGGGGTGGTGCAGCCTGAAACGCGTCGTTAGCTGTGACCACTAGCAAAGGTCATCATCACTCTGGGATGCTTCAATGACCCTTTTTACGAACAGCAGGGTTTACACTCTCGTAGAGGAAAGCGGCTAGAAAAAGAATCACTAGCAAAGGTTAAGATCACGTCATCAGTAAATCCGCTTAACCAAGCGGTGTGGATTATATCGTTCCCAGTTAGATTTCATCAGAATCAACCGGCCGTAAATGGAGATTGCTGCTAGTTGAAGGGTCAATGGTGCTCTTCAAGATGGACACCACTGGCAGCAGCAAGACTAGTCTCTGTGAATTAATTCAGCAAAAGATTTCAAAAATCAAATCATCCTGCGACTGGATATTTCGCATAGAGACTCGTTGGCTTTCAATCCAGCACTATAGCCTCTACATGGCTCTGGATGTCCTCCCAAGGACATTTTCCAACATCAGGACCGTCTGGACGGCAACGACGCAGACATCAGCAACCTGCTCGTCAAAAATGGCAAGCCGAACTTTTATAGATGTGGTGGCCATATGCAGCATATCCTGTCTGAAAGGAAAGACGTCTAGATGGCTTGCAGGTGCATAGGAACTGCAAAGACGCACCGAAAAATTTGGTCTATCACATCAGAGCCAAAGAAACCGTCTCGCGTCTTAACGACACGAAACAACGTTCTCAACTGTCCATTCACAATCTCCAACGACGAATTCAATCATTCACCCGCAACAAGGACTTCTTACGGAACCCGACGTGGTTGTTGACGACCCCGCAGAACCACAGACAGGACTATTGCAGCCCGCCAGCTAAGGCAATTGGTTTAGAAAATGGCCATCCACCTCAATCCACCCGCCTTCACGTTAACCTGACGTGGTCGGCTCCAAAAGCAGATGATGTCGCGGACAAGGTGGCAGTCTTAGAGCCATTGGTTGCGCCTAGCGAAGCAAAACAGAGCCGCATACATGTCTCATCCTTCTCACCTCATAATTTTGCTATGCCGATGGACGCCTATCATAATGATGTGGAACGGCCATTCCAGTCTCCCTGGTCTTTGTCAGTAATGTCATCCTGCATATATTATATATATATTCTAATAATTAAAAACCGAGACCTTTGAGCACATAAATGAGAATTAATATCTGTACATATAAACGGATTATTACGGACATTAGACACGTTGTACATTAGCTTGTTCAAGTGCATAAGGACATGCTACTAGAACCAATATGATTTCAATTATTTGCAAGCGCCACTGTGTTAAATTAGGTTGAGGTAGCGGTCGATTGCGCGAACACAGATGATACTCCAAGCGTTGCTAATATGATGTGTTCCGGTATATAGATCCAATCTCCTCTCAAAATCCTCGACGGTTGTAAACAAGTTGACATGTGCAGACAGACCATTCCTTGCTCCAACCACTCTGCGGGAAAAAACCGTATATCTGGTCTTATGCCATTCACGCATAGTTTGATTGGAGGCCCACGCTAGTTTCTTGTTGTGGTTACCTAGAAACCGTCTCCAGGCACAAGACAGCGATCGAGGCCGCGCATAAGGCGAGAGGTCTCGATTAAGTCACTTTTCAGTCGTTTGTAAGTGAAGGGCTTGAGCTTATGATTAAATGCTGGTGTTTCACGTGGAAGCGGACGCGTCGAAATTATAGGTTTGATTGCACGTCCTCAAAATCTTTTTGGGATTCCTAGGACCTCAACGGTCCCGTGGTCTCTAGTTTTGAACAATGAACTAAAATGCACTTGCAAAGACGTCTGGAAGATTTCCACAGAGTAATTTTCGACGTAGAAAGAAAAAGCTCGCTTGACAATGTACAGGGCGAATATTATGAAGTGACCACCGTTGAGTTATGAAAACACGATATGAATGAATACGACATCCATGCATTCAAGTCCCTATGGGCGTCTTATTGCACGGCAATCCCTGCGGTTCTGGGACCGGGTTTCGCCGACTGCCATAGTGCTGCACTTGACTAAGTCTATTGATAGTGGTCAGTCCTGTTCACACAATTTAGTATATATGGTTCTCTAAATCTCAAAAAGGTACAGATAAATTATCGAAACTGTCATACTAACACCAACAGCAATAAGTACATTGTAGAGATCTTAGACTTTACATACTTGTGTTAAAGAGAAGTTGATACGAGTTCAGTAACATATGGGTGCCAAAGAAAATTTTGTAATTCGCGTGGGGAAATAAATGGAAATCGCTACCACAAGGTGTAAAATAGTATTGTAGGAGCGATAAACTGTTTAAATCCACCTTAACAGTTGATTTCGCGATTTTGCAATAGATAAAGGGGGTTTAATTTGGTTGTCGTTATATACGAAGACCTTGCTGCCACCTTTACGGAATGGCACGATCCATGCACCAGCCTAATCTGCAGGTACGTATCTTGATTCAAATGCGGCTTAGAAGTGGATGACAAGTGACGTGTGCAGGTCTCCATCAGCCTCCTTCACCAATCGGGATAGCATTTCGTATGACTCAGGTGCTTTTTACAGACTTAGCATCGTCAGGTCTATAGGAAAAATCGTTTCAGCAAACGAAACAGTCTCAATTGTCGATTCTTCCACAAGTTTGCAACCCAAAGGAATTAGCCTACCGTTCTATGTAAAGATGGAGGCAAACATGTGGAAGATGCTCAGTGTTTGCCCTACACTAGGTTACATTGGTGGGATTCGGCTCCAATTTTGCTTGCGACCTTTCAAAATAATATTAATTTTCGAAAGGTCTCTAGCGGCCTTCTTTAGCAAGTGGGGTAGCATGTCTTCATGTCTTTTCGAAAGATGGTCTCAGCAAATGAAACGACCCCAATCGTTCAGTCTTACATTAAGTTTAAGCAGGGAGGAATAACTTACCGTACCTTATAAAGATGGAGGCGCACAGGTGAAGGATGTACTGTGTTTGCCAAATAATAACGTTCTTAGAGGGATTGGGTTCCTTTTTGCTTGCGCCTTCAACTATGTTCACATAATAGCTTTAAGTTTCTCCACGGCACATTTTGATAGACTATTTTCTGAAAATACTGTGTGTCCTGTAATAGCTTTTTCTGCAGTTTGAGTGAAACTAAATGCGCTGGGCTCTTATTAGAGAGTGGTTTAGTCCGTTTTCTATTCGTTAGTTTTTTCAAGCTTAATTTAGTCAGCTGTGTCTGTTGCTCAGCCTTTTCAGTGAAATTAAATGTTGGTTTCTTGGATGAACGTGAACTAACTCACTGAAGCAGTTCATTATTCATTTCGTTGCGCAAGTCGCTGTCGCACATATTGAACATGACAAAACCAAGGACATAGATTTGAAGGACACTGTAGAGCGCAAAGAACAATTAACGTCAGTGTGCCGCTTTTTATATTTTCCAAATATTCAAAACATATAGGAAAAAATGCACTTTACGCAATTTCCAGTGTGACTTCCATATAATAACATTTCTAGACATAAATAAAATTAGAATGAACGACAAAAATGACATTTTTCGTACGTTTAATTACAATTCCACCTGAGTTCATTTCTATATGTTCAGATGCGTCAATCAGGGTAGAGGATACAGACATATCCAATAAAACTGCTGCATTTACTTCGAACTCATGAGGCAAAAAATTTTATAAGTAAATCCTAGATGGTTAATGAAAAACCCGTATGGAATCCACAAATACCTACACAGCTGGCTGGCGGCCCGAGCACGACTTTCTACATAATCCATCTGACATTAAACTTTTGAGCGGAATTTAAATCGGCTGTTTAGGAAATACTGTTTGGACAGTCAGCATAGACTGATATCAAAAATATCTTTCTTAACTGGAATTGTGTGCAAGAAACTATAAAGCAAATTTAGAGCCTTGCTATTTTCCGGCTGGCGTAGGTTTGCCTACAGACGCTCCTCGTCATATTTACCTCGGATAAGGCTTCAAAATTTAATATCATAGGCAAAATAGCGACATTACAATTCAGTTGTCTGTGGTAGTCGATGGCACATATACTGAACAGGTCGGGACCAAGGACGGAGCTTTGAGGATTACTGTTCTCAACCGCCAACTCCGCGGACTGACTGTCACAGACAATGACCATTTCCGAGCGACCGATCAAGAAGCCTAGAATCCGCCTAAGGTTATTTGCCCTAATGTATACTCACTTTAGTTTGTTCAGGGGACGCTGATATGGTGTACCTAGTGATGGCTCCCTTAAGTTGATATCGACTGACTGTACCGCATTCCCTTTATCATCTGCCCGGGCCCAGCGTCCGAAACAAAAGAGTAGGTTTCTTTAGCAAGACCTGCGTCTGTGGAATCCGTGTAGGCGTCGCATAGTAGATGATGCTGCTCTAGGAAGCGCATTATTTGTTCCTTAAATATTTTCTTTCAAAATAAGGCAAGATAGTGGATTCAGGCTGAGTTAATAAGAGTTATTTGTGTAGACCTTGCCGTCGAATTCATACAACGGCGCGACCCCTGCAGATTTCTAATCCGTAACTAAATTGGCTGCCTTGAATGTAAGTTATGCTAGCAGTGATCTCATATCAACAGTTTTGGACTTATATTAGCTGTCTCAGGTAGTTTCGAATTTATTATCGTCATCAGATCTTCAAAAACGATAATTTCGGCAAAATAACCAGTCTTAATTATTCAGGCCTTTCTCTGATTTTCAGTGGGGCAAAATGGATGTTCTTTCATTCATTTATGTGGAGTTAATAATTTGAAAAAGGAATTCCGACGTAGGTCAATTTCCATTAAGCTCTGGCTTTTTACTGTCTCTAAATAGGAGCAACAAGACGGGCTGTTTTAGGAATAATTTGAGTGTCATTTCAAGTAAACACCCGTCAAACAATGCGCCTAGATTGACTGTGGAAACTGAGCCGTAGTCAACATATCGTGCATTAAAGTCTTCCATTATTAGGACGTCAAACCAAATAGCAATTTTTTCCGCCTCCTCCTCTAACAGCCGGCCGTTAGCCGTGGAGTTATATATCGATCGCCGGCCGACGGTCCACACTTGGCAGTCGGTACTTTATAGCCAGCATTATTGTCTCAAAAGTAAAGAACATTTAGTCCTTTTGTGTAACGCATGACATTGGCATCAGCGCGGTACGCAAACAAAATTCTCAGAATGGCTACTGCCACCGGTTTTCTGTCCTGCTTTCATCCAGCACTGCGTTGACAGCAGCAGAACTCCCACAAATACCAGACATAACCGATCTATCCGCTGGTCTACACTGCAATGGCAGTTAGAAAGTTCGAACGTCGTTGCTGACGATGACAACTTTATGCCCCCGGGATTCGCACATGATTTTGTTTATAGTTAATGTGGACTTGCGCTGTATCTACCGCATTCTTTTGACCCTACCCACCTGAAAACGGCGCCAGTTTGATAGCCTTTACTTTGAATAAAGCTGCATAGGCAGTTTATTGATGCTATAGCTGGCATACTGGCAAAGAATGGTGATGCATCTGGGGGCAGCACCTCGCCTCCGCAAACGTTAAATTTCTTGATCACCTTGACGAAATCAAATTCGATTTATGTTTCGGGAGTGCGGCTTCAGCTTTTCTGCCAGCCACTTTTCAATGTTGTGGTAGGGCAAATACGGAGGCGGGAGAGATCGCAGGTGGGGTGCGGAGCCAAGCATGCATGTTGGCGCTCTACTCCATACCCCATGGTCCACAAAGCAAAAGACCAGAAATTTAACCAAGAGCAGAAAGCGGCCGGAGCGGTCGACGTCACACGTAGACGTGTTGTTACACCTTGCAGAGAGGCAAAAGGCTATTCCGATCGTCATTGTATACCACTGTCTCCTTAATATAGGATCGGTACATAAAATATATGTAACTGTGAACATTTTTTACTTGTAAAATTCCCATTTTCAAATATGAAATTACGTTTCCAAGTAGAAGCATTTATTCTTTTTGTAACCTTAATTATCTAAGTGCAGAGCTGCACAGCTTACTGTCACTTAGAGTTATGCATGCAGGAAAGATGGGGTCATAGAAAACCCACTGACCTGACATGCGAACGCAACGTTTTCACCTCGTTTAAAGGTTTGCTGATAGACATGCCCACACATACTGGAGTAAGCAAAGGGTTAACCCTTGCTCCAATTTGTATGCTTATTCTTGGGTGGAAATGAAGACGATCAATTTCTTCGATTAGTCATTGGTTTTTGGCCTGTTTATTTGTTATAACATGCAAAGTGGAAAATATAATTTGAAAATAATGTAGAATTTTTTAAATGCATTTTTTAGGTTATTGTACAAAAGGAAGTAAGGTATTTTTGTAGAGGGATAAAAATTGATATTACCGCTGACATACATATATTAAATAAAATAGTTTGAGTTAAAAACCTGCAATTCAATACTTAGGAATAATCTGTTGATTGCATGTTTTTAAATTACTATGTTATTCTACTATCATTTGAATCCGTTCTTAATTAAAAAGAATAATGCCTACATATGCAAGCATTGTACATGGGTCGAGGTGCTTCAAAGGGAACGAATGCAACAATTTTTTTAAAATAAAAAATGGCCAAGCGCTACATTCTCCTCACCGCTTAGTAGTGATTGGTCAAGTGGATGACTGTGATATTCTGGAAGTGAAATGTCTATAACGTAGGGTCATCACATGTTCATTTAAGACAAACGATAATGCAATACATAGTCGAAGGAGGCCGGCAGTTCGCACAAATGACTCCAATTTTCTAATTGTTTATTCGGTTTCATGATGCAAAATTCAAGTACTGTGGTAGGTGCCAGGAGCTCGTCCGTCTAAACATATATTAAGCGGGCTTACTCCTACGATCTCAACAAAAATTCCGAAATGCGTTTGCGTTTCGAAAAGACTAACTACGTAGGGTTGTAACAGCAATCACCATGCATTTCGGATACCACAGGACGCCAGCTTTCAAACAAACGTTTTTTCGGTTGCATTAAAAAACGTTAACCCGTAAAAAATGACTACATAAGTAACGTGCATGTGTTTGATTGGTTTTTAATGCCTTTAAAGATTGAATTATATTTTTTTAAAACTTTCAAAAAATATTCATATATTTGCTCTTTCGGTAGAAAATTACGTCCTCCTATAATGTTGCACTCGAAAGAAGTGTATAATTTGATTTCATAGAAGCTTTTCAAATCATGAATAATTTTAGATCAGACCTGCCGTTACATTTGCATCCGAGGTTCATAAACTACAAACCCTAAAAGTTCCGCTTACGGAAAATGTTACCTTTCTCTACAGTCTTAAGTGGAAACCATATGGGTTTCATAGAATTAAGCAGCAAATTTGGACCGTACTGTTTCCTTTAAGGACACATTAATAAATGCAGAGAAATGACGTTTTATAAAGGGCCACTTCACGTTATTAAAAGGTCTCACAATTAAAAACATTTTAAAACCAAATGATACGCTTTATTGAAGTGTAAAATTAAATAAAGACTTCATTGTCTACCTTGTGAGCAAACGAATGAATATCTGCTATATAAATTCCATGCAATATTATGAAATATTTAAGGGCCTCATCGATCAAGGAAACAAATTCGTGCTACGTACGTATCCAATTTTACGAAATCTGAATATTTGATGCGACCAGAAAGACGTTTGTTCGGAAGCTAGAGTCCTGTGCTAACAGCATTATTGCTAAAAATATCTGGAATGATGATTATGTTTTGCAAAAAGACTTGATTAATCTTTTTCAAACGGATATGTATGTCGGAATTTCTATTGAGATTTTATGAGCTGGCCAACCTTCTGTACTATAAAGTTCGTTTTACATAACTTCCCTCTACTCCATGTCTATTTTATAACCATATTTTCTGAAAGCGTTCCTGGATGAATTCGAGTCTATAGTAAAGATGCAATATGGCATTCAATGAAAATTGTAGCGCCGCGACCATTATCTAATATACTATATCTCACAAAAAAGACAGTCACATAAAATATCTGAGACGTGGACATTTTTTCCACCTGTTGAATTTTCATTGCCCAATATGACTTCAAATTTCCAAGTAAAGAATGTTTTTTGTTGCTATAACCGTGGTTATCAAAGTGGCAAACAGCACATCTTACTGTCAGTTACATGAAACATGGGGTCATCCAAGACACACTGACCTGACCTTAGACTACAAAATGTATGTTACTTTGAAGGGCGAACTCTATCCTTCTTAGTTTTTTTCTATAGACTTGCCCACACGTACTGGAGTAGACAAAGGGTTATATCTTACGCCAATTAGCAGGAATGAAAACTGTTGTGAGGTCACACTTAAATGTGAATAACTTATGGACTGATAGAGCTGTTTAGTTTGTATTAAATAATCCAAGGAAATACTATTTTAAAGTATTGTGTAATTTTCTGAATTGCATGTTATGAATAGCTTATTGTACACAATTTAGCACACGATTCAATGTAAGGGATACCGTTTGAGGATTAAAGCCGTCTACACGCGAACACAGATATTGTATAAAACAGTTTAAGCCGACCACCGGCAATGCAGCAATTAAGAATTTTCTGCGGATAGTGTCAACGAAACGCCGTTGAGCTTACATGATTGCATGGGCACAGTTGTTAAAATTCCTAAGTATTCCACTATCTTTTCAATGTATATTTTATTACAAATTACTAATGCCCGTATATATTAGCGAATTCTATTGGTTTAGGCAAATAAGATTGGCGGACTGCAACATTTTATAGCAAACAACGCCAAAGTGCTACTTTATTCTTAGCGCGTGGTCAACTGGATGACCGAGAGTTTCGGAAAATGCACTAGTTATGACGCGACATTACATTTTGAAGATATTAGCTTACATTTACCGGCAAAAACGTGGATTCTTGTCGCAATCGTAGATATCACAGTAGAGAACAACAAACTACTGTCAGTTACAGTGATGGAGAGATGAAACATGAGGTAATACAAGACTCACTGACCTGACATGCGAGCACACAGCTCTCACTTTATTTGAAGCACAGGCTCTATCCCTCCGAGTTTTTCCGATAGACGTTCCCACGCATACCGAAGGGGGTTAAGAGTTAATGCTTACTCAAATGTGTAGGCTTAATCCTTGGTGGAAATAAAGACGATCATATTGTCATATTACCTTTGGACTTTTTTATGCGTTAGTTATTATTATCTGCATCGTCAATAGTATGATTTGACACAAAGTGTATGCTTTTAGAATGCATTTTGGTACAGGTTATTGTAGAAATGGAAGTACGTAATTTAAATTATGGCATAAAACTTGCAGACTAAATTCGGTTCGGCGCGAACACATATACCTAGTGAAAATCTATGGGTTGACCAACTGCAATGAATCAATAAAAACTACGGCGGATTGTACATATAAAACACTGTAGATTTTTAATAATTTCATTTGTATATTTAATAAGCCTGGTAATTTTTAGCACTGTACATCTACTCATTGATGAGTTGCTCTAGGTGCTTGCATAACCTTTTGGCAAGTTTGCAATTAGGGAATCCAATAATATAATGAATGCTTCTAAATTTTCTGTAAATCTACCCATTCATCTTCCAAGCCTACCTAAATGTGTTATGCAGTTTGGAGGTGATGTTGGACGTTGGATGCCAAAACTACAGTTTTTCATTAGAAGGCGTCTCGAAACAATAATATTTGAAGGATGCCCAGATAGACACAGTCCATAAAAGTGAGAATCTGTTAAAGGAACTCTAATCTGTACTCTGGGGACGGTGTAATGTCCCTTCATTCGCTCATCATGATGCATAGGGCACTGCGCCTTAGCTTTAAAAACCACACAGTCGATGGAGCATTACAGTGAGTCCTAAATTAAGTACCAGTTATTCGCATGATAAAATCCCCACAATTTCATCGAGGTGGCGTTTTACATTCCCTTCGTTTGGCTTTGACAAAGCTACAGTTAACCAAACTGTTTGCCTGCAGATTGGTAATTGTACTTCCATGTAATATTTTTTTCACACGAATAATCGAATATACAGCAAAGATATCACAATAACGACTGCAAGCGAAAAGTCTAGTGCTTGGATATCCTATGACATTCTGAATGCCCGCTTTTAAAAAGCAAACTATTGTGTTCACTTGGTTTTGGCCTGTAACAGTCACAGGAGGTTCGCTTTATAAGGAAATGTTGTATCACCCAATATGGCATTTTAACTATATTATCATGCAACTCAAAAGGTAATATGTCATAAGTTCTCTAGTGGTAAGATCCAAATATGTTTTATATAGAAGGCATCGTTTCAGCGAAAAATGCATATGCAGCAGAAGTGCGAACTATCGAGATTTTCACTGAAAGTCTGAAATTAGCTTCAAACGGAAATATTACATGAGTGCGTTTTAAGCATTAATCGCCGTCCCGTGCAAGTTCATAATTATAAACTTACTTTAGGATGTCAGCTACCGAAAGAATTTCTTTTCGGCCGCCTGCAAAAATACGCTGTAATGAATAATCACTGGCATAGCATAACATAGCTTTACTACATTTCAGTGTCCTTGTATATTCAAATATGTTTTTATGGAAAATATGCACCACAGATTTTGTTTGGTAGATAATTACATCTGCAAATTTGTTTACCTGCTGGTAGGGCACGGTCTGACATTAAAACACCCTTTTAATCCCTAAGTCATTTCGAACTCGACTTGCCGTTAGACTTTCATTCGGGGTTACGAAATTATAAGCTGCGCATTCTCTGTGTACGGAAAATCAAGGGTTTTAATACACTATTTAAATGAGACCATATGAGGTGTATGCGATTAAGCGCTGAAGTTTAGCCATGCTGTGAAATCTACAAACATCATGATTAAATGTCAAGACATGGGCTTTTTGCGATCTGCAAAATTTGTAATTAGAAGCTTTTTCTTGTTACAAGTCTAGCTTGGAAGAAGACGTAAATCGCTACCCAATGACTAAAAAGACTAAAAGTATTGTACATGTATTCTGTAAAATAGATCTGGATATACACGTAGGGGCAGCAGAAACGGAGGCCAATGCATGCACACCGGAGCCAAACATATATTAAGAGGGCTTACGCGCTACTTTGTAGAATCAGTCGATGCGACTCTCGATAGGAATAACTCTGCGAAATAAAAAATGGCTTATAAAATTTGGGCAAAGGGAATTGGCGTTTGATGTAATTTGAAAACCTCCATTCTTTTCAAATTATAGATACACCATTTGGACGATATCGCGTGTGAAAAGTCTAACCTGCATTTTTGATTTGGGCAATCATACTACGCATATATTTGTATTTTAAGCCAGTAGTCATCAAACCCACGGAATTTTTGAATAAAAGACCACGCATATTCGAATCGTGCTGCGTTAGTTTTAATAATATGGCCTAGGCTATGCTTTAAATGTCGAAATTAAATTAGCGATTAGAACAAGTCCCATATGTCATAAGATATGTAGACTGACTTGTTCGGACTAGCACTAATTTCCGGGATAGTGTAAAATTATATCGTAAACAGGTCTGTGACTACTTCTTGAACATATCCTCTTTTGTCAGGTAAATGTTTCATACACTTTGATTGACATAAGTGAGAATATCGAAAATTATCGTTACATGCCATTATATTAAACGAACCATAAAATACATTGATTTCGATCGATAGCGAAAAGAGCACGTGTGTAAACATCAATGAATGCCAGTGTCCTAACCGTTATGCCTATCTTTTTTTGCAGCTTTCCACACACTAGAACCTCCAAACGTAGACAAATGCAGTTTGAAGCTATTATTTAAGTAGTGATATTTAAGAAATGCGTAATTTAAAAAGTAAAAATACTATGTTAGGGGGCGCTCACCGATCGTTCATACGGAACTCACTCGTTCCGTTGTGCCTTATGGACTCTCTCTCGAGCCCAACCAGCAGCCGCACAGCGGCGCATGATATATAGGCAGAATAGTATTACCGACAAAGACAAGGGAGACTGGAATGGCCATTTCTGGCTTATTAGCCGTCGTCAGCCAGCCATACCCAAGCCCGAAGTGTGGAACACCCGAGCCTCGAACTCGCGACCTGTTGGTTTAGAAGTCAACGCCTCTACTCACCGGGCCACGAGCCCGTTGCCTTGTCGGTTTTCGATCGGGAATATACAATGTTAGGGGGCGCTCACCGATCGTTCATACGGAACTCACTCGTTCCGTTGTGCCTTATGGACTCTCTCTCGAGCCCAACCGGGCTCGTGGCCCGGTGAGTAGATGCGTTGACTTCTAAACCAACAGGTCGCGAGTTCGAGGCTCGGGTGTTCCACACTTCGGGCTTGGGTATGGCTGGCTGACGACGGCTAATAAGCCAGAAATGGCCATTCCAGTCTCCCTTGTCTTTGTCGGTAATACTATTCAGTAAAAATACTATTTGGGAAATGGCGAAAAACATTTTTGTTACTGTAAATGAAACGTGAATGCGCCCAATGTCACACAAGTGCAACTGCTCAGAAATGCTCGATCGCGGCGCTGAAATTCAATGCAGCAATATGGCCGCTGAAAAAACGAACTTCGCTGTCCTACGCGGTTCCCACAGGGGTGTGTCAAGGGATTTTGACAAAGGTCAAGGGAAGCACTGATTAAAGGGAAGCCCAAACCGAAGTGTTAATGTGCCTTGCACAGAAAAAGCCCTTCGTCAAGTATTCAAATAAGAGAAGACGTAGTTTGCTGTTAACAGGACAACCGAAATTATTTTTTTTGCGCGTGTTCCATACATTGTAATATCTTTTGGGGAAATGGATACGAATTGACTAGTCATTTCTGTGGCGCTTATGCTACGCAGACAATAGGGACTGGGCCATTCAAAACACGCCTCGTGGTTTAAGCGACTATGAGCTTTTGCTGAACATTAATCAATATGGCAACCCAACCTAGGTATTTCTATCTTAACACAGGATATCTCCAGAATTGAGACCAAAATATCATAAAATAGGCCAGCGACCAACTGAATAAATTCCTTCCACGCATTTCCTTCGTTAACCTGATTGCATGTGTCCATCTTCGGGACCTAAAATACACTGAAACCATCTCTCAGGCAAACAAAACAAGTCAGGGTGACTTATAACGATTGTTACGCCGCGCCGCGTGCCTAAAATGAATGCAGATGTTTATGCATGGGCGTCAGCCACTGCATTCTGAAAAAATCTTTTTGTCCTAAAATACTAACCATTCTCGGATATGTTCTTGGATTAAAGGGAAATTGTTCGCCTGCTTAAAGAACCTGCGAAATGCATTCGTTTGATTGTAAAAACTTCAGTACACGCGTTTATTTAAAAAATCCTGTATGCTTCTGCAAAAACCTTAGTAAAGCACTATAGTAGATTTGCAATTATTTACTAAACTTAAGTAGTAAGAAATACTGGCAGTTGTATTATTTTACTAATATCACTAAGATTGAGTCGTGTGCAAGACACCCTAATGTGCTATTTACATCTCTTGTGTGTCGAACTAATCTGTATTGCAAGGTTGCGGCTACCGCCTTTGTTTGTGCTTGCCTAATTAGGCATATGAATTATTTGAGTATAACTGCATTTTTAAGTACGATGTTCAATGGCATCGTCGACTAGCTTGCAGATGCCCAGTCTAGACATTAATTTTGATTTTGCGAACTAGGCTTTGTTTGTTTCTGCACTTTGGCTAATTAATTACCAAACACAAAGCACGTCTGCAGAACAGCATCGCATATATTTAAACTATGGTAATAAGATATCATCTAAGTATATAGCAGTATTTAGCACGCCAAAATAATCCGTCGTTTATAAAATGGCTAGACGTACTTACTTTGACATCCTTTATTTCCTGCATAATTGAGAGCTCAATTGATACGCACTTGACTGGCGATGTTATACTGTTAACAGATTTGTCTGTTCCCAACCTCATTTTTAAATATTATCTGACTCGGTAATTTAATATTTTACACAACACGGTCGAGATTTGAATGAATACAGCGAATTATCACAACATAAATTTATTAAAGGCGTTAATGTGTTGAATCGCCCAGGTTCTTTGACTATCTACGTAAGTATATCCCGGCGGCAGTAACGTTTTATAGTAGATGTGCTAAATCAAAATATATAGACCGAAATTTTCCAGTGCGTTTTCTGACTCGACCATATAACCTAGGTAGAATTGTTGTGCTGAATATCGTAGACCACTTTTTATACAGTCCAGCAACATCTTGATGCTGGCTTTCCAGTAAAGAGTTTTCTGTCGGCTCAAAGACTACACTCAGGGCAAATGAATACCGAAGTAGCGCGAGTTTTCTTGTTGACATCCGATGCCTTGAAAAATTCCAATAAAATTTGCGAGAATTATACATTTAAATATTCTTAAACTTATTATGCAGACACGTACGTTTTCGTCAATGTTTGTACCTGAATGAAAGGTTTAATTCGGCTTTTAATGACCGATTCAATTCTCAGATTACTTTGTACACGAACAGTTGGTGCACGTGCACTCAATCATTTTAAACTCGGCGCCTCGGTGGGATTGGAACCAAAGCAGTAAGTCTAAGTCTTTAGTTTAGACAACGCTCAAGCCACTTGGGATACGTAGCACCGCCGGACGGTAAGAGTTTAATCACGTTTGGGTCAGTTCACCCGCCCAACCTACTGCAACGTCTGGAATCCACCAAATCTGATAAAACGTCTATCAATTACGTGTTTCGGGTAGTCATCTGGTGGGTTGTAGGTGAATTGCGTAGAACATCCTGCATGGGGGTTAACTAACTGTATCAGATTTGGTGGATTATGGATGTTGCAGTAAGTTGGGTGGATAACATCATCCAAACGCGATTAAACCTCGTTTCGTATTGCGGGGCGTCGTAGATCAGTTGGTTCAAGTGTTGTTTTTACTAAAGTCCTCCCCTTACTGTGTGGGTTTAAATCCCACCCAGGCGTCCAGTTTTACAGTTGGGTTTATTTTACTTAAATAATCATTTCGAGTCAGAAACGTACTCTAGACTATTTGTCAAAATTATCTTAAATAGCGAACTGATCGTATGTACGAAAACCGAAACTTGTATTCATAGGTGCACAGCTTTTTTATCTATCTGGCCAGATGCCAAATATTAAGTGTTTTTTAGAGTGACATGTATGATCAGTAGTCTGCGAGATGTGCATTGGGAAAATATAAATAACTATTTACGGTTAGACAAATAATAATTTTTGCCTTCCAAAGTTAAAGTACCTTTTCCGACTCCTCATAACTTTGAATTACGCCTTCCCGCCTTTTCGTATTAACTGAAACAGCCTAATTGACGCTTCATTCAATAAAACCTGTGTAGTAATGGTTTTGACAGCCGAATTGCATTATGTTTACTTTTTTTCAGGTATTTTGTAAAAGGCTCATAAGATGACTAAACAATGAAAACTGAAGCGGAGGTTTTGATGTGCAGTATATATAAGCGGCCTCAATACAAGAAGATTTTATGCGACAGGATGTCGTTGCCTGATCACGGAATCTAAGCAACAGAAATAAACTTCCAGAGAACGTTAAGTTATATCCTGCGTTGTTTAATCCTTAAACCAGACTACACCAAAAATGTTCAATAGAAACAGACGTGTTAAATCGCAAAATCCGATTGTACTGAAAGAAAAAGTCTTTTTATTTAGTGCAGTGAAATGAACAATTTATGCCAGTTTAATCATACGTGTGTGAATATAAAGAACTTCAATAACACGGAAAATAATTTGAAGGAAACAGAAAGGAGGTCCGGATTGCAATTGACACAAGAAAAACTCTTTTGGCTGAAACTGTATGCGGCTAAAATATCAGGCTTTAACTCTATTTCGAACCATTTACTTAAACTTGTCCATTTGTTTTACCTGTTTTGGCCAACCACAAAACGTAACGGAATTTTGACCCGAACCATACATTTATTGATTTTCTTTTAATTGAAGAGTATCGTGTTCATAATATAACAAACGAGACGAAGGGAATGATGGGCTTCCTGCGCACAGGGCAAAGTGGATGTTTAGCTATACTGATCACATAAGACAAATATTAAGTATATATTACACGATAAGATATGCATATTTAAAAATGCCCTTGAAGCGAGCGTGTTTATGTTCCTTACTGCCCATTGCTTCCATGTGTTCCCCTTGTGTAGATCTTCTCGTGCGCGCTGCATAAATTCAGTCAAGCCTGTAAAGTCAAGCCCCATAGAACGCAACATTTCTTCATTTGGCGTTTTGGGATATGAAAAATGAACTCCATTCACGGCGCTGATGTTGTGTAAAGTTATATCAAAAAAGTCATCTGCTTCATGCACGACGAATGGTGACGAATAAATCTGGAAGAAAACGGAACACAGTAAAAAAATTAAACAAAAATGTAAATGGCAGCAACAGGCCTTTTTCAAATGGGCGTAACAGTCAGTCCTATCCAGTGGCAAGGCGTATGCGACGTGTCCGATATAGCGGGAATTGCGTATGTGGGAACAAATTATAACACTGAAATGTGTGCGGCACTGACTACATGAATAAATACGCATATTAATTTGACCGTCTGGAACCGTCATATACACGTTTTTGGCACGTGAAAATGAGATGCGCCGAAGGGTATAATGCTTGACAGACTTTGATCTTGAATCAAAACAGATCAAAGACGCCCCAGAGAGGAACCAGACGCAGTGACTGCCTAATTCTAAAGACGCGTCTGATCCTATCACCTACGGTCTTATTGTGCACCGTCTATTCACAGGAACCATTGTGGGGATATTAATATTACTGTCCAATAGTCAACTGATCCGGAAATTCGACGAAATTGGATGAAGCGGATTGGGCAGCGGCTGGAGTCAAATATTGCAACAAGGGAGGATTTTCGACGGCTCAGCGCACAAAAGTCACTAAAAACAATATGAAACACATGCAGTTCTCATGGCATGCCAAACGCCTTGGTTTGGAACATCTCCAAATGACAGTTAACTGTGGACCTCAAAGGCAGTCCAGTATTTGTTTTTTGTTGGGTGGCGGTTTGATGGAATTTTAGTCATGTTGCAGAGGTTCACCTTAATGTGGCTTCTTTGACCACCCAGTCCGTGAGGTATGATCTGGGTGTGGTGGCATGCCTTGGGGGCGGTTTTATTCGCGCAGGCCATTGGCTTTCGCTCCTACCTCCATTATTCTTGACTCTGTCATGAGACCGCATCTAGACGGCGGGGCACGAATGAGCGGGTTCCCAATCACTAAAATCTAATTAACCCTCACGCTCTTTCTACTTTGGTAAGAAGTATATGGTGAACATCATAGACGTATACGCTGAAAGTGTTTAGTTTTTCCCCTCTCGTAAGATGTTTGTGTTCACTTAGCTTGCTGTCCGCTGTCCTTTGATTATATGTCAATTGGTTAAAATACGCCATTACAAGTCTTCGTCGTCAGATAGGTGTTTGCATATTCCAAAGGTAATTTTAGTTCATAGAGTACATCATTCATGTAGTCAACTACTATTTGAGATTTCCTGCTAGTATTAATGTAACCATTGTGAAATATAATGTACATACCTCATGCGAAGCCTAATGTTAACCTGCGAAAATACCACATCGCATGTCATCGTCATATACTTCCCTTCTGGAAAGTGATCCTTGTATAAGCATTCACCCAAGTGTGGGTTGGCAGATGTAGTCATGTAAAAGCGGGTTTTGGATGCCGGGCTGTATGGCATTTCAGCTTGCAAATGCAGCGAAGATTCAAACTGTTTCTGGACAAGGGCGTGCAGGTAAAATCTACTGTCCGGGCCTGAACATCGTGGGCTGACTTAAACGTTTCGATTGAGGAAAATATAATAAGTAACACATTCCGCTCGATAGGACACTAAAAGCATGTTTATCCAGTACAGTTACGATACCGGTGCTCTCAGAGGGATAGTGACGTTTGCCAAAGCATGGAATAATTGGTGCACATTCTCTCTAAATCATTGCATTACAGACACTTTTTTAATTAATTAGTCCTAATAAATCAATACTGTGATGACATCTTAAAAGAGGACGAAGCCACTGGGAAGCGGTCTCACAGGAAACGAAAATTCCTTAATAAATTTAGACTTTATTTCCACTTTATAAGCAATGATTATAAACATCCTGTTGTCATGGTGTATTAATGCGCATCTAATGAGTTTAAAAAAATATAGTTTGAAGCATTTGAAAGTTGCACAAACGAAATATGGCACACTATGCCTTTCATAGGATGAAGTTTAGCATTTAATTTTATAGATCGTCCTTTATAGCTAAAAAAACGAAAAACTTGACTGCATCTTAACAAGGAGCGTGACTGATTGGGATCATATAAGACACGCTGCCATCGCTTCCGCCGGGGTTTTGCTGTGTTAAAATGCCGGTCTTTAGACATTTCCATTGTACACAAATTTTATCAGTAAACATTACTCGCTTCTTAAAACTACAAACACCTAATTTCCACTCTGTTAGCATCACTTTGGTTCCTACTAGCATATTCTCTCTTCATGAGGGTAAGGCCTAAGATAGATGTGCCAGGGCTTGATCCACCTTGACGGGTCGCTCTACATTTGCTTCAAACAAAGCCTGTTTAACGGCATTGTGAGATCTTCTAAAGTACCAGTGAACGCCTGTATGTCTTTTGTAAAGACAGCCGAGTTTAAACGAAGCCTCATTAAAAGGCAGATGAAACTTACTAGCGGCATCATACGGACAGTTTTCCCATAGTGTTCATAGCTGTTATTCCTACAAGTGAAGGATAAACAGGTCACTCAATTGGGCCAATGCTGTTTGCTTCCCAATGGAACCTTTTATCAAATAGACGAGTATATTATGACAGTGGGCGCTCGCCAAACAGGTTACGGAACATGCTCGTTCAGTTTTGCCTTGGGGCTCATACTAGAACCCTCGCAGGCAGTCGCACAGCGACTAGTAGTAGACATAGATGAGATGGAGCCGACAAAGACAAGGGAGACCGAAATGGCCATTTCTGGCATATTAGCCGTCATCAGTCTATGTCTACTACTAGTCGCTGTGCGACTGCCTGCGAGGGTTCTAGTATGAGCCCCAAGGCAAAACGGAACGAGCATGTTCCGTAAGCTGATCGGCGAGCGCCCACTGTCATAATTGATATTCCCGATCATAACCGACAGGACAACGGGCCCGTGGCTCAATGGTAGAGCGTCAAGCTCCATGACCAAAGATCCCGGGTTCGAATCTCAAGTGATCCACACTTGGGGTTGGGTATGACTGGCTGATGACGGCTAATAAGCCAGAAATGGCCATTCCGGTCTCCCTTGTCTTTGTCGGCTCCATCTCATCTAAGACGAGTATATGTTAGCATTGTCTGAAGACGTTTAACGCAATGAATTCCTGCCATTTCTCACAATGATGCGATAGCTCAAATGCAAGTCTTAAATTGTGGTAGGCGGTTACACATTTAGCAGTAAACTAAACACTCATGATTATAAATCTTATTAGACAAAGTGAAGTTTTATTATACATGGACTTACCCGGGCTAGATATGCAGGCAAGGCCTAATTGTAAAGAGTAAAGGATAACCAATTGCAAAGTAATAGTGTGGGGCGTCATTCCTAGCCGACTACGCAATAACCATGCACGTCTCAATATATATGCACCGAGGTAAAGATGACTAACCTATAAAGTGATAGCTATTACACCCAAACATAGGCTGCAGTCCGCAATAGTTTGAATTGCATAGTTTTATCTGTCAACTAACATATCTCAACCGGTATCTCCAAATATCACCCTTACAAATTTGTCATTTTAGTATATTTATTGCTACGGTCAGTACTTTCAACATATTTTTTCTTCAACAAAGTAATAACTACATGTTTGACTATCTGCCTATATCCTTTAAAGGGATATTGCACATGCCAGTTGGGATACTCAAAATTTACATAACATCAACAATGGCAAGCAGATAAGATGAACGTCGTAGGTCCTCGACATAACAATGGAAACTAAAAACCTGATGTTAAGCGATGTTTTCATAATTCCTCGAAACCGAAGGAAGTTCAAACATCGCAACTGGTACTAGAAGAAGTGTGTTTAGAATTAAGTTAAAATATACTATTTTTGGTTAACATTTTACCTAAATTTTTGTTTTAGTCCAGGAGACTTGGTCGTAAGTGCAGGTGCATGTCCAGACGAATAGTCACCTGTGCCCTCTTCTGCCTTCGGCTCTTCGATAAGAGAACAGTAATTGTTTATACTACAAGTCGGTTTTAAGCAAGGTCTACTAGAATTAGGGCTGCGTTTGGAATACGGTTAGAGGCAAAGTTAAAAATAGTGGTAAAAAGCGGTTATAATTGGGATTAAGGAAGAGGGTTACTGATAATTGGAGAGATTAGGTGTAGCGAAATATAAGGGTCCAGTTTTTGAAAGCGGGCATATTGTATATTGGGGTTACTAAAAAGATTATGACACGGGATCATGTGCAGCCGTCACTTTGTTGTTCCTATTTCCCACGACATAAGTCCGTTCTACAACCGGAGACCCCGATTAACACTTATCTCGGCAATAAAAAGTAGCCAAATAAATATGTTTAAGCGATTTGTAATCTATGGTTAGATTCAAGTCATACGTTTCCGAATAAGTGGTTTGCGTAATCGTGTTCATAAAAAAGAGAGCATAATTTACGTCCAGTGAAGGCACTATTGCGCTCTTTTGATGCATATATATGGCATATTATCAGGTATAACTTTCCTAAAATGGAAGGTATGCAGATAATAGTTTGAAAAACTTTAAAGCTAATGAAACGACAGGTTATGTTTGAAGGCATTCGTGAATTCAAAAAGTTCTTTATAACACGCATTTTTTATCTTCAAGCATAAAACGTACAGTGGACGCGCTTTCCACTAAACGAAAATACCAACGAATATTTTAGTAATTGCTTTCTAAAAAAACTTTTTTACATATGAAGGTTCCCTAAAATGTATGAGAAAATTAAGGGAGTTGACTTTCTGCAACGCGAATTTTATGCAGACGTTATTGATGAATGTAATAAACTTATAGTAGTAAAATAATAGCATAATAATAATACGATAATAATATTAAAGCAAACTGCATGGCAAAACTAGCAGATTTGCTTACTAGATTGGGGACTAATAGGCGAATATACACATCTATAGACAATAAGCTACATGCTGCCTTTTTTCTGTGCCCCATCGTGCGACAAAGAGGACGAAACATTTACTATTGGAACTTGATCTTAAATGGTCATGGAAACTGGCCGCCTTAGGGCTGCCGCTTAAGCTGTTATCTATTACTTTCAATATTAACCAGGTTACTGCCTGGATAATTATTATTTACAAATGACTGCCCACAGTCAAACAATGTGGACCAAAATAATTTGCAAGCAAGTAAGACGCTGACTTACTTCGTCAGATACTGAAATTTAAAATTATTATATGACTTTTAAGGCTATTTATAAAAAAACCCGTCGGTTTTTTCTTTGTGCATAATGAAAAAATGAATAAAAAATTTGTTTTCGTCAGTAAAACCCAAAGACAAGGACCTTTTAGTTTCAACCTTGCCAAAGATGTGCTTATTTGATCACGAATTTATTAAACATGGAATTTCATTTTCGAAAATCATTCACATTTGTGATGGGATATTTTTTAGATAACCTTCCAAAGTCGTCCTATGCGGTCATTAGAGAGTAGAACGCCCTACGGGAGCACAGTATATCGACACCAATTTTCAATAACTACCAACGCATGATTATTAAAACGACCATTAAATTCTTGAATCAAACGACGAGTTTTGGTCGAACAAATCAGATAAGGCAAGCCCATATCTGTTCGTATTCAATCATGAATCACTAACACGGTGCGGACAGCACCCAACTACTCCATATTTCGGTACTCGAGAATATTGACGAGGTCGCAAACAATCATATATGTCCCACCAGTTCGCAAATGGGATATCACACCTGACGATTAGTTCAAGCATCAATGTGAAATTCTGGGAAAATTGGGGGGTCGCATTACATAGGTTTGGATTACCGATGTATGAGCAGTAGTGTTTTTACGATACGCCTTCTCTATGTGTTTGGAAGAACTGGTTCGGCGTCCGGCGTCCAGATCCTTCTGGAGATGGGGTTGGTTTTGTGCAAAAGCGTTTGCGTACGCACGTACGTACGAGCGGACGGCGCAGACAGCTATAATTTTGGATAATAATGACAGGAGGTAGGTTCGTTTTAAGGTGAACACATCTGTCAACTCAGCCCGCCTGACCTCATCTGCAGCAGACGTAACATCAGCTGTAACAAAAGGCCCTGAAGCGCCACATTTGCGACGTGTTTGCACGCATACGAAAGCTGACTACTCGTGTGAAATGCACATCAAATATAGCCGTCACCAAAGGCAGCCGGGTAGTCGTCTTGAGTTCTGATGAACATAACGTCACGGATGATATCTTATTTAGTGTTATCTCATACGCCAACATATTATTGTTCACTATGAAGATAGCTGATAGAAGCAAACAGGTCAGTTCCAGGTAACAGTTCAGCATATGAAGATGCGATCATTGGAACAAGAACGTTGTTGACATGACGTTTCGGATTACCCGTCGAATCCATCATCAGATACATTCGCAGATAAAGGTGATAGTAGCACCAATAGTGCAATATTTATAGCATGTGGCTGCCGTGGAACGTATACGCACTGCAATTAACAGTTCTCGCAATCACCGGCGGGGTCCTAATTGATGCAGGGGTGGCTTGAACATCCGAGTCCGAGTCGGTAGGTGCCGTGATTTCGTCATCCGTGCTCGATGTTGGTGTGACGATTGCTCGGCAAATTGGCTCACTGTCACGGTAATAATTACTCGCCCGCGTCCTCCCCACTTGACTGATTCTCCTTCCCAGGGAAAATCGCAGCACAGAATATGATACCGGGAGGTCATTGTGCTTGTTGATGGATTGCGGGCTCGAGAACCATGACTCGAGCAGCTCGCGGCTCACCTGTTTGTCACCCCTTGCAAGGATTTCAGCCTTTTAATATTTGAAAACATGGCCGGGTCCCGTCGTGTGTCGCCACCTGAGTGTTAGCGTCTAATGGTTGCTTCCCACCTGTCTACATCTGCCAACTCAAGGTGTAGTTAGAAGACAACTGACGGCTTCCGAGACGTTCTTCACATACGGAGGAGCCCACCAAAATTTGGGGCTGGTTGGAGTTGGTCTCTGGTGTCCTTTTCGTATGCACTGGTTGACAAAGTTGCGCGGGTAAACATTGGCTCTCATTACCCGTCGAAGATATTGTAATTCAGTGACCTTGTCTTCCATTTCACTGCAGTGTGTCTCAACGCGCCCGCATAGCACCCTTACGCAAATGCGTTTATGTATGATCGAGTGGTTGCCATTGAAGTTCAGTATTTGCGTCGTATTTGTCGTATTCCTAAACACTTCAACTGTTGCGGCAGAAGAGGACATCCAGGAAGGCCAGCTGGTTGTTTTCCTCCTCCTCCATCGTGAATTTAATGTCCGGGAAGACGGCGTTGAGTTGTTCTTTGAATGTCAGCACCTGATCCCGTTCCATGACGACGGTGTCATCGGCATACCGACACTACAGACCGAAATTCTGGGCTCAGTTACTGCGGAATTGGCACAGCGTGAGGCCGCGCATAAGAAACAGATATCGAAACACGAAGAAAAAGTTGACATTGTGATGCCAGTAAACCGGCAGTCTCGTGCAGTTTCCAAAAACTGGACATTGGCAGATAGTCCCGCAGTGATCGCGTTACGGAACTCACGCCACCTGTCGTGCTTTGGGGTGTTCTTACATGACCCGGCAGCAGGAGGACACCGGCGCAAAAAATAAGCAAAAGTGCATTATCGACGAAGGTAAAGGAGGCTGGAACGAATATTTCTGGCTTACTAGTCTTCAGTAGGTTGCCGCACTAAATTACGAGTCGTAAAACACCCGGGGGAAGTTCTTTGGACTTCGGAATAATAGGTCACGGGTATGCAGCTCCGGAATTTGCATGCATTGATGCGAGGAGTGGATGGTCGTTGACAGCTAATATGCAAGTTATGTCCAGCCAAGCCTTCTTTCTCTTTGTCAGTTATGCTATTCTGACAATTATCAAACGGGATCAGGATGAAGGCAGTGAAGGGATATTTCGGCTCGATCGCAGTTGGTATCCAGGAATGGGGATGCGGACGGGGACTCCAACCCAAATCCTAACTTTGATCCTAACCCTAACCTCAAACTTAAACGTTAACCGTTAACCCTAAAGGCATTCCTTATCCCAACGCAAACCGAAATCGTAAACGAAGCCGTAACCTTTAGACATGGTCGTAACTGGAATATCCAACGGCGATACAGATACCTAATCGTACGCTCAAAAGCTAACCGTAACCCGAAAACCTAGGCCTAGAGACATAACCCTAGCCCAAAAATCGGAAACCATTAACCTGTACCCTAATCATAACGTCAACCTTAAAACGGAAGCCAGATGCGTTAGATGTGATTATGGAATTTCACAAAATAGCTCCAGTAAACAGACGTCCCAGCCACATATAATACGGAGCCTGGCTACCATTTGCGATCTAACCAATATTTTAGCTGTCGTCGCGCTAACAGTTACAACTTTGTGACAAAATTACCCATAAACTAAGTAGTAGAGATAGTCAGAGTTGTATGTCCTACTGATCCTTCAGGTATAAGTATGTTCTGCCTAATTGGGCACTTACGCAATGGTATGTTATCCACTCAGACTTTCACATGGAGTTAATTTAGCTAGTGTATTTTTCCCTTAAACAACATCCGAGTGAAACTTTCTGTGTCCATCCTCAATGTCTGGTCCACGTCCTATCTCAGCAAACCCACACCATACTCCATTGCACTCAAGTCTACGAGTGGCATCGACTGTCCGGTTTTCCTACTACGTCGGACAGTGCCCGTACACAACCGCACGTTAAGGGTGACAACATTTCAAATACAATTAGGTGACCACTAAGGAGCGTCATCGAATAAACATACAACGCATTCAAACTCAAATTCAGCAGTCTCACAAAAAACTATCCTATTTTTTATGAACAACAGATGCCTTGCCATTGTACGCCAACCTGAATCGTAATATCGGAATCGCATACACTTGTGTATGAAAGTGCATTTGCCAAACCCGAGGAAAAATGCAACCTGGTCAGTTAAGCGACTGCTTAAATTTTTTCTAAAGCAGAAATATAAAGTCACCCGTCCATCTGTCATGCCGCAAACCTTACATAGGAGTCACTCCGTTGTTCGGACACGAAAAACTAGGATATTGCGCACTTGGAGGCGTTCTAAACAGAGCGGAAGAACCCAAAGCTATGTAAACAGTAAGAACACATGGTCAACCTCAGCTTGTCCTTGTAAATATCCACTCTTTATATTACACACCCTGTCTGTGTGCTATATTCCTAATTTTCTTTCTCAAGCCCTTTCTTGAAGTTACGATCCTTATTGATTAGTCTGCGTGTAATAGATGATTACCTTGCTGTTTTAAATTAATCTTTCGTGTGTAGGTTCAAGTCTCTGTATATTTTCGATCGTTATCTCCGTTATGCAGCGACATGTTGCTGTTTAAAAGCCGCCACAAAAGTTGCTTCTACAGTAAATTACCCATAAGTGACAATGGGGAGCGTCCAAAGGTCTTGCGTAATAATAATTCCAAAACGTCGTGTCCTTTTCCGTTGCAGTTGCCACATACGATCTTGCAGACGACAACCGTCTTTTCCATATAGTTAACCCCTTCCTATGGGTGTACAAGCTGGTTACGAACACATTGATGGGCTTTTAGTCAACGCCGTAATCAAAAACGATGCATAAACATTTGCAATATATTTATAACGATGATAATATCTTTTAGTGACTGAGTAGAATTATTCATTTGAAAGAACTGACTGTCTCAATCGAATGTAAAATGATGTCAATAATATTTTTACTCTCTCAGTACATGTACAATTTTGAAAAGCTTTAAATGCACAGTGATATAGTGCGTTGCATGTGGGTTGTAAGTAGCGCCTTTACTAAGGCCAAAATTGATCGAAGTAGAAATGTATGCGTTAACTTTCATACCTAGCTAAATGTATGCATTGTTAAATTTTTTGTCATGCGGATAATTAAAATTTAATCCCATTTCAGGCGTATATAGCCAAATAATTAATGCATGTTGATTTGCATGCCAAAGGTTGTTTTGATAACAGAAATGCATTGTTTTTACGGCGCTGCACGAGTTTGGGGAACCCTGCGAACTACGTGGCTGCAATTCACCAGTTCGTCTTACAGCGTATCACGGAAGCACTTTACATATTGAATAAATTTAGTCGATCTAGCTTGTCTACAAATAAATACCTGGTGGTGCTGACATTTTAAATGCCTCAGTAATGTCATGCCTCCCATAGATTAACGGTGTCTACTACGTTGGTGTGTGCTGCATTACACTATAGTACCTCACATTAATCACCTTGCACTCTTTTATTGATATGTTCTCCGGAATCGGCCGCCTACAGCAGCATTCTTCAAAATATCATCGTGAGATTCTTATACACTTCCTATATCGAATGCGCAGGGGCTTCTCTGTGCAAGTTGTGTACAACCCCTCGCTATCCGGTTTGCCGTGTAAAGTCATTTCGCATATTGCGCTGGCTACTTAAGAAAAAATATTTGCTGAAGCAAGTCAAGCTACCTAGTAAAATTAAGTAGTAACAGTGTCGTCGTCAAGAGCAAACCAGTGGTTATAGCATGCCGTGTGCCTGCTTCTTTTGCACGGAAAGTTACAAGGCATGACCTTGACCAAGTGTTTTTATTTGTTAACCACTTCCACAAAACTTTATAACGTATCTATCGCACGCCGCCAGATTGAAAAGACTTAGTTAAGAAGTCGTGCAATTGCAGCGTTTGTAGCATTCGGCTAGCCAAAAACCCCCAACTGTATGCAAAATGGTATTAAGCACATCAGAAAAAGGGTTGCTCTTATCAGGCAAATACTTCTGCAGCGACCTTCGGTAATGCCTGATTGTTGACCGGCGAAATGTGTCTTTCCAAAACGTGCGCAGAAAAACAGGCGTTCTAACCGGTTGTTCAGCCATATGGCGAGCAGTCAATTGTCTAGCACGCGGTAGTTCATCGCAATCACCTGAGGGGTATTGCGATCCAAGATATATAGCGCGCTGCATGTCGATTCTGTTCCGCTGAACATTTCTGATTATGTTCCGCATGATGTCTGCTTGTTAACGTTAAAACTGTTTGTAACGTGCACGAACATCTTTAAAAAACAGAACTGACATTTTTCACACTAGCGGTATGCCATTCCAATGTAACATGCATAGTGCCCATTCAGACCCAAGATGGTCCTATTTGTTTTACTTACCTAACAAATGCTGACCGGTCGTTTGCTGTGATGTACTGATCAACGGCACAGACCTTAGTGCCCATCGACTGGCAAATGATTTGGGTGCTTGACTGCTTTTATTGTAAAGTGGTTTTTATTTCGCTGATCGCCCTTATTCATTGCAATTGGTAACAGAGAGATAACAGTTTATTTTCTTCGGCCTGGTGATATTTTGGAGTTAGCTGTGCTGTGGTCTAAGATGTAATCTTCTAAAACTAACGAAGTTTTCCAAAAGTGACATTAACCGGCGGATGACAAGTCAGTGGCCGTATCTTAAAAATGAATCTATATTCTGCGAGAATTAAAATGTTGATGATTGAGAAAATCAAAATGTTAATCATTGAGGACTTGGTCATGTGCCAGAAAAAACGCGGAGCGAGTTGGCGATCACACTGGCGTGCCTTGCTGATCGTATCCGCTTTGGGAAATAACGCAAGATCCATGAAAAATGTGTCTGGAATTTTAGGGACTACTTAAGGGCAACGTATGGCTAAGAAAGCACAATGTTTCTTGCATTGACTTTGATGCGACGCAGCAGTTCAAGTGTTTAATATGCTGCTCGTATTAACAAGCGCTTATGTAGAGAGACTGGGCATTGCTTGCGTCTTATTTTGTTTCGTCTTGACTATTGAACATTTATAAGAAAATAAAGTGCCTAGAACGCAACTCCAGGCAATTTACTTCATATATCTATTTGTCTGTGTTGATCGCATGGTGTTAAGGCTATATTTCCTCACGTACTACCCATCGACTGTGTTTTTTGGTTAGACAGGCGCGGCAGACGCACTATGTACTGATGATGCGAGCGGATATTTCTAAATCTATTTGCTTTGGATGTCCTTAGCTATGCATCTGTCTGCGTCTCACTAAACCTCAAGACCTTTGAATGTAGCGTTGCCTAATGCGTAATACCTCAATACACGTACTCAGTATTAGTTTACATACAAGACAATTAATTTTGTGCACTAACTAACATACGGAGGCATATTTCAACGTCGCAGTTACAGTCGACCCCATATACCTACCTGACCTAACCAAACTCGTCATCACAAAAGTAGTAAATGCCTTTTTTAAATCCTCCACGATACATGCAATAGTGCGATTCTTGTCAACCGGCCAGCCAACCCATCTGAGCCTGATGGACATGGAAGGAGACGTGGAGGTCGATTCTGCGGAAGCAACTTCATTACATATTAATTAGGTGCAACAAAACTGGTCTATTAAAAATCACACCAGCACTGCTGTTACTTACTATATTTGAAAAGCCTACTTCAATATACTAGCGACATTTAGACAGCTGGGGTAGCTAAGACTACAATTTGCCGCGAAATGTTGACTGCACAAATAACGACTCTTAGGGGCATCTGCAAAAACAAGGGAATAATGTCTGACTTTTCATTCCCAAATAGTTGGGTATTCACTTTGTTTCCAAAAAATAGATTTTAAATTTGCAATACGCAAGTGTGGAAAACAGCTTAATTCAACCTGCCGAAAAAAAATAAATCGGGATAGAGTTCGATGAAAGTTTACACGAAATCCTCATTTCAGTAAATTATCTTATTGAAATCGGTTTAGAGCATTTTCTACTGACCTTGACTTCCTCCTATTATTTTATTTTATTTTTACTTTTTATACATGCACTTATAAGTTGAGGGTAGTTTAACGTGCCGCAGTTTCGTACAAAAGAAAACAAAATTGACACTTGTTTGCAGGCATCGTTTAATTATTTCGTCTACATTTAATAGTTCCGCGGCAATTCGGTTCGTACTTTACTTTTGGTTATGCCAATTTTTTTAAAATGCCCTCCATTTTCAGCATGGTGCGTCAGCAATGATTCAATAATGCTCTAAATTACAAACCTAGCAGAGTTGTTTGTTTCAAGTCTGTACGTTGACGCAAAGAGCACAGAACTTAGTGTCCGGTTTAATAGGACGATTCGTATGTTGTTTTTGCGAAAACAAGGCGTGGATTTGCAGAATCCTATGACATAACAAGCGTTCGCATTTCATTGAAGCTTAAAATTAAAATCACCTCTGATGTGAGTGCAGCCTAAAAGAAGTATTTTGCACTTACTATTTCGTATCATTTGGTAGAGACATTGTGTTTTGTGATAGCCTACGATTTTTTTGTAAAGGTTTGTGTGTTTTGAAACAATTTATTTTTTATTAAATAGCGTTCATTGACCCCAAACCGCACCGTTTTTGAAGTTGAGAAAAAAAACAATAAATGATTCAATAACTGAAGAAATATCTTCCAAGCATCGTTGCAAATGTTTAGGCTGAAACGAAAATATCCTGATGCATTAGAAGTGTCATGATTTGATATACAATTAAGCGAATTATTACAGTATTGAAAGGGATTGAAAGTCAATGAGTCCACCTATGACCCGGCGGTAGTTAACTGCACCATCACATGTAACTATAGATTTTTTTTGATTTCAAAACACTCTTAGGCATCTGGATATTGGCAAATCATCCCCGTCAAATTATTAATGCAGAAGTTGTGTTTTGGAGTTACCTGACATGCAGGTAGTTAGGCAGGTTGATAGACTGAAGAAACCGCCCTTCCCTTTTCGCTTGATGAAGTAGTTCGCTTCGAGACATGAGTTGTTGTCGTTGCAGATGTAGGCGGTTTGCTTCTTCGTGGTGTCCACTAGAAGAAAGAGATAATTTGTAACAACATGACCATCCGTTCTTGATTTTAAAGAGGAGGTGTTATTGTGCAATAAAGAGGAACTCACAATAAGCCCATCCATCACACCTGATAGCACAGCTGTCGAATCTGAGAAAACTTTCGTCTTTTCTCGCAATTGCAACACATCGTTTAAGGTCGTTTCGACAGAGTTTGAAGGATTTTGCATCAGTGCGCTCGACTAAAAGGTCGTGTAAAATACAGTCGTTGTTAAATATTGCGTGAAATGCATACCATTCAAATAACAGCGTAAAAATTTCAGGCAGAGTTTTAGGAGATCACCTTACCTTCGGAGATAAAGTGACAAACGTTGAGACACATCAGATGCCACTCAAAGTTTTTCTTATATCCCTGTCGTCCCGAAACGTCGTATTTACTGCAAGGCTGGTCGGGACCTCTACAGTAGTAGACTTGCGTTGTCTCTGTGATGTCCCCTTACGATGAGAAAATAAGAATTCGAGATTTCGCTGAGCTTAATAATATGAAGAGAACATTAGGCATATTACATGACTCCAGACAAAATTACCATCACACAGAGGAGGCGCATACATTAAAAAAGAGCAGACCTCTTTCCTTTGCGCAGGTTTCACGGCAGAACGAAATATCTTCTTCCTCCGTAGATGTCCTGTTCACAGTCATGCACTGTGTATGTTCGCCTCTACATATTGCATAGCTTGGGGATGCAAGTCCATGAGCTACAAGTAAGATTAATCAGTTTTTAAGCCATATTAATATTGAAGGAGTTCAGCTCACTTCGAAATGTGTTTTGGCTTTTCGTGAAGCCTAAAAGTCAAAAGACTACTGCAAGAAAGATGCACAAGTATAAGTTAAAGTTTGTTAAGGAAAAGGCTGACACTGGTGTTGGCAATTGTATGCAGTGCGTAAACTTGCCAACAATTATTGCCAGGAAAATCGTAGCAGTCGAAATTATTATCGAACAGGGAGCTCTCATCACGGTGGTTATGTTGTGTGCAGCTTTACTTGTGCAAGTCTGTCGTATTCATATACTCAGAATGTTCTGTCGTCCCATTGGATGTTTCTGCTAGTAAACGAACGATTGGGTATTTCCGAGTGCATTGCAGTGCATTTCCCTTATTCGAAAATTATATTGTTCTGAGGCAAGTTAAATAATTAGAATAGAGTCGTCGCAGGTGATGCGATTTTCTACGTTAATTTCGGGGCTTCCTGTCGCATCATGCCTCCGTATTTACTCTTTCTATATTAAACGAGCTCCTTCTGTTTTTCAAAATGTACAATAGTTCTTTTATGGTCATTTGAAGTGCATTTGGGATTTAAGAAACTTGAAATCTCAGAAATATGCGAGTTAAGGTACTCAGTTCATTTGATAAATATGCTGTCCTACATTACGGTTTTCGATCTTCCGACACGCGTAGTACCTTGAATACTTTAAACACATAACGTCAGTCTTTAACACGTTGCGCAGAATATATGTCGTAAGGAGGGAAGACACAGGATGTCAAATAAAGTTCTTCGTTTCGTCCCTCGAGTTCTTCTGGTTGAGGACCGACTCCACCGCTACAATCCTGTTCAATACTCATGCAGTTAAAGTTCATTGTGCTCTAAAACACTGCGTTTGTCGACTACTATCCTGAATTAAATTGCACGCCACATCCTAGGAAAATTATCTCTGTGCAACTATTTTGACTGGGTCGTAAGTTAACGTGCATATAATGTTGCAATTCGCACTGTATTTCCCCATTCTTTTAATCAGAAATGTGCCGTTTTTTCCGGATAAATGCAGTTTATCCGTATTGTTCCACCTTGATTTCTTGCATCGGTTTGCCGCTGACTGATTGAATTAGACTGCACAAGCGCTTCCTACAGGATAAGCAAGCTGCTAGTGTGTTTTAACAAGCCCACTAAGAATGAAACTGATACCCGGTTTTTGAAGTTTGGCTGAATCATGGCTCTGCAGAATTGCGGAAAATTAGTCTGTTTTCAGTGTTCATAAGTTGGTCTAGTGTGTGATTCGACAGCGAGCATAAAAAATTATTCAGTTCACTGAAATTCTTTCTCATGATGAAATATCATATTTTCGACGCATTAAAGTTACTATGTAATAAATCACATTTCACTTAAATTATTAAGCATGATTATTACGTTCTCAAGACACGTCCCGGCCTGTTATCTGAGTGTTTACAGATATCTGCCACCTCTCTTACATTCCTCCTAGTTCTCTTGTGGTTTTCTTATTTTATTAAACAAATAAGTTAAGTAAATGACGCATTTGCGAAGAACTCTATTCTGCTGCTAGTGTTTCGTATTCTATTTGGATGACATCCTAATACAACAAATCTGTATTGTCAAAAATATGCCGACGACATTCTATGTAATGCTGTCTATCCGCTCCGCTCCGACTAACTGGCTGCAGCTCTCGACATATCAATGTTCGGTGCTGTTCTGCGTGACATGATACACTTTAAGCAAACATACCGAGATGCAGAAAATGAGACTCAAAATTTTCCCGAAAGAACCTCTTAAATTTGATACAAATAATGTTGTTCTTTTAATATTCGCTTTTCCTAAATGAAATTACAAAGAATGCAAGAAGTGCCGCCTAAATATTTTGATTGATAACTTGAAAAAAAAGCGCACTACTCTCTCTTTCTATTTCTCTTACTCTCTCCTTCACCGTCCCTAGCATATCTGTCAAACATTACTTAATCATGAAAGGTCCATACGTGAGCGGAAGAGATTTGACGGGGATAAACGCTTCTTTAGTTGTATAAAGTGATTAGGAGACCTCAACGACAGATTTGCTGAGGAGAATTCAAGCATGACGTAGTGACAATGGCCAGAGCAGTTTTTGTTCTCCCGTTTAATATACCTCTGAATGTTGACTCGGTGTTTGAGCATGGGTTCAAAATGTAAGATAGCCGAGAGAACTGTTTTTCAATTCGTATTTCAATGCGTCAGAAAACGATCCTTCCATTGCTTTAGCCAGTCGCTATTATGCACTTTTAAGTGCTTCTGGTAGATAGCTGTTATTGTACCTGATGCTATCACTGGACACATTACAAGGCCAGTTGCAAGCGCTTTTTGCAAAGCTTCATTCACAAGGAACAAATCACCATATTGTCGTTAAGCATTTAACGTATTCGTAAGGTATACACCACCTTTCAATATAAATATATAGGTGTATGTAAATAAGTAGAAAACAGATTCCTTTTTGTCCATCTCGAGAACTTTCGGATATTGTTCACTTTATAACATCGACATAAGTCTCTCGTTCTCTCCTTAACTGCTAAATGCTTACTCTTTGCAATAAAATATATTTAATTTGAAGCCATTACCACTTAGAAATTCAAGCCTGCTATGTAGATTTTGGACAAAAAGTCGGCGTTAGCGTTCAGTACTTTGTTTAGGGGCTAGGCTATCACTAGGGGTTTAAAAACACTCGCATATTGTCATGTCACTGCCTTGAATTGTCAATTGACTGATGTTCAAGTATAGTGAGGATTGTCACGACAGCGGACATATATTATTTAATTGCCTTGTTTGCAGCCAAGACTGCTGTCAAAACCTTCGTGCGTGAGATGAGTACTGCGTGAATGATTTACAGACGCCGTTTCATAATGTAGGCAAGTCAAAATACATAATCAAATTTAAAATAATAATTATCGCGTTACTTTACTGTCCGATTTTATTTGGAGACTGTTTACGTGATTCCGTCTAAGCAAACTTATTGACTTGTGGATAATCAATGATGTGTGCACTGGCCGAATTGCTTTGGCGAATAATCTATATAAAATGGAAACATAGACACTGCAATTTCAAAGCCACTTCAACTGGTTGACGTGAAGAACGTTCCTGACGCTCTAAGTCACCTAGTCACAGCAGTTGGACTAAAAATGGCACAAAAGCAGTCAGTCTCCAAGTCAGGCGACTAAGAGATCCACTGGCCACAGCTGGAAACGTCTGGAGACTTAGAGGTGCACACTAACCGGTCGTAACTATCAGTTTACAGTTCGTGACGCAGAAAGACCCACTACCACTTCTAGAAACATTTGGAGTACTTTAACGTATCCGATGCAGTTGGACACGTAGCGTCAGTGTCGGAAAAGTATATAATTTCTCACATTTTCTTTTCATTCTGCTACTATTTCAGCGTTTAACGTGAATTTTAAGTGAACGGCGTTACCGTACAATAAATAAGATATATTTACAAAGATTTTTTGAAGTGTCATTTACTTGGACACCTCAGAAATCCTAAACGACCGAATAATTCGGAAAGTGGTTCGATACTGCAGCAGTTACTATGTCCTTAACGCCTCATACCTAAGAAGACTTTTCCAGAGCAGTCGAAGTCCTTAAATGTGGGTGTAGAAACAATGCTTGGGGAACTACGAGGAATGAGTGACAGCAAAATGCTTGAAGCTATAATTTTCGGACAAATCGTCTTCTTCTGTTCTCTCACTCTGGTTAAAATACACCCGGTGCCTCATATCGTCCAGTGTATTGCTTTATATGCGTGTTATGGAAAAATAGATCTCACAAATGACTGACATCTCGCCTGTAAAAATGGTAAACATTAAACACTCTGAAGTTCTGCAAAAGCAAGTGGACATTAGTTTGAAATTCAGATTTCTGAATCACGCATGTCTGTTAACAATTCCTGCTTTTATGAACCAGCGGAGATGGACAGATATCAATGCAGTGGTATCACTATTAGACACATTGATTGACCTGTTAATTGTCCTAAGAACGTTGTTGTTTTATATAATTCTGGGCACTAGATCCGTGTTCGAGCCTAGAGAGAATATATCGACACCAAAGATATGCTAGCCAAATCGTCCTCTGAAGTAATATTCAAGCAATTTGGTAAGATAATATCGACGGTTTGTAAGGGCTAGCTACGTAGCATTCAGTCCAAAAGGCATTTCTCAAGCATAGGTTATACCTAATTGGTCCAATCTTTAAATATTGCCAATACGTGACTTTTGAGTAACAAAGTTAGTGTAAGAAGAATTAGTTATGCTGCTTGAACATAAAATCTGAGGCAATATTAACCTTTGTCTGTCAGAACATATCAAAAAGCTGCTCGAGTGACTTTTAGATCAAACAGTCAATCCTGCCATAACTGACTAATATAGAACCGATGCCGCATCGTTCAATGCTTTCAAATATTCATGTACCATTGGGATAGCAGATTTCCCGCGTGCATCTCAAATGTGCACACAGTACTATGCATAGCGAACGCGTTTAACTAAGTGAAAAACTATAGGCAATTTTACTGTTAATTAAATTCGATAGTACACGCGTGCACATATCGCAATAATTACTATCTGTCTCGCTGATCATACAGGTAATTTAAGGTGAACGCATTTTATGTTTGGCTATTACTATAAGCCATTGCGTGCAGAAGTATAACAGGCAGTCCATGACGAAAAATTAGCATATAATTTCGAAATCTGCTGGGGATATTCTACGATCATTCTACTGCAGCTCCATCTCTATTTGAGCATAGCCAAAATTTACCCTGAACGTACCTTCAGAAATCAGTACCTACAACGTGCCCTGATATTGTATGCTTGTAAAGCATACGAAGGGCTGCCCAAATGAAACCATAATTGACTTTCTTAGGCAAGTGGGTTGGTAGTACCACTTTCCCCCACTGAGTGCAAGCAGGTTCCCTCGGGGCCGACCTGGCCTTACGCTATAATTTGGGAAGTGCTTAATGACTACTTTTGTCTTGCATAAAAGGCAGTCATCATGACTCAAAGATTCGTCTAGCAGTTTGTTATTCATAATCTACTAGTCCCACCGCGCAATTTTTAAACATCAACAAATCTGAAGCATTTTGTCCCCGGTACGAAGCTGAAGTAGGCAAGAAAGGCAGGATTTATTGGTACCAAAAAATTTCACGACTGCTCTTCAGCTGCATCCTGTCGCTTCATAAGAGATATAACGAGTGAGAACAATACAACAGATTTGAATTCGTACAGAAAATCAATGCAGAAACAGCAAGGTTAGGGTTTTGGGCAAAGCTGGCTAATCGATAAAGTTAGGAACACAAACACCACACGGGAAGAAACCAGATCTTTGTAAACAATTGGAGCACATGATTAATCTTACATTGCCATGATAGCCCTTAGCTCCGAGATTCCCCCTCTCTCCTCTCATTTTTTGCTCTTTAACGTTTCCTTCTTTTTCACTTTCTTCCCCTACGGCGTTTGTGTTCCTAACTTTATCGATTAGCCAACTTTGCCCAAAACCCTAACCTTGCTGCTTCTGCATCGATTTTCTGCATGAATTCAAATCTGTTGTATTGTTCTCACGCGTTATCTCTCTCATGAAGCGACAGGATGCAGCTGAAGAGCAGTCGCGAAATTTTTTGATACCAATAAATCCTGCTTTTCATGCCTACATCAACAAATCTGCTTTTTTTAAGATTAAGCAAACTTATTTTCTGTAAGAACTTACTCTGACTTTGCCGTAATATATTCCACACTTTTGCTTTTGTTTCGGTAGTCTACTAGTTCAGTTACGAGCAACAAGCAGGGCATTTTTGCCGAGGATACTTGATCTCGTTTTCTTAGTAATGCGCACGACAAGCTATAAACACATTTGATAGACAGGCTTTTTGTCAAATCGGGTCACTTACAGTTACCAGACTTGGGTGTAGTGAACATATAAAACGGGCATAAAAATGGCTGTTATTATAAATTAACCAAATAAATAAACTTCGTTTCCGTAATAGTTAAACGAAATTATACTAAATATATCAAGCATCTTTAGGAGTCGTCTGATCTCAATATTTTATTTTCCTCATTTTGCCCTTATTCTGACTCTGTGACTGACGTTTGTTACCAACGAGTACCTCAAAAGAGGAAATTTAACCAAATATTGCACAGTATTGTGTGCATTGCTGGAGCAATCGAAATCGGAACAATGCAAGCGAAATATATGTGAGCGAGCAATTGGGAAAATGAGTGTCAGCGAACTGTTTGAAGTTCCACTATTTAGACACCTCGCCTTACCCTGAATCCGAATTCTGATCGAAATTTTAGTTCTTATATACTCCCTGTACTTAATGTCAGCCAACTTTTTCTTTGGTCGCTATCGTAAGAGAAAATTGATTTTTTGCAACGATTAACATTACTATACGCGGTAACGATCTATGTAGACCAGTTTAAACCAATCAGTCATTTAGGTTTTAAAATCACGCATTTCTGTTAAGGAATCCTCATTCGGAAAATAAGCAAGATGGACAAATGCAAGTATTGTTGTGGCAATTCTTACCATACTCAATTAGCAGTGGATTGTAGGAAGAGGTTGTCGGGTTTACATTTTCGTGTCACACTCATCTGCAAAATTGATTTTGCACTTGTTTCAAAATCATTACATACTGAGTTTGATGGATAGTCGGAAAATCCCGTAGGTTTCAGCCGAAAGACCCGATCGCAAAGACCAGGTGGAAAGTCACGCGTTAAGCCCTATTTGGTGGCGTTGAGCGAAGCTAGCAAGAACAGTTTAAGTAAAGAATACTTGGTTAATCAGAGGACAAGAAAGAGTTTTTATGTGCGTTAGTGGTCTTTAAAACTGTAATACTATGTGTCAGTTCGGGTAATAGGAAACCGTGCGCCTAAAACACATCTGCGATGCATTGGGATTGTGTGCAGAGTGACGCCTGATATTTCGTCACATGATGCCAATACGTTTTTATATATTATCAGTTTTAACTTACGTATTCGTCGTTTTCATGACTTGATTGGCCTTAAAATCCTAAGAATCATAGGCGAGATAAGCAGGACAAACTACGAGTTAAGCTCATGAAACTTTATTTTTTAGAATTTCTTCCTAAAATGTAATGGAATGTAGATGGGCATCGAACATTACTGTGAAACATTTGTTTTCAATTTGTACTGCTTCGAAACAGAACGTGACCTGTGCAGAAGACCCGAGGTAAACAGGTTAGAAGGCCGGTAAGCTAACGTTTCTGGAATATCTTAAAATTATACCGCGATATAATTTATATTGCATCCCTACTAAGGTAAGGTCGTTGAGCCGAAAATACCTTGCGCCAGCCTGCTGCCTGAAAAACCGGCTTGAATGTCGTATGAATAATTTTATTCCTCACTTAAAACTGAGAGATCTTCATGAGTGACCATTCATTAGTAAACTAGAATGGAAATTAGCCTTGTCTTCGAGCGCGTGGCAAATACCGATGTGTTGTTTGGTTTACTCGCATGCGTAAAATGTGAATGTACGTATCATTTCTAAGATTGATTTACCACCTAACTGGCATGACGGCGGAAACAATACCACTAAAATTGACATTACTCACACGGTGTTCAAGTCCTTATAAAAGGACAGCGGACCTTGGACCGCAAGCTAGCTCCATGCAGATCACAGTTCAACGGTCTTTCTGCTTTTGTCCGTCCTTGAAAATGATATTTGAGTCTGTTTAAGTGGCATTTAACATTCGATTAAACTTTGCTAGGTTCGCCGCAAGTAATATATCTATGCAGACACCCAATCTGACCTTTGGTTAATAAGGTCGATTTGCCTTGGTGTTAATCGGCCACCACCTGAGATCAGTTCGTGTTATTGTAAATGACGATAAAGACTTCGGAACATGGAGATGCGATCACAGGAGCAAGAAGTTTGTTAGCCTGACGTTTCGGATTCTCACTCGAATCCATCATCAGATACATTCGCAGAAAGAGGCCTTTTCTGTCTCTGATGATGGATTCGAGTGAGAATCCGAAACGTCAGGCAAATAAACTTCTTGTTCCAGTGATCGCATCTTCATCTTCTGAACTGCTACCTGGGACTCGCCTGTTAGCTTCTATCAATAAAGACCTTGATTCTGAGCCCGTGTGTACACTGTCCGCGTGGATGGAGGCAATTCTTGGTTGTAGGTTACACAGTGCAACTGACTCCTGTTACTTCCTAAGTAAGACATGCGCATAGAAACGCTCCGGCTAAATAAAACATGGATCTGCCCACAATTCCGGAAAACACAAAATATTCCTTTGTAATAACACCGCAAAAACGCTAATATGAGATTAAACCATTGTTGTAAACTTGCAGCTGGCTGTACCCCAAGCTATAGCTTTTTAGTTAATATAAAACCCTACCTCAACCATCAACACAATCCAGATTTATTTTAGTTGTAACTTAAAACATAGTCTTGACCTAATTTTTTACCATCCCATTATTTCAATGGAAAGCGGTTTAAGGCCACTCTTACTATAGGCGTTCCTGTTATCTTGAGCTATGTTTAGAGCATGCAAGTCAGTTCTACAGATTCCACTTCCAAATTACATGAAACGCGTTTCATCGGAAGTTAAATTTGCAACTAAGTGTGCGTACTGTCTATTGCGACACATTAAATTCTCCAATCACGCGTTACCAAAATTAGGATCTGTACAGACAACAAACTTTTTGACCGTCGTCGCCGATAACGTAAACGTTCAGCATGTGTAAGCGTGCTGACAGCATTAAATGTTTTTTTTATTTAAAAAGGTATTTTAAACCAGAAAAAACAACCGTTTTTGTATGAAAGACAAGGCAATTTCCTTTAAAATACGTAAAAGGAAACACATTGTGTGCATTTTTTCTTTAATATATATTTGGATTTATAAAACCACCAAAAGTCAATGTGATAAATGCAAGTTAGATAAGCAGTATTTTTTAACCAAGCGTGATTCCAGCGGGCGGTCAATGAGAAATATATTTAAAAAATTGACATTCTGTCAAGTGTGATATACTGTGGATTATGTCGCCTAATAATATTTATTATAATCCCACCTAAGTAATCATTTCTAAAAAGGAAACACAGTTTAGAATTTAAGCCAACTTTTTATGTGATCAGCCACGCCCAGTAAAGTAAGGACACAAAAACGTTAGAAAGCGTGTTGAAGACTTAATTTGAAAAGGGATCACAATATTAAGTTTTTATGCTGAAAGCATCGGTAAAGTCAGTCCGTATACAGTCTTGGATTATTCATTTATAATATTAAGACTTCGAAATTGTTTGGTTTAGGCGTATTCACGCATTTTTGTTATACGATGGGCATCGGCCAATTTGACAAAGATTACCAATGAAAAAGACTTAATACGTGACTGGATGTCACAGCGCCACATTCCCCATTAAAAAAACGTGTTTATATCACATTTGACTGAACTATACGGGCCCTACAATATTCAGTTTAAAAAAAAGGCATTTCAGATATGGGAAAGCTGCTGCTATCTGTAGCAAACAACAAAGTATCCTTACATACTATATAACAGTGAGGATGATCACGATATGTATACTAAATATTTTTAAACAAACTTCCTCCCTTATGTGCCGCAATGCTTCAATTTCATTTCGATTTGTTGGTTTGTAAAACCTTCACAGTACACTATATATTAGACTTCTACCTCCATGGAGTACCATTGTAGTAGGTAGACGCCCAGAAATATCTGGGTGTGTGGGTCACGGCGTTTCTTAGACCGTCTCTCCACTGCTCCAAGGAAGTTAAGCCCGCGATGTGAGTCCTAGATCTAGTTAAGTGAGCTTTATCCGCCCTCGATGACGGCTGCTTCATTAAATACTTTCGGACATTTTTACGTCCACAGTTAGCGGACGTGGAACTTTTAGACCTGTAAAGATTGCAAGGTACTTGAGAACGTTTAAAGGCGGACTACCAAACGCGTTAGTGGACACGGCTCACGACGCCATGAAGGACGTTTATCCAATCTTGGTCTTTTTTAATATGTACCAGACAGCTAAAAGCCGATCTTTTACCAACATTCCTTTTGATGCCTGGCCAGAACTGCTGACTCTTACCAATTTCTTTAAGTTAGCAACCACAATGAACCTCCGACGTCTAGGTAAACTAGGTGTGACTCTCGCCAGGCTGAACATGCAAAATTTATTTTCTTTCAAACTGAGTGATCAAGGCTTGGCATACCTGCGGATGTTGTCATGACAACCTGCTCAGGGACCTTTAAGCGCAAGTTGGACCAGAACACCACTAAAAGTTATAATGTCACCTGATCTATATCGTCTTAGCATTCCCTTAGAACAGTAAATCAACACTACTATACTACTTATTGGAGTAAAGTAACACTTTTTATTTCATCACGTTCGCTGAATGTCAGTCGGCATCTAATTTGTCTCCTTCAGAAACTGAGATCGCACCAATTATTCATTGACTGCTATACAGCATGCGTAGCAAGGTTAACGTTTTTAAAACCTGGAACAGTTAGTTTCTATGACTAGTTTCGAATAACGTTTATTGTCGATTGATGCTTTCATTTTCAAATATTTGTAATAATTCCCTTCCGTGGGCAAAGAGGCAGTTCAAAGTTTCAACACCTATGTTTCCCTCAAATAAACTGGACTGAACTGAATATGTTGGTAAGAACGTTAGCTGTATCCGGGCCAGCCTTTGTTGTTACCGGTTCCAATCCAACAGTTACCGCCGAGCTTGCTGAACTTGGGCTAAGTGAAATTTGCCAGGCCTAACTAGCAAACAATTTTCTCTCAAAATCCACACCAAAAGTAATTAATGTAATTGCGTGTAAGGCGAACTGTTACCGATTTATCTTATCCCTGACGTGTTTTTATTGCTACTCTCTTCACAAGTAATTGTACTAGACCGACGAGGATTTATCGAAAGCTACATATGCCCGCCATCTTACCTTTTGATTACTATTTTAGGAATCTTCTTCACTCATTATGACATTTGTTTAAATGAATGTGAGAAGTTGTATTATCATTGTCGCTTATTGACTCATCAAATCATAGTGATATTTCAACTGTACCTTCTTAAAACTGAATTTTTGTTCATAAGGATGTTATCTAGACTAGACTATTTTGAGTTACAAAACGTCGAATGATTGACAACATGCATTTTGACTTATATTGGTCAAATATTTAGAAATTGTGCAAAGCGCCACCGTCTCATTGATTATTGAGTGTTCTGGAATTCATGTCTATCTACGTCGGGACTATGAAGGGCAGGTTTGACCAGTATACCAAAAAAACTTCGTAATGCCACCTGACGGACGTCGTCTTAGAATTTCGTTCGAGCAGTGTACGAACGTCATTTTTCTACTGCCTGCATTTTAGTAACGCTCGCTTTTTTTTCCTTATCCCAAGACAGTTGAACGTGAGTGTTGGCATTCAATATGTCTCCCTCAGAAGTTGAGATCGAAGCAGTTATGCGTGGGTGGACTACTGTAGAACACAATTAGGAATGATAATGCCTTAAGATTTGGGACGAGGCGCATATCTGACTGGTTTCGGAAACTTTGCCAATTATTAATAACTTCTGTAGATCTATGATGTATCTTTTTTTCAATTTTTCGATAGAAATTGTTGCTTTGTAACAAACAGGGATTTTTAAGGTTCAACTTCTATGTTTTTCTCAAATAAACTGAAACTGAAGCTGAAATTTCATTTTCAACGCAGACGGTGTCTACCTTGTGCTCCACAGCAAGGTGCGAGCAATTTGGGAGACTTATTTGTGAATCTGCATTCAATTTATCTTTCTCAAAAACTGAGATCGCACCAATTATCCATTGACTGAGTACACTTAACCAGGATTTTAGCCAACAAAATAAGAGTAAGAAATAGGAGTATGACAAATAGGACTTGACAACTATGCTGGCAAGCGGCAGCCCAGGAACACCCGCCGGCAAGCAGGAAATAGGGTGCCACCTAAAATGGTTATGTGCATTATGAAATAGCAGACGCCCAAAATCTTACGGTTCATGTAAGTAGGACGAATATAGTTTGCGGATTTTTGTTTAAGAAAAGAAGAAAATGGAGGGTGATCGAGCAGCGGAGCATTTTGTTTATTTTGGCAAATTGGAGGAAAGTGTATATGTGACCTGTCATCTCCGCAACCAGTTTGTGCAAATGGATACCCAAAGGCATTTATGTGTCGCCACCTACGCGATAGCTCCAGGAGAACCCAACCATAAAAAACCCTCAACCAGTAACATGTGTTGCCACAAACTACAGACTCTCAGAAGCAACGGCGAGCATTGATGTTGAGCTAGGCGTTGAGATGCGCTTCACAGATCTCGGACGCAGTAGGGTTATGAACTTTTGAAACCGGCTAAAGTCCATGGACCAATATTCGACAGTTTAAACATTATATTCCAAAACTGCCCTGATCAGACTGGGTGAATATGCGGGAAGCGCACACACGAACATTAACTCAGCCCCGATAGTTACTGCAGTTAAATTTGCAAGAACAAACATACTCTGATTGGCTAAATAGAACCTACTGGCCTAGCTGGTTGCTGATGTATTATATTTGGTACCTGTCCTATGACACAGCTATCGTTGTCGTCATTAGTAGGCTGCCGGGTGTACACAAGGAGACCGAGTGATTTCCTCACAACAGCAGTGGAGGTCACAAGCCTACATGACAAAATCATACATATGTAATCTACACGTTTGGTTGAACAAAAGGAAAACCGGTAGCAGCAATCGTAAATTATAAATTCTTTTTGAGAAGTTCAGCCGTATCCCAAAGTACCAGCAAATTGGGAGGAACATGGACCTCTGTACTGTAGTATCCAATGGCATCGGTGCTATAGACAGGCATGCTGTTTTAGAAAAACACAACCAAACGTGAACTCAGAGAAAAGCTTTAGTGAGCACGCTAGACTTTCTTGCACAGGACTTAATCTCAGTATTATATTTAAAATTAGACGATCGACATTGTTTCTCATAACAACAGTTCAGCAAAAATTTGTAAAATAAATAGAGCTTATCTTCCAAGGTGTAAGCAGGACCAAACAGGCATTTAAAATAACATCCATGCCCTAACTGTTGGAATTAAGGAGTCATTGCATAGGTCCATTAAGCAGACAAAAACGCTTTAAATCGCTGGTCAAATCCGAAACGGAATAATATTATAAGGCACAGTGGTTTTCAGAATACAGTGATGGACACATGCATAAAAAGGCTGCATCCATTTCAGATACGAGAACCTACATAATAACGTTTCAATTGACCTGACTTGTTTTCTATGTCTCACAGACGGCGTCCACGCAATTGGTGTCGAAAGCGTGATGCGCGCATTTAGGCCAACGAAGGTCAGTCATGCCTCGGGTTCTGTTTCAACTCAGGAACCTATCTTGTTTACGCAGATCGTGAAAGTAATGTAGTCGATACTGCAAAGATGTTAAAATATGCCTGCACGATAATATAGCAGACGTTAAAAATGCCCTCAACTGCTTGCCTATCTTACGAAGTTGTAACCGCAATACTGAAATGTGCTTTAGGTTAAAATTCTTAACTTAGAATAGATTGTCATGTTGATTATTGTGCAGCAAAAACTCCAGGTGCCGATTTTTGAATGGCCAGTTTCTATTTCCCTGCTTAACTAAGGCGTGAATGTAATGAACACTCAATTAGTAAGCAAGGTGCACTGAAAATATTAATTTGAGTGATAAAATATATTTCATAGAGAACGAATATAACATTCAACCTCACATAATCGCTAAGCAGCAAAATATAGCTTCTTTGAATTGCATATTTGAAGAAAATCTACTATCCTGCAAGGCCTAGACTTTGATCTGGGTTTTATTTCGCTACTTTCTTCCGTTGTCCTTCGCTAGAGCGCTCCAAAAATCCATTCGGAATCTGTTTTTTCAAGAACGATCCGGGTTAGATCACAGTTGGTAGCCAGGAATGGGAAGCGGACGGAGACCTAACCCTGATTTTTAACTTAACCCTAACCCTAACCTCAACAGTAAACGATAACCGTTAACCCTAACGGCAAACTTGACCCTTATCCTAATCGAATCCGTAAACGTAACTGCAGCCCTTAGGTATAGGCTTCACTGAAAAACCTAGCCGCAATACGGAAACCTGATTGTACACTTAAACGCTAACCGTAACCCGAAAACCTTAGCCCAAATGCATAACCCTTACCCGAAAATCAGAAACGTTTACCCGGTACCCTAATCCTAATCTCAACCGTTAAACGGAAGCCGAATGAGTCACATGGGGTTATGGAACCCCACAAAATAGCCCCAGTTAACCAACCCCCCAGCCATCTCTATTGCATGGGACCGGCTACCAACTGCGATCCAACCAAAAAACTGCGGCTGACAGTGGCTTTCGGATTCTCAGTTTTCTGGATAACTGCAAAAAATAGCATCATGACTATAAAGTTTTTCTGAGCGTTTGCATTTTTTATGACATTGGATCTAATGATGCCTTCTTTACAATAACAAAAATATGGGCTGTCATTCACCAAATTGTTTTTTTATCCTTTCGGTCGACGCTTAATCCGCATACTTCGCCACGAACGGCTGATATCCGCATTTGTCTATTAGATTACGTTTTATAATGTTTAGAAACGTGTCAAGATGGTAGAACTAACACGTTGGTATTTTGCACACATGCTGTTTTTACTGTTAATTGGAACCGGCCAAAATAATGGTTCGCCTACTATTTTGCCCTGTGTTGGTGCTCTGCCATCTTCGCACATTTTAATCGTAGTACGCGAAATATTTACCAAAACAATCAAGTTATATTTAAAGAGTAACTACAAAACAGACAGATCAGTTTAGCACATTAGTGTCGTCATTTAAATAGTTATACAGTAATCTCAATACTATCCGATGTTTTAGTGCCATTCAAAATATACAAGTCCATATGTTTTTAGGACGTTTGCAAGTTAGAACGATCGCTGAGGGATTTCGACAGGTAAAGCTTGAGTGAGTCATTTAAGTTCATCTAATAACCGTTAGACGCAGCAGAATGTGAATATGTGTAACATTGTTTGAAAAATGTCGCAGCTCAAAGATTATTGTGGTTAAAAATGCAAATATAAACGCAATACGATTGCCCAGATGGAAATATCCGGCTTAACCTATCACTAGCGATCTTGTCGATAATATCTTTCAAAATAATACACTAAAAGTGAAATTAAAATTTCAATTTACTAGCTTGCTTTAAAAAAACTGACGACAGTTGAATCGTTAGAAATCATAGTATTTAACATTGGACACATCATGATTTGAATAAAGGTGGTCTTGTGTTTTGGAAATAACTTGTGTTTGACATTAATTAGAGCTTAATTGTTAATATAAGCGTAGTGAGAATGTGCAAATTTAAACTGCTGGTTTTCACCTGCGATTCAGTCGATAACATTTTAACCAATCATTGATGAGAAAATCGTTTAAGTATAATGCATTGGGTTGGTTTAAAAATAGATTGTGATCAGTTTATTACAACATTTATTTCTTTTACCATCAGGACTGTGACCAAATATTGAAAAGCAATTGTAAACAAACTTTCCAAGCAAATAAACAATGTCTGCAACGCCATACTGATTTCCCAAAATAATGAAGTAGTCGAAACGCTAACATTAGACGTATGGGTTTAAATTGCAACTATAAACGACTTCAATGCCAGTCACTATTCGATTATGGTAACAAAGAAATCCGTTGGACCAGGATACTTATAGGCCTGACGTTTCCGATTTCCACTCGACTCCATCATCAGAGGCATTCGCAGATAAAGTTGATAGTGGCACAAGGAGTGCGGTATTTATAGCACGTGGCTGCCGTGGTTCCAAATGTGCACTGTAATTAGCAGCTGGGGTAGTAAGTGATGCGATAGTGGCTTGTCAGTACGTGTCCTAGTCACTAACGGCCATTATTTCGTCATCCGTTTTGGATGCTGATGTGACGACTGTTCGGCAAATTGGCCCACTGTTAGTGGGAAAAGTGCTCGACCGAGCTGTCCTTACGTGACTGATTCCCCTGCTCAGAAAAATATTTGCACTGAATATGGTACCGGGAGGTGATTGTGCTTATTGACGGATTGCAGGCCTAAGAACCATGACTCGAGCAGCTCGCAGTTCTCATATCTTGCGAAGTTTTCGGCCTCTTCAAATAAGCCGTCAAATGTGAAGCCACCTGAGAGCTAGCGTCCCCCCGCCTCACTGCTGCTGCGTGTTGGGCACCTCGCGAACGGGGTAATCTCCCACTTTCTCCGACATAGTTGTTTCGTCCGCAATTACACCAGATCCAATAAACTACTCCAAACGTTTGTTGCCGCGGCAGCGGGTCTTTTGGTCATATGAATTGACACCTAATGGTCGCTTCCGGCCTGTGTGCAACCCCAACTCCAATTGGACTGAGAAGACGACTGACGGCTTCCGAGACGTTCGTCACGTACGGAAGAGCCAGTCAAAATTTGGCCCGATTGGATTTTGTCTCTGGTGTCCTTTTTGTATGCACTGGTCGACAAAGTTGCGCGGGTAACTATTGTCTCTGATAACCCGTCGAAGATATTGTAATTCGGCAACCGTGCCTTTCTTTTCACTGCAGTGCGTCTCAGCGCGCCGGTATAGGCAATTGCGTCGAATATGCGACATCCAAGATCGAATTGAGTGCTTAGTTTGCTTGGCAGTTGTGTTTGCATATTTATGGCATCCCATAAATGTTCAACACTTTTTGCGTGAACCACCCGAACTGCATTCTACCACTGATGGTGTTTTCAGACATACATCCATATGCGCGGGCAACATTAAGCCCCCGTTAAAAAGGCTCGTGTCTATTTCTCATTGTTAACAGTCTAAAAGCGAAACAAGCTTTCAGATGTAACACGTTATACAGTACAACTTTACTTACCGACAAATAAAAGCCTGTGTCTCTTTCAGAGATGCAGACTAATGTCCCAGACTGTCCAGCGACTAAATCACGTTTTGTTGATCAAACCTTTGGCTTAAGTTTGACAAGTTCACTCAAGCCGACAGCAGTTAATTCTGTTTCAGGTTCACATGCAAAAGCAGCGACCAGTTGTCAAGTGACAGGCGATAGTCCCACATTTAGTTTCCTAACGATGCACTAAAAAGCCAACAAAGCAATACCCCAACATAATAAATTAAAGGAAGCATTTTTTGTGAGATTTCATTTGACGAACTGTCCTGCAGTATAACTTAAAACATGTTTTATAAAGGTCCTATTCAAGAAAGTCGTCTTTCAACTTCTGGCTTAATGCAACAGGTGTTTTAATGAAATGATTTAATTTCTCCTTCTTGACTGACATTGCTGGATTTCCAAACTCAATTTTATATGAATATAATTAAAATTCCCTTGCAGTTGCCTTTTAGCTGCATGTGCTTTGCTTTACTTCGATTTATGTAACATAGATTTTATCACTAAAGACATTTTTAAATATGCGCTTCGATGGACAAAACTAACAGCATTTACGAAGACTTTTGCTAGACATAATATATCGCACAATAAAATCCCGCAAGACATTCTTTGGCTTCGGCTACGTTGTGTTAATGAATATCAATGCAATAAATGTCGATATTTCTATGTGTAGAACCCCAATTTATGTGTCCTGGAAAAAATGTTTGAGGTCGAACTCAATGTGCAACGAACATTTTAATCGAAGATAATCAACGTCTGTGGCATAATACTGTGAGGACGCTATACATAGGTATCAATACTGACTGCATTAAGCCAACAAATATTCGAAATCAGAACGACTTATTAGCCAACGTTTGCGCGTTCGCCCAAAAAGGACTTGAAAACAAACGCTGCCCATGGTATACCATGCTCTGTCAAATATCAAATACGTCTAAGAGGCAATCAAACGCTTTTGTAAGATTTACGCAGCGGCCCAAAGCGATCTTGCGTATGAAGCCATATACATCGAAGATTGATTAAATGTGTCATTAATGTCTCCGTTCATTCACCTAACTGGACGCATGGACGATATAACAAGTTGCCAAAATGGTTTTTCGCGCATTCCATGTAGGTGACAAATTCAGATTCTCGGCCGCCAGAATACTTTCTTAAGTCAAAAAATGACAACTACATAAATAACTGAAAGCAGAGTATTGGTGAGTCGATCTGACGCTGATATTCACAGCCCGGCGCAGTCGCCCGTAACAAATGTCGTCGTTCCTCTTCAGCACGCATGTGCACAGTTGTTCTATTTATCTGAGGCGATTAACCTCTGTGGAAGTTCAAAAAATTATAATAATAACTAAATTGTTCTGGCGCTTGACCAGTCTCATTTAATAATAGACAGTATCTTTTAAGGCGTTTACGTCATCACGCATATAAAATATGATTTTTTTTACTTTTTTATTTACAAGCGAAACCTGCGCTTCCTTTCTCGTAACGCAAATTTACCTGCCATTCCATTTTGGCAAGCAGTTTTTTTACCGTAGTGTTTGTTGTACCTAAGCCTTGCTTATCTCCTAGATCGCTATACCGTCTAAACAAAAATAGTAATTCCTGATTAGATTGGTTACCGAAGGCCGTAAAGCAGTGCTTCATTTGGAAAAATCAATAATCAAAATTTTCCCTTTTTTGTCAACTGACGAAGAGCAACAACCAGTAGGGAATTGCGAATGTATACTAGGAGTTTGTAAGGCAGTTTCTTAAGCTGGGAGATTACTCCGTACGCGACTTGCCGAGCACGCAGCAGCAGTGAGGCGGGGAGACGCTAACTCTCAGGTGGCGGCACACTCGACGGGGCCCGGCCATAATTTCAAATTTCAAGAGGCCGAAATCCTCGCAAGGGGTGACAACCGCGTGAGCCGCGAGCTGCTTGAGTCATGGTTCTCAGGCCCGCAATCCATCAACAAACACAATGACCTCCCGGTGGCCTATTCCGTATTGCGATTTTCCCTGGGCATGAGAATCAGTCACGTGGGGAGGGCGCGGGTGAGCAATTATCACGGTGACAGTGAGCCAGTTTGCCGAGCAATCGTCACACCAGCATCGAGCACGGATGACGAAATCGCGGCAATTAACAACTCGGACTCGGACCGCCAAGCCACCGCCGCATCAATTACGACCCCAGCGGCGATTGTGAGAACTGTTAATTGCAGTGCGCATACGGTCCCACGGCAGCCACGTGCTATAAATACTGCACTCCTGGTGTCACCTTCACCTCTATCTGCGAATGTCTCTGATGATGTGTTCGAGTGCGAATCCGAAACGTCAGGCAAATAAACTTCTTGTCCCAGTGATCGCATCTTCATCTTCTCAACTGCTACCTGGGACTCGCCTGTTCGCTTCTATCAGGAAGTGAATTGTCATAGGTAATTCGAAAAAGTGCTTGTTAGAAGCGTTTAATGAGTTTTCATTGTCAAAATGATAGACAATTCAAGATAGACAAGGGCATTGCAACAAATCTTGGCACTTGTAAATACAATGATGGGAAAAGAAAAACCGCGTCCAAAACTGAGATTCTTAAGTAGAGTTTATCAGTACCGGCAAAGCCAAGGAAGAATGAAATGGCCATTTCTTGCTTACTAGACGTCGTCAGCCAGGCATGCCCAACCCCGAAGTATGGAACATTCGAGACCCGAAGTCGCAATCTGTTAGTTATAAATCAAACCTCTAACCACTGAGCCACGAGCCTGTTGCCCTGTCAGATTTCATTTTGGATTATAAAATGGTAGTGGGCGCTCGCCGACCGTTTTAAGGAAACGTACTCGTTCCGGTTTGCGTTACGGGCTCTCTCTTTCGAGCCCAACTAACAGCCGCACAGCGGCGCATGATATAGGCAGAATGACTTACGACGGCTTATAAGACAGAAATGGCTATTCCAGTCTCCTTTATATGTGTCGGTAATGCCATTCTGCTTATATATCATGCGCCTCTGTGTGGCTGCTAGTTAGGATCGACAAAGAGTCCGTAAGCCCCAAAGGAAAGAGTGTGTTCCGTAAGAACAATCACTGAGCGCCCCCTACCATCAAGTAAATTTTCTGATCCCATGTCCAATGATATCATCTTATTTTTAAATGTCTTACCTTTAACAGTTTTATACCAAAATGGCTTACCGAAAAGGCGTTAGCCAGGTGGTATGTGTTTTACGTTTCTCCTGTATTTAAAGTCATCTAACATGAGCATATCTACAGCCTTTAGTGGTGACAATTTAAGTAGATGCCTTTTTGACACACTTCTAAATATGTCTAGCAGCATAAAGTATAACAGTGATTTTGATTATGACTTTTACTCAGCATTTGCCATTTTAACAGCTTGAACAGCGTCTTTGTTAAAACGTTGCTTTTAAGCAAATCTGCATTTCCTATTCGAGTCAAATATGCAGCGGTTATTGGGCTTTTATCGCCTTTAAAAGCGATAAATATGTTTCAGTGTCACGAGATGTGACAAACGCAATTTAAGAATACAACCCGGCATTTAGATTTTGGCAAACATAGTTGATGGACGATTTAAACGCAAGAGTTAATTAAGTAATCACATAATGTATGGCTAATGGATAACCCATATAACGCTTACCCAAGCTAGGAACTGCGTTCTCAAATCGATAATATTGCTTATGTGAGCATGTAGTACCAGTCAACATGCAGCATACTCCTAAAATATTGTATTAATGCCAAGATACCGGCTTGTGAACGACTTTCTTTCCGGCCGCCTGCAGAAATTGCACTCGGGAAAAAATGATTGCTTACTTAGCAGGGAATTTCGCCATTGATTTTCGGTGCCCTTACATGTTTACTAAAATGTATTACGTAGGAAAAAATACGCAAACCTATTTCTATTTTTCACATATTTAGTAAGGGATAGCGTCTTCTCCAATTTATATTTAGAAAAAAGGCTAACGTTTGATTTTGCAAATGTGTCGACAGCTAAAGTAGAAGTATCATTACTCAACTAACCAACTTTTGCAGAATAATGTTTTTAGGCAGCGGACGAAATTCTTATGCAATAGCAGTCGGCGTGCGTGACTGAAATATTTTGGGATCGTTTTGCGCGATAAACATTATGTCAACAATATTTAACGTTAACTTTCAAATACGCACAAACTAAGGAATTTATATTAACATTTCAAAGCGATTCAGATGGTCTGGAGTTCATTTTAAACGTTATCCCTTAGTGCAAATGCAGCTTAACCATCACCCCTCTCATTATGCTAGGAACGTCATATTAGACTTAAAAAATGTTGCTGCCAGTTTAAGGCCACTATTTATAAGTTTATTGCTGTCCTTCAGAGGACTTTAAAATACATGCCCCGATATGCAGCTTCTTGTACAATTGATCACTTAGTTTACATTATCTCTCTAGAAAAGAATTTTCCCCAGATTAAATGCGTTATAATAAAAGGCATTGGAAAATCAACATAATCGGAGAAAAAAACTAATTTTTGTGAAGGATAAATCGGCCCCAATGATCTGTGGAGTTTACTGGACAATATTGACATCAAGTGTTTTTGTTGTCGGTTATCCATATAAACCCCGTTTCATAATTTTGACTTTGTCAGCAACTACGTTGGACAAACATTACCATCGAACTCATATTTGTTACGAGATGCAAACGAATGACGGTAAAATTGTGACTAGGTATAAACATTGTTACTCTGACCAAAAAGTGAGTTCATGCCGAATATAGCCCAACTGTGTCAACTGCTGTGGTGACATTTTCCTAAAACCGCACAGAAGAAAGCACATGAGTTGCGATAAGCAGTTTCACAGATAGATGCAATCGTCAGCAAAAAAATTTTGTCTGCATGACGTTTTTGATAATTACACGAAAACGTCCTATAAGAATGTCGCGGAAAAATGCATAAAGAGGCCCAAGGGGCGCCGCAAATATAGAAAGCGGTTGGCGCTCAACCACATGCCTTTTATATTTGGAAGTAATTATTTTCTTTGCTGGCGGTGGTAGTTAATGCAATAATTGCTATTTGGTCCATATACGACCCCTCGATTTTCGTGGTTACATATTCCCACCGTGAAGATTACTCTGCTGTGCGGTTCGTTGTTTTTGTGTCAATAGACTTCCCGGTTGGCTTTCCACTTTGCCCAGGCATGGTCTATAACGTGGTAAAAGGCACGCTTTTTTAGGACTTACTGTCAAATCGTCCTGTAATGGATAGAATTGCTGGTCTTATGATATATGGATGACATATTTGTCATTAACAATCAGGGTCAGGTGCACGAAGTAAAGGTATTATTCCGTTACAAAAAGTTTTTTATTATGAGATTTTTAATACCGTGAAATGGCTGCCTCACCACTTCATGTCTCTGCATTTACCAAGGTGACTAATAAAGTTAACAAAATGGTTTAAATCCAGCTAATGTTTATGAATACCATATGGTCTCCTCCTATTACCGTAGAGAAATGCATTGTTCACTGAACGTGGAAAGTATACGGCGTGCGGTACGGAACCCCTGCAGACAAGTTTGTATAAGGTCAGGCCCAAACATATTTGAACATTTATTAAGTCTTGGCAAACTTACTTATGCCGCTCCTTCAGGCATGAAACTGGACGAAAATGTAATTTTCAACCGAATGCGTGACCGAACAAATGTTTTATGGAAACAAAAATCAACTACACAAATACACAACTAGACATTCTTAACAGACTGGGGTTTTGCCTGGCGCCGGCAAAAATGTCGCTCAAATTTCGGTATTCTGAGTTGACCTAATAATTAATGGAATATTACTGCCGTTTAACAACAGAACTTTTCAAGTCGAAAACACATTTTAGAGTTTTAGTTAACCTTTCGTAAGTCAGCACATGTACTGCATAATGGAGGAGACAGGAAATTGTCAACTGGCCTGTCACAGAATCCACAAAGTTACTGGTGGTTTAAAGCCAAAAGTTTCCAGAAAAACTATAAATATGGCAAAAGTCCTGAAGAATACCACCCACCACCAAAATACGCACAAAAGCGGTTGTGAAAGAGCGATATAAAGTGCGTGGAGACGCATTTAAGCCTATCGAAAGAAATGGTTTATTAACTGTTATGCATTCGAGTAATGCATACAGCAAATGTTACTTGCAAAACTCCGTTGTCTTTTGCAAAGAACACTAGGCACAAGGTGATGTAACTGAAATGTACACAAGTAAATATATTACGCTAGTGGATACCTAGCAGCCGCGCCCCATATGCAGTAAGCACTTTGCGCACTCTGGCATCCTTTTCAGCAATAGTATCTAATGATGGGTTCGAGTTAGTATCTGAAACGTCCGTTCGATATAACTTATGATTCACTGACCGGATGTTCACTTTCCGAACTTCATAAATGGTTTGTCCAAAAATCATTTAGAATGAATGGTTCATGTCTGCAATATTTTTGAAGCGTACTGATATATTAAGATATACTCCACTTCTGTTTCGCACAATGGAAGACATAAGAATGCTTATCAGGAATTTCAATCTGCAACATCATCTTATTTTAGAGTATAATCGTTTGGTTTATATAGTCACTTTATCCGTTTTTCTTGGTAGCCGGGCTTGCTATTTCATTCTAAGTTAAGGCGCTTTTGAAGGAGTTAAAGTATAGATGTTGGTTAAATTTGCGCGATAAGAAGGTTGGGTTCTTATTCATCCGTCTATTTGTTTGAGAATATTTTGAATTGTAGTTTGGGAAGATAGTACTTGTCTAGAATCATTTGCCAAAACGCCGAAAAATAGGAACGTTAGTCCAAATATTCAAAGGATTTTGAAGAACGGAATTTTTATATGAAATTTGCCCGTTCGTCTGTCAATTTAGAAATAATACCAGTCGCAGGAAAAGTGACAGAGTTTTTTGTTTAATACGATTATCAAGATTTGCTGTTAAAGAACTAATTTTCGAAAAGGGAAATCCCAAACGAGGTCTCCTTTGGTAATAATGGTGTCACCGACGTGCTAGCTGGAACCGATACTTGCAGATCGGCTACTGTTCTGTGTGGTAGAACTCATGTCAGTTTGAATAACCATAATGTAAATATAAGCATAGTGATAACTCCTGAGACTTCCAAGACCAGCTTTTTCCAAAATTCACATCGGATCTGCTATCTGGAACCAACACATGCAGATTAGCTATTGTATGTGTGTTGTAACTCATGTCACTTCGATGTACGATAATGTAAAGATAGGAATGGTGGTAACCCCTGAGCCTTTTCCAAAAAAAATAATGATGCGCACAAAAGAACGTTATGTCTTCAAAGTAAACGTTCTATATCCTATTAGGGCGTTTTCACAGTTGCAAAGGTAGCCTTATAATTAATCAAAAATGTCACGAACTTAAGTGAATAGTCGTACTCCATAATAATAGTCGGAATCGATTTATTAGATTAATAAACAAGGCACAGAAACTGAAATGCTCCACAAAGTATTAAATGCGTTAAATGCTTAGAATACTAGAAAGGACAAAATATTCATGTGCTCTAATTCTAACAATCGGCCCTGTTTAAAACTATACCATTGTCAAAATACTGACCCTTACCGTACGATAAGCCTTCTGTTTGCAGTCCAAACTAGCCTCTACTTATGCGTGATCCCGGCTTTCATTACCGTCAACTTCAAGTCTAACGTGAAAACTAGTTCTGAACCGGATTCTGAGATTTGCCTCAAACATAAAACCAATTCCTCTGAACGCTGGCTTAACGCCGTCTATGCTTCAGGCGATTCCTATTCACACATCCCGTTTAGACATCCAGGTAACTCAACCTCGTGTATGTAAAAGTAGGATAGAAGGGAGCCGTTCAAACGCCAACGTTTGTTCATCCTTCATATCGAATGGGTGTTAAGTGTCGGAAAAAGAATGGACAATAGAACGAGAAGCAGTTTAAAAGAGTAACAAACCTAAAAATATTAGTGATGCCAGCTCGGCTCATTAAAATCTTTCCAGATATGCAATTCACGGCGAAGGATTAAAAGGAAGATCATTCGGCTTTTTTATCGCGTTTATCGGAGAAAAGATCATGGACGAAATCTTAAATGAACAGTGTCAATCTGCTTAGATTTCGCATAGCCATCCGCATGCGCATGCAAAAAAGCTGTGCAAAAACAGTCTTTAAACGGATTCAGACCCATGGCGACGATAAGGGTAAAAACGCATGTGATGTCCGATATTCCTGCAAACAGTTTATAATAAGCGACTAACTGAGAGTGTTACCAAGCCGATAAATGCGTGTTCGCAAAACCGTGCCCTCACAAAACAGCCGCTGTGGTATGAAAGGTTCGACGGAATATCAACGACGTGTCGAAAGCATTTTAGTGGATGTCTGCGAAAAAAGGTATCGAATTTTACATCGGCTTACGTCAAATCAAGCAGCCAATTCATTTTATTCGAAGACCGAATAAACCTTAATGGGCATCTCAATTCATAACTGTCTGTGTGTATATGCAGGTTTAGATTAGACCCTTGATGAAATCAATCATTCAGAAAGAAGCGAACAGGGGAGTACCAGGTAGCAGTACAGAAGACGAAGATGAGATCACTGGAACAAGAAGCTTATTGGTCTGAAGTTTCGGATTCTCACTCGAATCCCTCGGCAGAGACATTTGCCGATAAAGGTGATGGTGGCACAAGGCGTGCAGTATTTATAGCACGTGCCTGCCGTGGGATCGCATGCGCACTGCAATTAACAGTTCTCGCAGTCACTGCTGGAGTCGTAATCGATGCGGTGTTAGCTTGCCCGTCCGAGTCCAAGTC
>CACRXP010000375.1:334514-379366 GCA_902702965.1 Spirometra erinaceieuropaei | reverse complement strand
GAATTTCGTTTAACACTCGCCCCGATATAACAAGTTATTTCATTGACAACTGCGAACGTCTCGGTAAGCGCCTGTGGGCTCCATGGTCTGCATCTAACGGAGTTGCATTTTTGCCAGACATAGTAGGCCGTGTTTTATTCCGGAATAGTCCAAAGGGATATTTGGAAAAACTCGATGGTTTAAGTGTTCCTAAAGTCCAATAATACAGAGACTTTTATGTAGATATAATCGTACAACCGTTATTTTCGCTGACGCGCTGCAACTGGTTTCCATCCTGTGACGTAATGTGCTGACATAACTTCACTGGGTGTGTTATTTCATAAAATCATATGCCCAAATGCTTAGCTAATTTATCCATCTGAAGAGCTAACATAGGCTGGGCTATCATACGAATTACAACGCAGCATAATCGGGCATATTTTATTCATGTCATAACGGCAGTCATTAGGCGCGTTTCGTTGAGGCCATTTGGACAAAAGAGTACTCTGTAAAAGTCGGTTTTGAAATGGACATCAATTATTCTCTGTGCTGTTTCATGTCTTTATATGATCACGTGTATTTTTTTTATTAACATGCTGTCTGTTTTTTGATAATATGGCAGCAAAAAAAGTATTTTTAACGCTTCTTGTCAAATTCCAAAACATATTTAAATTTGCACGTTTTGGGATAACTAAATATTTTCTCTTAAAACGCCTTACTAAAGTTTGTAAGGCATGCCACATGTTTTATACCCGACGCACAATTTCGTTAGTTACCAATGACTAAAACTTATGATATTCCTAAAGATGAGTATAAACGTCAGGCACAAAAATACTCAAGCGTCAACCAATTTTTAAATTATTATATAATTATAAAATTTAAGAAAGTCGAAAAGTACCTCCAAATGAGTAAAAACATATTAACGCATATTCCTATACAATAAGTTGCTTTCTATAGACACACAGAAATTGGGCCACAAAAATATTGCGCTAATTTTGGGGCTTTTCCTTACATAGCCATATTTGTGCAGATGACCCTAGAGAAGGTCGTGGAAAATTCAATATCTTAAATTGGTAAAAAAAGTCTTAAAATGAGGACTACACGGTAGTAAGTGTTTCAAAGATAATCAAACTAAATTCTGGAATTATAAAAGCATTTCAGAATTACGGTCAGCATTTAATGAGACATAAAGGACACATAAGAATTGTCGCGGTGATGCAAAACCTGTCTTTTTCAATGGTTTTCTAATTTCAAGTTTGTAGTTCCCGACAGAAGAACGGACTTAAAGGGGAATAACTGAGTTGCCATGCGAATTAAATGTTACTGCTAGTAGCGGTCAGTAAATTGTGAGTTGTTAAAGGTAGACGGTTACATAGCAAAAACCGTACTATTAACGTGACGATCCCAAAACAAGGACCTTTACTTGTTGTACAATAGGCGTTTTAACCGATGAAAGCCAAAAGACCGGAGCTCACATGAAATATACCTTGAGGAGTTGTCGCGGAAACTTTAGTACACTTTCTGACTTCTTCGACTCCTCCACTAAGTAAAAAAACGCTAACACATATATTGCTTTCGGTGTCAATAATATATATTACACAATAAATTGAAAAAGCGAAACGACCTGATAGATTAGATTAAGTTTATGTGGTTGTGAATTAATGTTTTTCCTGCGTCGGAGAGGTTGCTGGCCGAAAGGGCATTCGTGTTGATATATTTAAGCAGAAAGTAAACGCAACACAATTTTTGTACAACGGTATGCGCGATTAGTACGTAGGGAGACGACAGGTTTGCGTAATACGCTCGCTTCCTGCACCTTAAGCAGCTGTGGCGAACATAACAGGTTTCATAGGAAGGAAGTCGCCTAGTGCATTTACCACAGGTTTTGGGGCGTTGTAGGCCTACGATTTCTCTGTGGTAATGATAATACTCAATCAAACGCAATCACACTGTTAACAAAGACTGTCGGTCATTCTTAGACGCTGGCGGACGAACAAAACCCCGCAGAGGCTCAATCTACGTGATGGCTTAAAACACACGCAAGCATTCGTAAAAAAGGCTGACTGAGGGCACGAATGCATGGTCTTTCACCTCAAGTCTCCAAACGAAATATTTTATGTCCGTTCGCTTCTATATATTTTACTGTCAGGCTGGGTGATGACGGCTAGTCTACCTTTTCTTTGTCGGTAATGCTTTTCCGCTTAAAAAGGCATCGCTGCGTGGCAGCCGGCGAGGCCCAAAGGTGACAGTCCCAAGGTACAGTAAAGTTAGTGGCACCTACAACACAACTGACGAGCGCTGTTACACTTTTGTGTGTGCAGTAGGTGGGCTAACTCAAGAAATGTCAACCGAAATTCCAAAATACGTAAATCTTCCAAAAATATTCGTTAAATAGTTGCTGTACAATTGAGCGTCATGCAGCGTACTGCAATAATAATTTAATTTCCGCAAGATGCCGGCCTTCAAATGATCTTCTTTCCAGTTGCATGCAAAAACTATACTATGTAAAATATGCCGAATTAAGCACCATGCATTTTTCTCGTTGATGTTCGATACCCTGGAACATGCAATTATATTTCGTAGAAACTACGCATAAGAATATTCGTTTTTACTTATTCAGTTGAAAACGATGTCCTCGCTCAATGACACATCTGAACGAAGGGATAAATTCAATTTTTAAAACGTTTTCAATTTCCTAATACTTTTGAACCCGACCTGCGGGCACACTTGCATTCAAGGTTTCCAAACTACAAGCCGTATATTTTAGGTATACGGAAAAACAAACATTCCTCTACGGTCCTAAAATTTAGCTGGGGATTTGACCGATATTGCTAACTTTGCAAGCCACCTGGGTAAATTTAGAGACATGACGTTTGACGAGTGGCCATTTCAAGATATTGAAAACTCGCACAATTAGAAACGTTTTTTCAACCTAATAACACCCGTTCGTCGAGTGCAGAAATATTAGAAGACGCAATTTCAAATTGAATGCGAATAATAATGGATATTTTTAGCATGGTTTTCATGCAATATAATAAACCTTTAAAGGGCATCTAAATCGATGAGAAAATTCTTGCTGATTATATAGTGATTTTCACAGTGTATCGTTTTGAATGCATCCGGAAAAAAAATCGTTTTAAAGTCGGCATGCTGAGGTAAATGAATTAATATGAAATTACACTGCAAGATTTTTCCTTTTTGCAACCCTAATTAATTAATATTTTTAGAACGAAAACACATTTTGAAATATATATCGACAATTAATGATTAATCCCACCAACTGTACAGCACGTGACCCATCTCATATAACATGGAAATGGAAAATGAGGTGAGAATATTTGGACTTCTTGAACATCGCGTATTTTGCTTCCTGGTTCGACTCCTTGAAGCAAGTGCCCTTCATTTGTACAGCAATTGTGCATACCTTGTTTTAGCAAGCAAAATGTTCATAAATTTAGGCGAGATGGATGTCGCGATATACTTGGGTGATTTTGTACGCTTATGGTTTTTGTAGAATTAGATGTGCCCGAGCGTGCTTTATAAAGAGAGAAAATAAGATGCGTATATGTATTTCTCTTAGCTGGACTTGCCGGACTTGAAAACCGATTTCCTCTCTGATGCTTACCATAGCACAAACAGAATTTTAATAGAAACATATACGTTTTAGATTTTTGAGGTCGTATTAGTAAATGTAGGCGATTTGGTGTCCTGGGATGCAATAGTAACGCACACGGTTATTCCGTATTTTAAATAGGGGGAAAACGTTTCCCGTTTGGAAAATTGTATTTGTCACAAAAATCACTAACACTGAATTTTTTATTTCCAGTTTTATACAGATGGAACACTACTCGTGATGCAGAAATGGAACAAGTAAAGCATTAACAGTTCTAGCAAAATATAAATATTTGTATGGGCATAACAGTATGAGCACTGCTTGGGAACATGTGAACGACAACAAGTAGCCTCACCATGCAGAAATGCAGAATACAGTGGGCTCGATCTACGTAGTGCAGTTTTAAAGCACTCCTTACAGAGATTACTTGTAAAAAAGAGTTTTGTAATTGATCGAATCATATTCTTTACCTACTTTCATTCTGAACGGCTACTTTATTCGACGATGATGTTTCATGTTTAAGTAAATCCTCAAAAGCAACCGAAAACAACCCTCTTTGTAAAAAAGAACGCTCAAACCCTCACTGCTTCGGTACATGTTTTCAAAAGATTTCTTATTTTAGAGTTTTTAACAAACACATAATACAACATTTGTCTTTATATACCTTCAAGGAGAGACACTGAAGATTTTGATGTGTCGGTGGTATTTTAATGCCGATATAAAACTCGCCGTAATCCAATGCGTACGAAAAGAGCAAATGCATTTAATGGAAGAAATGTTCTCTTTAAAAACACATAGTGGTATGTTTACGATCACGCCTGTTAGTTTTATTAACAAATTTCAATAATCGGTCTGACAACGTGTTACTTCATGCAAACTGTTGTTGTTGAACTCAAACAAATTAGCTTTTTCTTATTGAGCCACATCTCAATCAACTCAGAAATAGTAGAAATACCATGAAAATTCAGGAAACCGTTTCGCAATCCATATTTGGAATGTGGGCTGATAACTATTTGCCATACCTGAGATCATACTGGTTCTTAAAGCATGTTTTAATGTCAAATTCACTTAAACATGGCGCTAAAAATATTATATTTGTGCTTTATTTTTACTTACATCAAAGTAAAATGTTTTGACTTTTTAAGCGATGTTTACAAAAACAGAAATTCAAAGAAACGCAACACCACCCCCAACATTGTTTATGTCTTTAATTCTTCCGAAATTGTGCTTAATGAACACACATATATATATTGACTCTATGCCTTGGTATCCGTATGTAAGTTATTGGCATCTGTTCATAAATATCGACGCTTTTTGAGTCAGTTTGCTCACTGTATGTGTTAGGCGGTTTAGCATGTGAGATATCGTAACCGAAGAGTAATTCGATTTACTTGCATACATTTACACTACTTATGTTTACGATTTCGAAAGACTTCTACTACATAAGAACGTACAGCAAGATCATTTGCGTCCAGTAGATCTTATAGGCAGCATGGGTCATAGTCCCATGCCATGACTCGAATCCACACCAGGCTACCGGATCATTTCCTTCTACTAGGATATTTCACATTCTGGAGGGAGGAAGTGTGGTCGGAGTCGCACAGATTTGCACCACCAAATGCAATAGGCAATGCATCAATGCTGCCCCCGCCTGTATCTCAAATTTAGGTGACATTGCACGAGTTGAAGATAAGCAACTTCTGTGAAATAGTTACGACATGCTATTTCCGCAAACAAGTAGTACGATACGTAGTACAACTACTATCCAGCAAACGTAGTAAACCGTATCTCGACGTAAGTACCAGCTAAATATATAAATAGATAAGCAATTGTGTAAACATTACGCACTCCGATAGCCTACGTTTACTGTAATCGTTTGACATTGCTGCATACCACGTCCTTTTAAAGATATGCCGGGCAAACTGTTTTTGTATATGATTTAACATCGTTCGCATAGGAATGTGATTAATTTTGTTAGCTTAGACTTGCAGCATTCCAGCTATGGAAACATCCTTTCAGCTGTGTATTAACGTACACAGTAGTCTGATCACCTACGATACAATCCTGGATGCTGTGGTTTACCGTCTCTGCTGATGTATTACAAACGTTTTGACTTATGTTTGGAAACCGGGATCTTAAATATCAGAGACTGTGTTATCTAGAAATACATCGTCCTCGCTCACAAACGTGGTTCCGTATTCATATAGCATGACTGCTTCCTGTTTTGGGCATTGAATTCAGCAATATGTTCCTTTGTCGCAAATAGACAAGCAATCATCCTACGCTTTTCCTTTTCCCGAAATTCGCTAAAAACGTTTAATTCGGCTCTCCTTTACCAAGTCAACCTATGGCATATGCAAACACGTAACGACATTAATAATCTTAATAAATGTTGCATTCAAATGATTACAACATAACATCAGATTTTTAAACTTTGTACCGATGCAATTGATTAATCTATGCAGTGTTTTATCAATACCTATGTTCAAATGTATGGACATTAATATTTGTAATGAAAACGTAATCCCAATGATAATTGAGTATCATCGAAATCTTGAGAATTGGACTAAGAGAAATATTTAGCACGACGTTGCTTTATTTACATAATCCGCCGACAGTTCTTAAGTACTGTATTACAGGTCAAATTATTCTGTTTTATTTAATATACGTGTTCGAATAGAGCCAGCTTTCATATTTAAGCGTTATCCCCTAATTTAAGTCACGAGCGTTTATTTGTACAATTGCATATATGCAATATGCATTCCAAAAATTATAAAGTTAGTTTAGAATTCAATTTCCTGTATGCATACACCGACAGGTAACAGATTAAAAGCCAATAACTAATTTAAGAAATCGACCGACTAAACTTCTCACCCACGACTGACATCACTACTTTGAATAGGGATAAACCCTTTGTCTACTTCAGTTTTCGTGGCCAGATCTATCGACAAAACTTTAAAGGAGAGCGCCTGTATTTTAAATAAATTGCAAACTGTGCGGTCGCAGGTCAGGTCAGTGGGTCTTCTATAACTCCATGCTTCATACATGCACAAGTTTAATTGACAGTAAGATGTGAAGTTCTCCACTTGGATAACTACAGTCGCAACGAAAATAAAGTCTTTTTTACCGGGAAAGTTAAGCTCATATTTGGCAAAAGAAATATCACAAGTACAACTGTGTTCCCATTTAGGGATATTTCATACGATATTATATTTCGCGAAGACAGTGGTATTAAAAGGTGATCGTGTATTTAGGACATTTATCGGACGCCATACAATTTATGTAGGTGAGTTAGAGTAAATATTAACGCGGACGACCTCAATAACAGTGTTTAAAATATAGTAATAATGAAGAGCGAATTCACAATATCAACTATCCGATGCGCGTGGAGCCATCACCGTGCACTAAAAGCATGAATTGAAGGTTCCGTAAAATGTGTACATTTGGTTATCAAACCTCAGCGTATTGCGAGTTAATCTATTTGCGCTATTCTCAGATGTAGTATCTCAGACAGAACCCGGATTGTACCATATCAAGGTTAATTGCGAGTTACACTGTCTGATTACTATCTGGCAAAAGAAAAAGATCAAGACATAATAGGGGAAGAAATTAAAATAAGTAAAATACCGGCTAACGGTTTTAGACAAAACAAATAAATTTGTTTGCACTCCAGAGGCAAGAAAGCCGATTATTAAGTTCTATTTTTACCAAACTTTGCCTTCCTGACATTATTTCAACCACCGATATATAATCGGACGACTGAAATTTATGTACAAGAGGAGCTGGAAATAATATGTAGTCGATTTAAGGTCTTGATCGCGGCAGACTTCAATGTATTGCTTATAAACTACGGTTCGGTTTTCGCAGTCAATAGAGACTCAGCGTCTGTCGGGCGTTTACTGGATATGGCGATCGATTTACTGATTACTAAGCGCGTTTTGATTCAGTTAAAATTTCGTACTTACCAATAGCCGAAAGCTCTGGATGCCATGTTCACAAAGAGGCCTGATATTTAAGAAAGGGTACGGTAGTTACACCATTCACATTTAAGCGAGCGTAGACTATTTTTAGGAACCTTACCTATATAGAGTGCCCGAACAAACGAACAGTTGGAAGACATATTTGACGCGGAAACATAGGTCAAGTGTAAGACGGAAGTAAACAGCATAACCTAGAAATCAGCTTTTTCTGTTAACATTATGTTGGCTTGGAGCTGGTTCGGTGGGTTATTGCTCATTTTATAAGCAATGACAGCCCATTTCACGAAAGATAATAAACAAAGGGCGTTACTGTCAAAATCAAGCTTTACAGGTCTGAACAGAAAACGACGTTTTGGGAAAAAATCTCCCGAATTCTGTATTGCTAAATGCACATAAAGAGCAAAAAGAAGCTTAGTTAATCGATGACATGCTTTTGAAAAAGAGTCACTGAGCGGGGCTGTAGAGAACACAAAGTGGTTTTATGGTTTTATAAGGAAGCTGACGCACAATAGAGACGAAATCCCTCCACTGATCAGTGGTATATAGTTAATTATCAAAACTGCAGACCGTAATACATAGACGTTAGTGCCAGTGATTTCTTCAGTAATAAAGCAACATAAATGCTAAAGAATATTTTCATCATATCCGGCCTTATCGCCAAACTGTCACGCCTCCTAATTAACGACACGTCGATAGCAGGTAAAATGAAATCAAACCCCATATCCTCAAAGGATACTGTTTTGGAAGCCCTGATACTCCTCCAAAGTAATTTTGATAAAATTCATGAACTCACTGCAGCAACTAAACTGTCCAAATGTTTCCGTCTTTGGACTTACCCGACTAGGCAAATTTGCACTGGACTTTATCAAACAGCACAGGGTAATTTGCGGGCGCCTATTGATAAGAAACCCCAGAACCGGCGTTTATATAACTGGTCTAATCGCCGGCAGGGAGATTGGAACGTTACCTACTAATTCAAGAACTGACACAAAGATCAGTGAGGGCGGAAAAATTCCGTTATGTACATTAACCTAGTTAGGCATTGCCAGATATTCTTCTTTTGGACGGGTCCGAACGGAATGTCCGCGCGACTGACACGGTAAGCGAAATTTCGCACAACAACTAAGCAACCTCTATCGTTAATCGCAAACTTCAATTCACATATAAAAATGTGTAGATTACGTTATCAAAGCGCGACGAACTGATGATCCATGATTCCGATCCATCTTCAGATGTAGTCTCATTGACCAAAACCTGGTCGTCCCAACATGTGGGGTTAACTATGCCCAAAGGCCACCTGCTGAGTAGACAGTACAGGCCAAACGTTTTAGATAAACAGTTAAAATTCCGTGAATTTTTTCAAGACAGCTAGAGTAACAATTAATTAACGGGCCTTTGGCCTGTCTGTTAGGGGAGCTCGAGAGATTTGCTATTCGGTTTGACGTCTTGATCACGATAAACTCTAATACGGTGGTTTGGTTTCCACATTCATTCCATAGCCATCCTCTGAACGCTTTTCACTGCACATGACAGTCAGGTTATTTGTAACTAATTCCGCCTAGTTTCTCTAAGGGTTCTAAAGAACAGTCGAGCACGGTGAACTTAATGCTCACGCAATTTCTGGACAGCACTGGTTGGGTGCAGTGCATACCCTAACTAGGCCTTACCGGTCATGGCGTACTGTTGTGAGAATATTCCTTATTACAAGTAGCTGAACAATCAAGTAGTTAATTGAGATAGTTGAGGAGGCGGGTTAGATCAAATAAAGTCCAAAATAAGCAATAAAATGTCGGAATAAACATTTCCTAGTTTCATAATCTAGAATGAAAACTGAGTTGACGGGTCCTGGAACATTGCTCTAACATATCACTCCCCGATATGACGAAAGAAATGATCCTGAGATTCAATGCCTAAACTAAACATTAAAGTTTGAATAGAAAACAATGTTTGGAGGAAACCACCCTCATATGGGATCTCTGTGTCTTTAAGAAAGTGCAATGCGCAAGAGGATAGTAATAAAGCTATTACATACCTTCATAAGAGGCCAACTGAACAGTCACGTAGAGAAGCCAACGTTGTTATATGGTTATAAAAGGAGGAACACGCGAAATAAAAACCAAATCTGCTAGAGGCATAGAGCTTAGCGACGATAGGGCATAGACAAACTATCATTTGCAATTTTAAATCCATCTATACATATGTGAACCTATTTAATCCTCCTGGCCAAACACTTTAAACTGTTTCGTTTGCCGAAGCGATTTCTTTTAAAGATCTGATGACGCCTTATGTGTCTCACTCACCTGGATCATATAAAATACTGTACAAATGTGGCAGCAAGGTCTCTCCTAAAAAATCCCATCAAATTAGATTCACTCACTTTGCTGCAAAATAATATAAAAATATTAAAAGGCAAGATAATGCGTTTCATATAGCAGCATAATCTACTATGCGACGGTAGAGGGGCGCTCAGCAATCGTTCCCACGGAACTCGTTCGTCCTGTTCTGCCTTATGGACTCGCTCTCGACTCCAACCAGCAGCCGCATCAGGCTCATCATATATGCAGAATGGCATTACCGATTAAGGAAAAGTAGACGTGAATGGCAGTTTTGAGCCCCAGCTGTTCCACACTTCCGGTTGGGTATGACAGGTAGCAGACGGCTAATAGGCTAGAAATGGACATTCCAGTCTACCTTATCTTTGTCAGTTATATCATTCTGCTTGCTAAACGACGCCTATAATAGGTTTCAAAGGTTTAGGTCCTGCCTGGCAAACCTGCTCTATTGTTTTGGATACTGTAAACAGGCAGTTTCTAATAGGAATGCCGTGCACTCTCTTGTTGCGAACGTTAAGACATCATCATTTTGGAATACCACCACAGTAACCCGTGAACAAACTAAGTCGAATAGTTGTTAACGGAACTTCTCACTTTTCTATGTCAATGATTGTCAGAAGGCGTGGTAGCGGTTGAGATTGCTGTTCATCAAAGCTCCGTTCTGGACCTTAGTCTGTTCATTATAAACGTTATCGACTCACTTGTGAAGTCGTCATGTTCTTGTTCCATAAAATGCCTTACAACGTCATCCAAAGTGAATTTGACAGGGCGCGTTTGCAGGCAAATTTAAACCAACCCAGAAAAATCGTGGTTCATCTATTCCCGTACGCAATTCTCTGTTAATACTTTAAGTTCACTTATGAAAACTATATTAAGGTACACGTTTATGCAATTAATTCAGAATGCGTTCAGTATGTCGATTCAAGATTGGTTTTTTTATAACAGCTTGCTTGGGCAACTATCTCACCGTGACTCCATACGTTACTGCAGAATAGGGAAGATGCATTTACAGAAATAAGATAAAAATCATGGCTTCCTATGGGATCCCGTAGCGTTGGCGGTTAAAGCTTTGGGTGTATTTAAGCCGTGCCTTTTGTGTTGCAGGATTCAATCTACTTGGGTGCCGCCACGTTTGTCGCGGCCATGATTTACTAGTCAGTCATTTTGTCTTAAGGGTCTTGATGAAAATCCGCAGCACTGACTTTGTTTAAATAAATAAGAGGAAGAGTCATATCATTGTTCCTGAGTGGCAAATTTGATTATACGGAAACGAACTTAGGTAGTATTTTAATTGGATGTACGACGAATCAGCATGTTTTTGTCATTTCTCACGATGTTACTAATATTCAGAATAGTATTTTTTGTACAAGGCATCGGCTTGACGGGTAGATAGACTGGTTCGTATATAAGTTGAATATCTGGAAACGGTTCGAGGCAAGACGGTAGCACTGAGGGTTACGTGAGCAAACCAGTGTTTATCAAGAAACCGTCCTTGTCCCAAACATGCTCATTATGTACAACAGCGATCGCAACAACGATTTGAATTATGGACTGGCTTGGTGAGCCTTGCCAAGTTGTTCTAAGAAATCAATAACCTATTCAAAGGGAAAGACGGAACCACAGACACAAATAACTAAATTACATCTTCAAAAATTAATGAATTAGGACCGAAAGTTTGGGAAAATATAGCTCTCGTAGAGGAACCCTGGGTCAATTATTGCATTCAAAAGGCATGGGAACCTGGTAAGATAACTATTTTGATATATTTTTGAAAAACAATCCACCAAACAGCGCCGATGATTCTATGGTTATAATGGAAGGCGCCAGCAAAACAGGAACTTACTCGCCGAAAAGGATGCTAGTATAAGACAAACCCAGTGAATCTTTCACATATTGTCGTTTACCTTTACATAAAGCGATAGGTTTATTTCTTCCGACCGCGGCTTATTGGAGGACTGTTGCCTAGATCCCAGGGATTTCTTCACTCAAGCTAACATGCCCACTTTTTGTGGTAATTGCTTAATAAAACGAGTACCAATGGGTGAAAGTTCTTTTTTCAGTAACAGGGAAGGCAGAGCGTGGAATGCCCTGCCTACTGATGTTGTAGTCTTTTCAACAATTGACTTATCTGAGTGTAGTCTCAATGCGTATCAAGCTTCTCAACTACAAGCCACCCCCTTAGGCTACATAACTTATCACGAAACCTAAATACGCTTACCTACTTATAATAAGAGAGTAACCGTTAATGATCCCGATTTTTGACTAGCAAAGAAGGGGATGTTTTTCGCATACAATTACGCACACAAATATTTTTTCAACTTTCCCCTTATCAATGGTTTTCTCAAACCATTTGTAACTAATAGGAAGTTTAAATGCCCTTCCCAAAATTTTCCTTTATGAAACTCAAATGCCTCGGCGAATGAGACTACTTCCTTTGCCTAAACGATCGTTCGCGGAGATCTGATAACGCTAAATAAGTCAAAAAGCACTTGACCCAGACGACATGCCATCCCATTTGTTAAAGAAGATTATGAGAGAACTGTCTGAACCATAATCATGCGTTCTGAAGCCGCTGCTGCGGTAGCCTACTTACCTACAGTTTGAGAACATGCACGGATTGCAGCATTGTATACAATCGACGGCAATGATCTGGAAACAAATGAAAGCGAATCAGACTCAATTGCATCATTTACAAAATTGTCAAAAAAAAACAATTCAGCCGCAGCTATTGGGATACCTCAAGCAGCATAACGTGCTAAGTAAAGTTCTATGTGGATTCCGTGAAGGCAAGTTATGCATGACGAGCGTGCTGTGTTGTTTAGAAGACTGAACTCGGACAGTTGACATCGGAAATGCAGTAAATTCTGTGCATATTGGTCCGTACGAACGCGCTCGAAGGTGGACTAAATCAGCGACTCCTATACAAACTCAGCTAAATATGCACAAGTGGTTTTCTCCGTGTGTGGATTCTAGGTTTCTTAGCCGACCTCCCCCAGGCTGTCCATGTTTGTGACAGTCATTCGGCCGAGGTTGAAGATGAAAGCAGTGTTCCCCTAGACTCCTATCGTAGTCTTGCCCTGTTAATTATATATGTCATTTACTGTTTCAGTGAATTGGATTATGATGTCACCATGTCTGCTGCTTATGGTATTGTAGGACCATTATGGGTCTAAATTTGAGAAAGAGCCTTCGCAGACAAGTCAAAACCGGCTGCAGAAATTGTCGTAGGAATTGATGTGTCGGCTATGTCGGTAAGTGAAACGTTTGACAAATCGTTGGAACCCTAACCACAGGGTCTGACACCTAAATGACACACCATCACAGCAGGCAGACACTCAGAAGGACTTGGGTGTGCAGGTCATTCTACTACTCCAATTTAACCAATTACACGTCGTTAAAGATATACGTTGTCTCCAGTTCTTCATCTACCATTCATGGGGACTGCTCTGCTAAAGGTTTTCACACATTTTCTGGGGTCACATTTGTAGGTTGTTATTCAAGCGCAGAAATCGTGCACCACTAAAGATCTCGGCATCTTTAAGAAAGTTCGAAGACGTAAAACAAAACTCATTAGTGTACAAGGTTTACTCCCTACAAAAATCGGTTATCTACTATCAACTACTTTGCTAAGGGGCAGTTTGCTTTAATAATTCATGTCATGCACCGTTAGGTTTGCTGTCAATTATCAGGAATTTTCTCCGAGATAACAACCACAAGGAACCTACAAGGACATTAAATCAAAATTTCACATCACTGCGTCTGGCTGAAAATACGGAAAGTTCGGTGGTATAGCTGGGGCTTAGAATGCTCTCTCAGCAGGTATCATTATGTCTGCATCTGTCGAGGCCTCTTAGCGCAAGCTGTAGCAACGTGCCGCTACATGTCACAGTGCTCTATTTTGATTGTCACAATACTACTATTTATCTATTAGTGGCTTTTTCCTTTTTATTTTTATTAGATTTCCAGTCTAATACTGAAATCATTGCTGACAAATTTAAATTACTAAACTTCTGCCAATACTGTGATAAAAAACTTATGCACATTTGGGCTACTAAGCAATGTACTTGATCCTGATAGTGTTCAGAGCACCTCGATTAATTCGACTGTCCTTAAATTTGCGACACTTCGTTTGTATCTATTTTATGTTCTCGATTTCTAAATTTAAACTGAAATAAAATATGTTGCTGGATCTTTAAATGTTCGTATTTCCCCCAAACACCGTAGATTAATACAAATTACTACATTGCCTAACCAATAAAAGGCAGCGTTCGACCTACCATTGTTAGGGTTATGTACTAACTAGTCTCAATCACTTTAACACAAATACCAAATTTCTGATATTTTTATGTGGGTTCCTCTGTAGGTTTTAGTTAACCTCGGCCGTAAAGGGATCAAAATGAGAGTTCTTAAATTTTACTAATATTTAAGATACAATCTGAGCTGAAAATGAAAGAATATTTACTCAAGTGCACTGGAAAATTTTAATACATGCGTTTTCGGACAGAAAATTACAAAACAGAAGAAAAATTTGAATGGCTCACACGCAGACACGTGCGGTTAGGGACAGAAACAGAAGGCTCACATGCAAGCTCAAATTTATCCTCTACAGAGTTTTCGTAAAAGAGTCAAATTAAGTTGCCATTTCTGAGATTTCGATTGCCCCGTTTGTGGAATTGTCAACAGCTGATTGTATTCGAATGCATAATACCAAGGGACGCATTTGGGGTCAGAAAACGCTCTGCACTCCAAGTCATGAGGCTCCATCATTGGCAGTAAATTTGATCACATTTGAAATAAATTATTTGCTCTGTCTACTGCAGCGCATATACCTACTCTCCTACTTCTGGTAGTATCCACTGAGATCATAAACCGAGCTTCATAAACAGTTAGTTTGAATTTCTTTTGGACTCAGTGAATCGTATAAAATGTGGGTGATGTTACCGCCTCAGCCAACTGCAATCAAATTCATTTATATAACGAAGTTATGAAGATATTTTCCTTTTTTACGCATGAAAGAAAACAAGTTCAATTTAGTCGACAATTTTTTTAAAAGGCGGCATGTTTGTCGTTAAATATAACATTAATTTGGCACGGATGCATACTTTATTTCTAAAACAAGCTGATGTTCAATGAAACGTTTTGGTTAAACAGCCCTTTGGACGCGGAATACCAACTCCAAATTATGATCAAAATCGGCCCAATTAAAACACAGATAATCCAAATTGAACCAACTGTAAGAAACTCGACACCTCTGTGGGATTCGAACCCAAGAAGTAAGGATAAAGCTTCAGAACAGGCAACGCTTTAACCACTTGAGTTACGAGGCCCGCTGGACGACACGAGTTTATGCACATTTGGATCAATTTACCCGCCAAACCTAATTCAACGTCTGGACACCACGGCGGAATCAAATTATCTTTGAAGTACGTCAGCATAGTAGTCATCTGCTAGAATCTCGACGAATTACTTAGCAAATGTATCGGATATGGTGGATTGCAGACGTTGCTGTAGGTTGGGCGGGTAAATTGACCCAAATGTGATTAAACTCGTTTCGTCCGGCGGGGCCTCGTAGCTCAAGTGGTTAGAGTGCTGGCTGTACTTAAGCCTTCCTCTTGCCGTTTGGGTTCGAGTTTTTCACAGTTGCTTCAATACGAATTATTGAAAATCGGTCAAAATATACATGACATACATAATCGTATTATGGAAGACGAAGACAAGCTCTCCGGAAGAGGTTTGTTTAAGTGCTGACGTTTCAAAGAGCTAGGTCGGCTCTTCATTGACAATAAAGAGCCGAGGACAGTGTGGACACTTGCGACGAGCTTGGTGGGTGTAGGTTGGTGCTCCAGTCACTGGTTTGCCAGTTTCTGTGCGATGGATTCGCAAGGGACCGACCAGGCCGATGTGTGAGTTGAACGTGCGTCGGCAGTGTGGGCATGAGAGGTCGGTGGTGTCGGTGTCAGCTGTAGGGGAGGCAGTGGAGATGGGCGCGTATGGCGATGGAGCAGGGGTGGTGCTGGACATGGTGGATGTGGTGGGTGTGTCGGAATTGTGGTCAATTGCGCTCTCGTGCATGCGCATGTGACCGAATAGGCCCATGCGGTGCCTGAAAGTTCGAGGACAGTGTGTACAGTTGAGACGAGATTGGTGTGTGTATGTTTGTGCCACAGGCACTGGTTCGCCAGTCTCTGTGCGATGCATTCGCAAGCGACCGACCAGGCCGATGCGTGAGGTGAGTGTGTGTGGGCAGTGTGGGCATGAGAGGTCGACGTTGTCGGTTTAAGCTGTAAAGGAAGCGGTGGTGGTGGTGATTGTGGTGGTGGTGCTGATGGGCGCATATGGTGATGGAGCGAGGGTAGTGCTGGGCCTGATGGGTGTGTCAGAATTGTGGTCAATTCCGCTCTCGTGAATGCGCATGTGGCCGAATAGACACATGCGGTGCGTGAAGGTGCGAGGGCAGTTTGGGCAGTGGAGGCGAGTGCGGTGGATGTAGGTTGGTGCTCCAGGCACTGGTTCGCCAGTCTCTGTGCGATAGATTCGCAAGTGACCGACCAGGCCGTTGTGTGAGGTGAAGGTGCGGTCGCAGTGAGGGCAGGTGTTGTCCTGATCCTCATCGCTGGAGTCGAGAGAGGTGGGAGTGGTGTCTGTTTTTGTGTCGCGGTTGGTGATGTGCGAGACGGCCGCCTGAGCGGCCACCGTTGGGACAGTGGTGGAGGAGGAGAGGGAGGAGGAGGAGGAGAGGAAGAGGAAGAAGGAGTGGGAGGAGGAGGAGGAGGAGGAGGAGGAGGAGGATGGGGAGGAGGGTGGGAGTGGTGGTTCAGAAGAATAGTCAGTGTTAGTTGGCGGCGGAGATGAGCAGGAAGAGGCGGCCGGGGAGACGATGGTTGGTGCCGTTCTTGAGGCGCAGTTAATCCGAAGATGTCCAACAAGTCCGATTCGAGGCGGGAACGTCCGTTGACATCGAGGACACGTTGGAAGCGGTTGTGAGGCGGCGTTGCGTACTGGGCGAAGTTGTGATTTGCGGGCTTCACGTTTCGCTTTCGCGGCAGCGATGCGGTTGGCATCGCAGATCGCAGCGTCTGTCTTCACTGTCCTCCTCCAGGTCGGTCGATCGAGTGCGAGCTCCTCCCAGTTGGTGGGATTGATTTACAGGCGTTTCAGAGAGGACTTCAGGGTATCCATGTAACGGCGAATCTGGCCTCCTGGACGGCAAGAACCCGTCGCGACGTCTCCGTAGAAGAGTCGTTTAGGTAGTCGCTCGTCGTCCATGCGCACCAGGTGATTTTTCCTCAGTATGGCGTAGATGCTGAGGATTCCCGTTAGTTCCAGCACATCAGTGTCGGGCATTCGATCCTGCCACTTTAGCCTCAGGATGCGACGAAGACAACTGAGATGGAATTGGTTCAGACAACGTGCCTGCTTTGCGTACACCGTCCAAGTCTCCGCTCCATACAGTAGTGTCTACAGGATGACGGCCTTGTACATCTTCAGCTTCGTGCTCAGCTGAAGACCGTGGCGATTCCAAACTGTGCTTTGGAGGCGACCGAAGTCTTGAGTGGCTTTCGAGATCCTGTTAGCGACTTCGTCGTCGATCTTGGTGTTGCGGGAGAGAGTACTGCCCAGGTACGGGAAGTTCTCCACCACTTGCAGGTGGGTCTCATTCACGCTGATTTGCGGTGGCGCGTTGGGGGCTGTGACTGAGTGGGGTGGCGGTTAGTGCATCACCACCGTCTTCTGCGTGTTAATGGCCAGACCGAAGTTCTCAAGGGTGGCGGAGAACAGGTCCATGCTCCGTTGCATCTCCTCTTCCGAGGTGGTGTTCAGGGCGCAGTCGTCGGCGAAGAGGAGTTCGTGAACAGTGGTTGTGGATACGCGCGATTGGAAGCGCATCCGCCGTTGATTCAGGAGGCGACCGTCCGTCCTGTATGCGATGCGGATCCCGGGGCGTTCGTCGCGGTAGGCGTCCATCAGCACGGGAGAGAACATAAGACTGAAGGGGGTAGGTGCCAGTACGCAGCCCTGCTTCACTCTATTGGTCACTGCGAATGCCTCTGAGACAGCTCCGTTGTCCGTGACTCGCGCCATCATACCGTCGTGCAGCTGACGCACCATCTGAATGAATCGCTCCGGACAGCCGAATTTCTGCATGATCTTCCACAGTCCTTCACGATTCACCGTGTCGAAGGCTTTCGTCAGGTGCACGAAGGTAGAGTACAGGTGGGTCCGCATCCCCTGGCACTTCTCCTGAAGTTGACGGGCGGCAAAGATCGTGTCTGTGGTCCCACGATGACGACGGAAACCGCATTGGCTTTCAAGCAGAAGGCCCTGTTCGAGATGGTTATTGAGGCGGTTGAGGAGGATTCGTGCGAAGATCTTCCCAGCGATGTTCAGCAAGGAGATGCCGCGGTGATTGTCGCAGACTATGCGATTCCCTTCGCGCTTGTAGAGATGCACGATCGTTGCGTCCTTGAAATCTTGCGGGACTTCGACTTGACGCCACATCTGCTGGAAGAGCGCAGTCAGGTGATCCATCAGTTGGGGACCTTCGTGCTTGTAGACCTCAGCAGGGATTGCGTCCGATCCGGGTGCTTTCCCGCTGGAGAGCTGTTGCACGGTTCTGATGATTTCCTGGAGAGATGGCGGGAGATCGAGCTCCACGTTGGTCTGCATTTGCGGCAAACGCGCGATACCGGCGTCAGAGATGGCCGAAGGGCGGTTGAGGACGCCTCGAAAATGCTCAGCCCATCGCTGCAGAATTTGTGTCTTCTCAGTCTGGAGAGTGCTAACGTCGGCGCTGAGGAGAGGGGCAGTGTCCTTCGTTGGCGGACCGTAGACAGCTTTGATCGCAGAGAAGAAGTTCTTCCATTCGTTGCGGTCCACGTAGCCTTGGATCTCCTCAGCTTTGCGAGCAGTCCAGGCGTCCTGCATCTCGCGCAGTCGTTGCTAAAGTTGGCGGCAACTGCGGTAGAAGGCAGCTTTGGTGGCATCAGTAGGGTGATCTACGTAGGCTTTGTGTAGGCGATTCTTCTCAGAAAGCAGATTTCGGATGGCGGCATCGTTGTCGTCCAACCAGTCCTGATGTTGGCGGGGAGCGCGACCGAGGAAGGCGAGCGCCGTCGACTGGACCGTGTCTCGCAGTTGAAACCGTCGGTTCTCCACGGAGGCGTTCTCGGCAGCAGCGGCGTCGTCGGCGGCAGCAATTGGAAGGTTGTCTAGTCGTTGAGTTAGCTCATTGCTGAAATGGTGATGGTGAGCGTACAAAGACAATAAGCCAACATTCAGATTACCTGGGGGTCGCTTACCTTGTGGTCTCCTGCGAGGCTGTAGGCGAATACGCATCTTTGAGATGACGAGGCGATGGTCGGTCCACCTGTAAGCACCCGCGATCGCCTTCGTCACCAACACGTCCCGCTGATATGGCCGCCGGACGAGGACATAGTCCAGCAGGTGCCACTGACGCGACCGAGGATGCCTCCAGGTGGCCTTCTCTCGCTCCAGCAGACAGAAGAACGTGTTCGTCAGGATGAGGCTGTGTTCTGCGCAGGTGCGAAAAAGCAGCAGACAATTGTCGTTTGAGCCGCGGAGACCGTGGGGACCCAACACTCCTGTCCGGGCAGTATGGTCTGTGCCGACGCGGGTGTTAAAGTCACCAAGGACAAACAACTTGTCCGCCTTCGACACAGTCGCCAAGAGGGCGTGCAGGTCCTCGTAGAATTTGTCTCTGACGGCGTCGGGGTCGGTCATGGTCGGAGCGTAGGCGCTGATGATGGTGGCGAATTTGCCTCCCCAGAGAGGCAGGCGGATGCTTATCAGGCGATCGTTGATGCCCTGCGGCAAACAGGGCAGTCGTCCCACGATGTCGTTCCGAATGGCGAATGCGACACCCGCGTCCCGTCGCTCTGCCCTTGGTCGGCCGCTCCAGAAAAAGGTGTAGCTGGCACCCACCTCCTCCAGTTGGCCTTGTTCGGAGAATCAGGTCTCGCTGAGTGCGGCGATGTCCACCTTGTAGCGCGCCAGTTCTCGTGCCACTAGCGCCGTCCTCCGTTCCGATCGGTTGCTCCTCAGATTGTCTAAAAGGGAACGAATATTCCAGGCTGCCAGAGTGAGCGGGCTCACCCTGCCAGTCTGGTGACAGCAAGTGGCGCGACGGGAGGTGGTGGAGAAGAAGATGACGAAAGAGAAGAATAGGCAGAGGAAGAGGTAGAAGAGGTAGGATGAGGAGAATGAGTGTGGTTGTTGTTGTTATTGTTATTGTTGTTGTTTCAGTTTTGAGTGTTTCGACCATGATAAGATGTCTGCGGCCCTGGCTAGCCTGAAGACGGCGTGGTACCCAGCATTTTTTAGGCCACCTTTTCTAGGCCCTTCCCCTCGTGGGGGCAGGCAGTTTCGCCCCTGAATCGGGCTGCCCATGTGCCTGGTCGGCGCGACCGAATCCCACTATGGGGCCACGACTTTTATGTTTGTAGTGGAAAACGACCGCATATGCAGTGAGTCCGCGGTCTCCGTCGGCGAGGGTGGGCGCGTCTCAGCGACGGCGATGCGGAGACCCGTCCCGACAGCAGTTGTCCAACGGCGTACCAGGCTGAGCCTCGTCTCGACGATGCCGGCGCAGTGTTTCATCCGACCATCCATCCAGCGGAGTCCGCAGTACAGTGTGCACGCGGCACAAGCGCACAGGACCCCCTCACCTGGTTTAGCCCGTCGGTTGAGACGGTTGCCCGGGGTGTGGCCGCTGAGCAGATCCAGGTACAGGGAGCCACAGGTGCAAGCAAATGGACGCTAGGCGTAGTCTCACCTGCAAGCAAGTGAGCGACCCCTACGACCATCACGTGAACCCACCGCTGGATACCCCTACACCCATGCAGTGCACATGCTACCGCATACCTACGAATAGATACGGCTCCCAGTTCATCAGAGATCGTTGCACCTGGTGTGCTGACAGTCTGAGGGCAGACATTCGCGTCGTTAATTTCTTCAATTGCATTACGTGCGATGAATGTTGTTGCGATGATTACTCGACTATCTAACCCAAAGTGTTCACATGTGCGCTTCCCGCGTGGCGTATTGCTCCACCTACGCCAAATCTTAACCCTAAGTATGAAAGTGGAGAATTACTGCACTTGTGAATGGACTAGAGGGCAGTAAACCATGATTCAAGTAGCTCCCGGATCACGCGGTTTTAATCTGTAGCAGGAATATCTGCCTAGACGAATTTGATTGTATGGCTGGATCATTTTCCGCAGCGTTGCTGCATGTTCAAACATTCGCGTTCGGAGCGGTATTCTGGTTTCTCTTATGTATTTGATTTGTCGGCAACTGCAGCAGACGATTCTTGTCATGTCAGAACGCATTTTGGCTTTATTATCTGACGCCTGATGGTTGTCTCCGGGCTGTGTACAATCCCAACTCCAAGTGGTGGATGAATGCGACCAACCGCTTCCGAAACGTTCTTGACATACGGAAACGTTAGCCAAAAATTGCTGTCCGTTTGGTCAGACCTTGCGTCCCTTTTGCATATGCACCGGTTGACGAAGTGCTGCGGGTGTTCAGTGGCTTTGTCGTCATTCATTTTCATACATCAAATCAACTCCTGAAAGTGTCGATCATCATTATTATTATCCACTGCCTGCATTGATTTAACATACCTATATCTGCAGCAGCATTAATGGTTAATGCATCGACGGGCATTGATGGCGGTATATTATGTCGGAATTTCTCTCGCTTTTCTGAAAGAATACGAGGTTTTTATGCAAGGTAATAACCGTCAAAATAACATCTAATTTTTCAACAACATCTGCTTGAATAGTAGAGGTCCGCCGGCACAGAAAAAACACCGGTTACGAAAACACTTTTGTCGCGGACAGTTATGCAAACACCTACTATTAAACCTACTGATTTGTTTCTTTAATTGTAATTATTAAATTATTCGTTGCATTATTCTTCTCGTTTAAATTGCCGAATGGTACAGAGTGCCCATGTGATTACTGTTTTAACCAGTTGTATTTTTTAGGTATGTTATATCGGAATTTCTCCTCTTTTTCTGGCAGAATGCAATATTTTTATGCAATGTAAAAACCGCCAAATAAATACCTAATTTTTAAACAATACTTAATAGAATATTAGACGTCAGGCGGAGCAGAAAAAAACACCTGTTTTGGAAAACAATTTTTCGCAGACAGTTCTGCAAACGACTACTACAAAATCTACTGATTCGTTTCATCAATAGTAATTATTAAATTATTGGTTTCATTATTCTTCTCGTATAAATTAACGAATGCAGCAGAGTGTCGCCGTGATTGCTCTTAAAATCAGCTGTATTTTTAAATTTTACCAGGCGTCCTCAATTACTCAGTTTTTATCATATCATATTTTGTTTGATTTATTTAATTCACATGCAGCATCGTTTCCCTCGAAAGTACGTTTTGGATTTTCTCTAAAATTTTTGATTTACCCGAATTCATTGTTATTTACATTTGAAAGAACGTGGAGTATCAGGCAAACGAAAATAAATATTTCTGATGTCTTTCATGTGAGCTTAGTAGAAGTTCAAATGCGTAGACGTCTATGAAATTATTTGTATTCTTTAAAGGATATTTGTCTGATTTAACAATCAGCCATTGCTTTCCGAATTTATGTTTTATTTACTCATTGAACATTAACGTTTAACGTAGGATTATACTTTAGTTACAGTTTCGATAAGTGTCGCAATCTGTATTGAGATAAGCTTTATATTTTTATTTACTTATATTGAGTCCTTTTAGTTGTCAAACAAGGAAAATAACTGTCAGTCACATTTACCTTTGCCGGAAATACCATAATACCTATATCATGAATTACTGTGTGGCTGCTGGTTGGGCTCGTAAGGAACAACGGAGCGAGTGAGTTTCGTAAGGATGATACGTAAGCGCCCCCTCTTATTGTATATTCCCGATCGAAACCGACAAGGCAACAGGCTCGTGACCCCGTGGTTACAGGCGTTACTTCTAACTAACATGTCGCGATTTCGAGCATCGGGCGTTCCAAACTTCGGGGTGAGATATGTCTGGCTGACGACGGCTTATAAGCCAGAAATAGCTATTCTAGTCTTGTTTGTCTTTGTCGATAATACCCCTTCTGTCTATATGACTAACCGCCGTGCGGCTGATGTTAGGGTTTGAGGGAGATCTCGTGCGGCACAACAGAACGAGTGACATCCGTAAGAATGATCGGTCAGCGTCCCCTACCATTGATAGGGGCCTTTCTTAAGAACGCGTCATATATATCTTTAGAGTTTATTTTTAAGTATGTATATTCTCTACGTCTGTCCCAAAAATACGTCGGCTAACTACTCATGCATATATTAAATAAAATAAGGTCGACAAATGCACATATTCGTTTATTAGCTATTCGTTCTGTCATGAGATAGACCACGAACCCCGGCTTCTGAACGCCCTAAAATCTTTCTCTCATACCTGCTGTTTATTGGCCTTTTAATCTTCGTTGGTATACTCTTTGCTAGATTACCGCTTTATCTTGATGATAAATAAATAAAATGAGCGTACATCTGATCAATTTATCTTCTTTAAAAAGCTATCAGATAACAAATGACAACTGGATCATCCGCTGCAAATTAGTGCGGATCATACGTATTCATTTAAATTTGCTTCGCATTGTGTTTGTCCGCATAAAAATGATGGTATTCCTAAAGAAGACGTTGTTATTTCGTTTACAAACAAGCATCGGCTGATACGTTGTTCTTGCTTGTACGTCTTGAGGTCACGGCAAATTCCATTTACTCGATTTAGAGGATACTGCAATTTCTGTACGATGTTAGTCATTCGGTAGTTTACTGCAGACCCCCAAAAGTTCAGCGGGCCATATCTTTATGCCTTTTAATGTAACAAGTTGAAGAAAATTCGGTCGCCGCTGATGTGGATGAAATAAAGATAATATTAGGCGGTAAGCGACGGTCAAGGCATGACTAGCGTTTTGTTCGTGTAGACAGTTAGCCAAAATGGACAAGTCGGAGGCTAACTGCCTCATGCTAATGTTAATGCTTTCGCCAGATGCAAAAAGGCCGTACAGATGTGCGTTAACGTTAGCTGAGGCCTTCGGATAAGAGTAAGGGATACAATACAAACAGCACAGGTACGAGTAACATTTTATTATCAATAGACACAAAGGGGACTATAACGGTCACTTTCGTTGTATTAACCGTCACTAGCCCAACCTACCCAACCGCGAAGTGCACAGAAACCGTGACTCTAACCCGTAATCGTGTACTCAGAAGTCCAACGCATCTAACTACCGAACTGTGGGTTTTTTCCTGTCAATTTCCACTGGAACTTAATCCTGATAGAGGGGCGACCGTTCTTTCGAAACTCACCAGTCTCCTTTTTTTTGTCGGTATTAGCATTTTCCCTATATCATGCTCCGTTGTGCGGTTTCTGGTTAGGTTAGAGAATGAGCGTTGGGAGATTTTTACAAATGTTGCCTGTTGTTGTTTTTGTTAGTTCAGTTCAGTTTATTGAGGGAAATGTAGGTCTTGACGTTTGAACTCCCTATTTGTTTACAAGCACCTGCAAAATCTCAAAAACTCGAAAAGGTATCATAAAGGAAAAAATAATCGGAAGAGCGTCAGGTCTGTACAGACAAACAAACTATCGAATTTTAGTGGTACGAGCAGTTGTAGAGCTGTCGTTTCGAGTGCAGCGAAATAAGTAATATATCCGGTGACAAAATTTGCATATGTGCATGTCAGTGAGCGTAGGCGATGGGTTGGTGCAATAATAAATTAAATTTAAAATGTTACTGAAATATAGCAAGTAGTATTATAATAACGGAAATTGTCGAGGTTACAGAGATCGGGGTGGTAGTTTAGTGGACACTGCTACACAAATCCAGCTTCCTCTTAAAGACCTCCACGGAAGCAGACATAACGACATCCACAGGCAGGGCGTTCCAGGCTTCTAGCACTCTGTTGGAGAAGAAGAACTTTCGTGTGTCCAGTCCGGCCCCTGTCACACGTAGTTTGAATGGACGGCCTCGTAGATTTGTGGTGGTTGCTAACTCGAAGAAGTCACCCGGTACGAGGCTGCAGTCCTGACCGCGTATGATACGGAAGGCTTGTATTAGGTCACCCCGTAACTGCCTGTAACTCAAGGGAAAAAGACCAAGGGTAGCTAACCGCGTTGCATATGGTAGTGAACCCTGTCCTGCCACAAGTTTCGTTGCACGCATTTGAACCGTTTCAAGGATGCTGAGGTCCTTCGCGGTCCAGGGTCTCCAAGCTTGGATAGCAAATTCTAGTTGCGGACGCACAAAAGTTCGAAAGACTTTAGCGAAGCAGTCTTCATCAAAGGCAGAAAAAGCCCGCTAGACAAGGTAGACGACTGACATTGCAGACTTGGCTATCTTCGTGCAGTGCAGCGAGGGTTTGAGCGAGGTCGTAATCCATACTCCCAAGTCCTTCTGCGAGTCCACTTCCTGCAGTGGTATACCATTTAGGCAGTAGGCCATATGGTGCGGTGAGCGAGCTCAGCCGACTCGTAGAATATTACACTTTTTCTCGTTGAACGGCAGAAGCCAGGCCTTTGACCACTGTTGGAGTCGATTTAGGTTCGCCTGCAGATGCTCTTCGTCATCTGCAGTTCGAATGACGCTCCAGAGCTTAATGTCATCCGCAAACATAGCGACACCACAATCCAGTTCACTCACGCAATCGTTGACGTAAATTATGAACAAAGTAGGACCAAGAACTGAGCCTTGGGGAACACCTCTTTCAACGGCAACCTCCGTCGACTTCTGGCCACCGACATGGACAGTTTGACAACGGTCTAACAGGAAGCTTTGAATCCATTTTAAGAGGTTACCCCTAACGCCTGTTCGGCTCAGTTTGTGCAGGAGTCGCTGATGTGGGACACTATCAAATGCCTTTTTGAAGTCGATATAGACTACATGCAGCGCATTGCCTTCATCAACTGACCGAGTCCAACGTTCCAAACAGTTGAGCAAGTTAGTCACGCAAGACCTGCCACTACGAAACCCATGTTTCGCATCAGATAATAAATTATGCTGCTCTAGGAAGCGCATCAGCTCTCGCTTGATTATTTTCTCCATGAGTTTGCAGCAGATGGAAGTGAGGCTAATTGGCCTGTAATTGTTTGCAGAGGCCTTGCTGCCTCCTTTATGCAGTGGTGTGATCCGCGCAGATTTCCAGTCGGCGGGCAAGCGACCGGCTTCGAACGAGGCTTGGAAAAGCCTGGACAATGGTTTGGCTAGTTCGGCAGCGAGCTCCTTCAGTAACTTAGGCGGTATGTCGTCTGGACCTGGTGATTTCGACTCATTTAGCGTCATTAGCTCTTTGCGAACCGTCGCTTCATCAAAAGATACAGACTCAATTTTTGGACCCTCATCGAAGTCGTAGTCAGGGAGAGTAAATGGACTTTCACTTGTAAAGATGGATTTGAAAAATTGTGAAAAGTGCTCAGCTTTTTCTCCATCCTCACTAATCTCTACGTCTCCGCTAGTCTTCAGGAGGGGGATTGGATCTCTGTTTCGTGTGCTGCTTCTTATGTAGATGTAGAATAATTTTGGATTTTCCATAGCACGATTCAATAGGTCTTTTTCAAAATTTTGCCGTATCTTGAGGGTCAGCCGCTTGACTTAGTTCCTCTGTGTTTTGTATGCGTTTATGGATACAGGAGTCCCATCAGTAAGAGATTTCTGCCGCAATCTCCGTTTTTTATTTATTTCCTTTTTTAACGCCTGGGTCAGCCACCGGGGTCGATTGTTTAGCCCCTTCCGTGAAAGCGGGCAGTGGTTTGTCAGGAGAACATGCAACAATTCACTGAACCATTTCCAATCCTCCTCTATATTTCCGGAAACCGCTGATTCCCAGTCCGTATTGTTGATTTCGGCCTTCATTTGATCGAAGTCCCCACGTCAAATATTTCTTCTAATTTTGGTGGGCTGTGTAGGCACGGAAAAGATCGAATAGTCCCATTGAAGTACAACGTGATCGCTTCGACCTAAGGGAGGCAGACATTTTACCTCATCTATGCTGTCCATCGATTTCGTGAGCACCAGGTCCAAGCTGTTTGACTGCTGCCCCTCACGGACCCTCGTGGGAAATAGGACGTGCTGTGTGAGAAATGATCTGAGTGCCATGTCCAAGAAGCGTCGGTCGAAAGCTAGTTCTGGGCCGCGCGCGTATAGTGAACTCCAATCAATGAGCGGTGCATTGAAATCGCCCATGATTAGGACGTCAGGCCGGAGAGCAAATCGTCCTAGCTCCTCTAAAAGACGAGCGTCAGCCTCGGGGTCACTCCTCGGTGGTCGATAGACGGTCAGAACTTCAAGGCTATGTGATCCTGGTACCCTTATAGTGAGACAGATAGTCTCGGCGCTGCAGGCAAACTGTTCTGTTTTTTCTGACACAAGCAGGCCGTGTTTTACGTACGTGACGACTCCTCCTCCCTGACGCTCTCTCCTGTCTCTTCGAAACAACTGAAATACTGGTAGGATTAATTCGCGGTCATCCACGTTTTCAGACAGCCAGGTTTCTGTCAAAGAAACAATGTCAGGGGAAAGGTCACAGATGTGGATCTTCAGTTCGTCTAACTTGGGCAATATACTCTGCACGTTGGTGTAAAAAAATGTTAGTTTCAGATTTTTGGGGCGTTTGATTATGGTGCCGCTTGTGATCCTATTTAAGGAAGCTACTGTGCCCTCATCCGGATCGGTTCGGTCCAACGGATTTGGGGAGGGCGCTGCACTATCTGGTTGTTGTAGATCACAAGATCCGTCTCGCCATTCTGCAACCTTGTTCTCAGTTCCAGAACTAATTGTCGACGTTTTATTCTCTCTGCCGGTGTGTAGTCCGGCTGAAAAAAACGCCGCGGTTGGTGTCTTTGATTCGGAAACGTCGTGAGAGAATAAGTCCTACTTGTTCTTGGTTGGCTAACACAATCTTGAGTGGTCGGGGACGTGAGTGCTCTGATATATCGATTGAGCGCTTTCCAAGCCTAAAGGCCTTGAGAACCGAAACTTCCTCATTGGGGCGCAGAAGTTCGTTGAGTAGGCATTGAAAGAGTTTCAGGTCTGCCGAGACCCGCTCTTTGGAGGCACTAGCTGTGGATTCGGGAAGTCCCTGAATAATCAGACATTGTCCTCTGACCGGCGACACTCTCGAGAACACAATGGTTTCGTGCTCCGACATAGGCAATATGTGGTTGCCATGATCTGACGAGGATATAAGCTGCTGTCGATTAAGATCCTCATTCGTCCCTGTTTTGTTTGCATTTTCATCAAAGTCGAACGTTTTTTGCGATAGGTTGAGGGCTTTAGGACCCATGTCATTTCCCGTGATGGGCGACACGGACGCCGACGTCCCTGGTTCCGGTTCTTCGGAGGCATTCCTCAGAATCTGCTGTTCATGTCCTTTGACCTTTTTGCTGTTCGATTTCTTTTTTTCCTCTGGTTTTTTATCGTTGCTTCGCTGGTTGTTGTCGTCTTGTATTTTATGTGTTTGTGCTGGGTGTGCCGTGACAGCTACATAAGGTTGCAATGAATCATTTTATTGCCTCAGGAAAAGACTTTTGAAGGAAACATGTGTATTCTTAGTGTGACATCGCACTCATTTCGTTCGTTATCCGCTGTGATGCCTCACCAGTAAACCTTCATTGCATGAATGCCCGTATTACGCGAGCCCATATTGCTGGCGGCAAAATGTGGTTAAATAACCTACGGTTGTCAAGATTACTTGCCTATCAGGAACGCAAGAAACCTATAAAAACGGGAAAGTATTTAGCATAGGGGACTTTTTGTGTGCTCCCTCATAAGGCTGACCGTTTGTACGTCTCAGTACTGCCGCATGGAGCATCAAACCTCCATTCTTATCATTACGCCATGCTTTTGAGCTACGTTGAAACAATGAAGTCATATTCTCTATTTCAGTGTAAATTTTTCACTGAAAAGTTCAGAACATACTTGAAGCTTTTGAACTCGGGAAGCGAGTCATCTTCTTTACAAACGTCCGCTTAAACAATGACATAACATGCGTTTGATTTTTAAATTATTGTATATTAAGATAAGATTCTCACGGATAATAAATATTTTGAGATTCGTTGCATCAGTCACCTCCGACACTGAAAGTTTTTTTTAAATTTTGATATGTCAGTGCAATATAAGTGTGGTTTCTGAGATCGTCTATTCTTCTAATATTTGAATATGTACAAATGGCAGAACGATAATAAACGTTTAAAGGTAGGTCAAGGGAGCTTATGCGCTTGGAAAACGCATTATCTGTAGACCTTGTCTTTTGAGATTATGTTAAATTTTAAGTTATCATGACGATGGTGAATTATCATTTTATTATAATAGCACATAAATTTCTGACATCAATCCAAGCCATAGGGATGTTAGCACATGCGTGAGGGATTCAGAAATACGGATCTGAAAGGCAACTTGTGAATAAATTTTAAATTTTAGTAGATTGCCATAATTGGTCAGCGTTAACCAAATTGTTTAAATAGCAAACGTTCTCCATTCGTAATGATGAAAGTTCGATAGCTCTTACCGCTGCATAGACGGTATGGTATTTGTCGCCCATCACATACCTCTACCATGTACTTCGAGTTAAACGAGCTAAAAGGGCAATCTGACATTTTCAAATTACGGCTATGCGCAGTTTTGAGATATTTTGGGGAACGAAGAACTGCATGTGAATAAATGGATTTCCTGCGAAGTTACAACAGGTCAACGACTAATATGTGGGGGTATCTAAGTGCTCTTTGGTCTATGGCGATTGAAATTCTAGCTATGTGTTCTCCAACATACTCGGTCCAGAGTCTTTATAACCCTAGCCGAAATATATATATATATATATATATATGATTTGGCTGGTCGTTCATTTTATCTGCAATCAGTTCTTATCGTACAATACCGATTTCGTAAATTATTTACATTTTGTCTTTTAAACGACCGTGACGTTCTGTTATTATTAAAGTTTAAAACGACACTACAATAAGTCTGACGTTAGTACGGAATGAAAAGAGTGAAATATGATGCGCCTGTTTGCTGGTTACGGTTTGTAATTTTGCGCCTTTGTGCAATACCTGCATTTAATGTATTAGGATATGGTTATACGCGTATATGCAGATCTTTGAGAAACCAAAAAGTATACGATTAGCTTGGGCAATAAATAAAAAACGCAAATATTTCAAAATCTCCTATTTTTTGGACAGAACGGCTAACTAAGTGCTCGTTTAATTATTAAAAGCATGTTGTAAAGATATCAAAATTTGGTATACTTGAATCATGTGAGAGCTAAAGTAAGTTTAAAACACCTATTTAGATTATCGTGGATTTAGCGTTTTGCAAACCGTTTTGGTAAGAGATATATTATTTGTCAGATTTCGACCTTCATTTTTTAATACTCTCGAATCTTACGATATATATTGTGCGAATAATTAACACACCAGTATATAAAGCAAGTGTGAGATTCTGCGATCGTGAAATAAAAATCTGCGTAAGTTAATAGAAATGTTAAGCATGCTACAATATATCGACTGGGATTCCTTCTTTTATGCATAAGCAGTTTCAAACAAAAATTATGGCACATTTTATACAAGCATGCAGTAAATCTAATACAATATGTTCGCACCCGTATTCGTGTGCCTTTTGAAAACTCAAAATTATTCGATTAGTATGGCCAGTGAAACAAAAACCAGCATACTACATAACTTTCAACTGTAGGCAGAATGTGGCCAAAGTTAATTTTAAAGCGTAAACTACAGTTTAGAAAGCCGTATTCATTAACTGGTAGGCAAATGTCTAATTGACTAAATGCGTAGTTGTTTGAGTATTAACAGAACGTTAAATTTAATACCGAAAGGAGTTGAAAATCAGCAAAAAGAAAACCATTTATGAAGTTTGCAAACTGTATGTTTGGAGGGTAAATTGATTAACGTAAGGTGTATAATTTGACATTACTTCCTCTAAAAAGCACAATCAATTAATATGACAGCCTGCCTTAATACGCATGTTAGAAGCTAATTTTGGCTATCGCAAGATGAGCAACTTTTAGGCGACTTCAAACACGACAACTAAATTTAAGCAGCTGCTTGATAAGGGGCGGCGTTGGAAACATAGAAACATTGGTTGTCACACTTTAAAAAGACAAAATAACTTAATACGTTTATGTATGTTTAAGTTAAATGAACGAATGTGTACGTGGGGTCAGGTGTTTAGGTTTCGCTACGTGTTCAGCGCATGAATGCATATAAGATGCCAACCTGAAAATGATTACTCAAAATGTCTCAAAAACTTACTTGAAATTGCCTTGACTGTGATAGAATAAACCACCATTCTGATTTTTGGGATGGGAGGGGGGAAGGAGTTGGAGTGGGAGGAGGGGGGCGGGAAGTAGAGGGGTTCCGGTTGGATTGTAGGCGCTGTGATTGCATGTGACTGCTCTCAGTGCGTCGGTATGGCATGCGATCACCGTCTGGAGTCAGCCAGGGCAGACAGACTGCTTGTGTCAGTGTCTTCTGACAACAGAGTGCTGCGTTCATCAGTCGAATGGCCACTGCTTCGGCTGTGGCTGGCACCCATTTTCACAGGCCTGCATCAAATCCACTGCTACATTTCCTGAAGCCTATGTGGTTTCCTCTTCCAATTATATAATTTCCTTTATGTAAAAGAATTACATAAGACAATGGGAAAGTCACTCAGAGAGATTGATGCTATTCACTAGGTCATTTATTTACAAATAACGAATTTTGTAGTCGGCCGTAAGGGATAATGCTTAAAAGCCTGCCTTTTGAGGTAGCTGAAGTATTGTGTGATAAGGATGAAGGGTAAGCAACCTCATAACGCTACCTAAGCAATCGTTTAAGATTTGCGGCCAAAGTTTCATGATTAAGCTCAGCTGCTGTGTCTGACGTATAACAGCTTTCTTAAGGAGGGTCAGCTGAGTTTAATTTATTTTGCCGGCTTCATCAAACGGTTTCAAACACGTGCGCGGTGACTTTCTTCTTCCAAAATATCCTTGCGCAGACTCAGGCATAAACAAAGGTATAGGCAGTTAACCTCGGTCGAGATTATGTACAATGATTGATTGGCAAACGGACGTTGAATTGCCCTCAAAAAGGACTTTTCGAAAAGCGTACGTCCCGGATACGCAGCTGCGATAAGAGACAGGAATACTTGCCAAACTTAGTTAGCGCCAACGTAGTCTACGCCTAGCTACGGAGAATTTTGACCTTCTTCCATAAGAGTCCATATCTCACGGCTCGACGCGGGTTGTTGTGAATTGTTAAAGGCCCTGAAAATTAAGACGGCTGAGCGTCCTGCCATCCCCATTTGGTGATATTACACTTTCCACTACCCGCTAGTTTACGTTCGCTCTCATAAATAACCAGCCTATTTCGTTTACGTAATTCAGCAGTGATATTTGTCATTTGGAATTGTGTGTTTCGATTCAGTTACGCGTAAGCCTTCCTCAACAAATCAAGCTGCGGCTGTGCAACTTGATTGCGACGTAAAAATGGAGAAAGGAAAAAAGACCCGTTATCACCATTTCTGATCATCATTGAATTTTACTGTTGTACAGAAACTGTGGGCATGGTTTCCTCTGAATTATCATGTCATATTTATAAGCTGACTGACCGTGCAGATACGAAGGTCCGTTTGAACAAACGCTTGTCGACTTTTTAATGTGCATTTGGGCGTATTTACCTGGCTTTTTTAACATTTGTTGGCATCGAATGACTACTATAAACTTTATATTTACAATAACGTTTTCAATTTTTTATTTTTTATGTTGGTAATTTGTTGCATCGGTTAATGAATCTGCTATAAATTCGCCGGTTTTGGTTTACTAAAATGAATTTTTGAAATGAGAGTCGCCTTATATTACTCTTTGATGAATGCCTTAAACTGCTCCGCCCAACAGAGGCGTAGTAGATTCTTTCTTGTCATCATTTCATTCTTTCTCGCGCGGTGATGTCCTACGTTTAAAACCCCCTTTTGCCACTTTTAGGTATTGAGCGAGACTCGCAAAGTCGTGTTACATAACCTACAATTGCAAAAAATCGTTTCTTTGGGATTTTCCGTTTACAGATATGGCAATAAAAGCTGCATCTCTACGTGTGCGTAAACAACATGACGCACAAAGCCGCAAAAACAAAAAAATTAATATGCGGGTTGGATTTTTTCCGTTTTCCTATATGACGCAATGCATTAACTGAAGCAAGAGTTAGAAGGTGAGTAAGCGAGGGTGCATTTCGGGCGTTTACCTGTTCAAAAACGCCTCTACTGCGATCAGCATCATTCACACAAATCACCCAGTTCTGCTTTTTGGCGTTGAACATTGTGCTTTCTTCAACTACTCAATTTTTCATCGACTTTCGCTCCTATATCCTCACCAACCGCATGGGTAGCGTCTCTTCCAAGGGCGTTGGAGCACGCAATTCTGCACAACGGATACAGGGAAATCCCCGCTGTACGTGATATAGCAATATTATCCACACACTCTGTCACCGACATGACTTAAACGAAGCCTAGTAACATATATAATATCCTCGATACTAGAAGAAGATTTTATTCATGGCGGACAGGTTCCTATAGTATTCGCGAATCGACAGTTGGGAAAACGAAATGTATTACTATATGTCGGCATATGTAGGGTTCAAAGGTGCATTGCACTTTCCAAGTTGCGGTTTATTTGGCGTGTAATGATCTCCCAGATAATATGCAATGCATTTTTAATGGTTGCGTGGCTTTAGCTATTTTGGTCCTACCCTATACGCTACTCCGTCGGCCGGTCCTACACTATGGAAGAAAGGAAGGTTATCGTACTGTCGTGACCGTGTCCTTCTGTTCTTGGTCAAGATGTCACGTTCTTGGAAAACATTATTCCCACATCCAGCAACATAAGGCTTCTGCAGCACCCATTTTGCGATGACTCCTCAGCTGCGTCCTGTGCTTCACAACGCAGATAACGAATGCAAAATATACAACCAAATTTAATTCGTTCAGGAAATCAGTTCAGAAGCGACGGTTGCGTTACACCACTCGAAGAACATATATTGCAGCCGAATTCTATAATGCAGTCCCACCAACTGTCTTGCGATTACAGGGGCAGAGGATGTCTTGCCAATGCACATCCTTTCAAATTATATCTAATAATTCACATGCAATAGCGCACGCAATTATATTAGGCGAAAGGATAGGCAGTTAGCAGCCAAGTGTATTGAGCACCTGTCAGAAGGCTCATAGTGCAAAAAAACCAAATGCAGCGTTCGTCAATTACAAAGCACCTGCTTGATACTGGCCACTCCCTTGACCCTTAAACTTCCTTCCAAGTGCTTGTTCGGGCACGAACAACTCGGAACTTGTGTTACCCGGAGAAGGCCTATTTACGGCGGGTTAAGACAGATGTTCGATAACAGTTAGAAGATGTGGTTAACCTAACATTGCCGTGGTAGCATTTAGCGTCTGCATTTTTACCTCCCCTCCTTTGGGCTCGGTAACTGCCTTTGTTCATTACTCTTTTTATACTTCATATTCATATTGACCCAACTGTGAAAAACTCGGCACCTCGGTGGGATTCGAACCCATGCAGTAAGCGGAAGGCTTTAAGGCAGCCAACGCTCTAACCACCTGAGCTGCGAGACCCCGCCGGACGACGCGAGTTTAATCACATTTGGGACAAGTTACCCGCCCAACCTCCTGTAACGTCTGGAAACCACCAAATCAGATATAGTAAGTTGACTGCCCAAGCAGGATTTCCTAAGTTTTTCACCTAGAATCCACCAGATGAGTACCAGGCTCGCGTAATTCGAGTTTTTCACAGTTGGGTCAATATGAATTATTCAAAATCTGCCAAAAACACCAATGAATCTTTTCATACTGTTATTTAGTCACCAATTTACTGTTTAGACGGTTTTAAGAAAAACCTCGAAATTAGTGTTTCTGTGTTGATTTTCTACAGAAAATCGGATTTGTTTTATTCCACACACTGGTTGTCCATCTTATAACGGGCCGTCCTTGATTGTCCTGCTCAAGCTTCGTACCGACAACAAAGTGCTTCAAATTGTCACAAAGAATTAATTTAAGAATATAGAACAAGACCGTTTACGAGCCGCAGTACTAGTGGACGGTGCTGAAACCTGTCATTAAGCGTCTATTGCCCAAAACCGATTTACTTACTAAAGAGTGGACCAATATTTTGTATTTCAATTTTACTGTTTCACTAAAAGTGTGGAGACTTTCTTGTGAACTTTGCCGTTGGGAAAGGATTCGTCTTTGTTATAAATTCACCGTAAACAGTAGCACTCGGTATATTTGATTTCTTTACCCTTTATATATATATATCGATATGCGTAACGATTCGAGGTCCAGACATTGTATCGCGTTCATCATCTCCGAAGAAGACGAAGAGGAAGAGAGAGCGAATCCATGGACCATCTTGTATTCGAACTGACGTTTCGGAAACTTCCTCGTTTCCATCATCAGAGTAGCGTAGTTGTTGCAATTGCGGGTCTTGAGTTATTCAGTCTTGCCGCTTGTCTCGTATTATAGTCGTGCTGGACGCACGAACTTTGACCTGCCTGTTTGCCGCTGACTGGCTTAGACCTCCCCGGAGCTGACCGCTGATAGGCCTGCGTGACCTTTGTTCCCTTTGGGGTCGGCTTAGTTGTGGTCAAATCAACGTGCCGCTTGGCCCCTCCCACGTCAGCCGGTGGACTGATCGGTCGTTGCTGTTCAGGTGAGCAGCATTCAGCTTCGCGGGTGCATCGGTGAGACAGTGTTCGGCTTTGGTCACATGACCTCTGGCCCCCAATTCCGCTCTTTTCCGTGAGCGTTGACTCTCGGTCCCGCGTGCTCGCTTGCCTTACTGGTCCTGTCCGGACTGATCCGGTCACGCAGGCCTATCAGCGGTCAGCTCCGGGGAGGTCTAAGCCAGTCAGCGGCAAACAGGCAGGTCAAAGTTCGTGCGTCCAGCACGACTATAATACGAGACAAGCGGCAAGACTGAATAACTGAAGACCCGCAAGTGCAACAACTACGCTACTCTAATGATGGAAACGAGGAAGTTTCCGAAACGTCAGTTCGAATACAAGATGGTCCATGGATTCGCCCTCTCTTCTTCTTCGTCTTCTTCGGGAGATGATGAACGCGATATATATATATATATATATATATATATATTTAAACGTATTTAAAAGAAAGGAGCACTGCCCTTATGCACTTTTAACCTCCCGCACTTTCAGATATGTGCTAATGGTGGTATCTTTTAAGTCAATGTCCAATAGTCTCAGATCAAATTAAGCCGTCGGAAAGTTATCAAATAGGAGTCAAACTCGGGAATATCTATCCACAATACTACAGTCGAGTATATACTAATGTCTAAGAGAGTGCTATTTCAGCGTCCTTGATTTTGTCCCGACTCTTGACATTACTTCTCTATATGGTTAAACCACCCACCTTTGTCTCTTACAAAACAACAAAATGTGTTTTATTACTTAACTCTGTCGCCAAGCCCAGCGTAAGCACGATCGGCAAGCGCCCCTCACCACTGCATATGCCCGATCGAAAACCGACAAGTCAACGGGTTCATAGCCCAGTGGTTTGAGGCCTTGATTTCCAAATAACAGGTCTCGACTTTGAGCCTCGGGTGTTCCACACCTTGGGGTAGGGTATGGCTGACGACGGCTAGTAAGCCAGAAATAGCCATCCGAGTCTCCTTTGTCTTTGTCGGTAGTGCCATTCAGCCTATAATATGCGCCGCTGTGCGGCTGCTGGATGATTTTTGAGCGCCGCCTACCATTCTTCCAAATATTGTCGACAGGAGTTTTGGTCGTTTTACTTTAAGTGTGTTTTGTTGTCTGTATTACCATTAAATATTAGAACGTCACATTTTTTTCATTATTACGATTTAGCTGCTGTTGCTACCGCACCAATTCAAAGTATTTAAAAAATGGGGGAGGACATCTTCAGTGGAACGATAGCTTCAATAATCTAAGCTCTCGAATTCGAACGGAAGTTCAGTCTCGGAGACTGTTGAGATAAAAAAACACGTGGAAACATCTATACGGGTGTAAAATGAGGAGGGGGGAGGGCATGGTTCACTGTGGCGTCCTAATCTAATATTGGAATCTTGAATCCTGGTCCGCGGTAGTCCTCTGATGAGTTGGCGTGGCTTGACCTTTGCGGAAATGTGAGCTGCGCCACATGACTGCAATGACGTAGCGTGTAATAGAACAACGACAGGTCATGTCATTTATCCAGAGTGTAACTGACATTTGAACTAGTGGTTCTACTCTCCGAACGGCCGTTTTCGATCAGATAGCATCATCCAGAACGAGCAACGTACATATGCCGGACTGCGCATTGTAACAGCCTCTGCTGTCGAACTCCTGTTCGAATCCGAAATGTCAGACGAATAAATCTACCGTTTCAGTGACATTGTCTACGTCTTTTTCTCAATATAAAGAAAACAAAGGGTGCATATTCTCTCCTGTTTGTTACAGATAATATAAATTGGCTTTAATCTTCGGCTGAAGCGAGCAAATGCGGTCAACCTGATATCCCGAATAGTGAAAAATAGCACTCCACTATGTGATCTAACTAAAACTTACAGGATATAGACGTCTAACTTTCGGAAATTTTTAAGTGCTTTTAGCACATGTTTTTTTAATGACGCTATAAATGCGTTCGCCAATATCAGCGTCTTGGCAAAGCCAAATCATGACCTCCACCCAGCTTGCAAGCTTGAGTCCACTTTCCAAACGGCAGTTGTGATCGATGCTGCATAAACGAGGTCTAGCCGCTGACGTAACGCCGACTCCTTACCCTCATTGTAAATCAGCACTTATAGTCATATGTTTTCGCAATCTAACATTCTCTAATGGCAAACTTCTGTTCTAGATTGAAATGACAGCTACCGTTTTAGTGACAGTGCCGTTGTCTTCTTTCTATTCCATTTGTCGCACATAAGTTAGACCTACTTTTCTATTCGGTTTTAGAGGGCAACAGGAAATCAACGTGTCATCGCAAATGACGAAATTGCGTCTTCTGAAAATGCTATCCAACTAAAACGTACACAGGGCGTGCATCTAAATTTCAGGAGTATTTAAAAACTTTTTTATTTATCTCGTTTGTAATTACCATCTATGTCATTTATGTTTTGCAGTCAGCAGTATGCCTTACCTCATTAATTACCTAATTACCCAACGCTAGGCGAATACGTTTGTAATTTGGCAGATTTAAGCCACTATATCTGTAATGCTCGCGTAAGTCGCGATATATATTTCGTGGATAATTAACAGAGTACTCCACTTAGCGATAGTAAAGTTTTGTGATTATAAAATTAAAAACGTCGCCGCAGTGAGTCGGACGTTAGTGAAAAAAGTAATGATGTAGATATAGTGTGTTTGCTCGTTATCGTCATTTTAAACAAGAGATGTTTTATCGTTTGGGATTTTCACATTTGTGCACATTCATAGGCAAGTATGCGATATTGAATGCAAAATACAACTAATTTAATATGCCATGCTTTTAGATTTATTCATTGGTCTTTTAAACACTGCAAAGTATTGAACTACTATGTTCAAAACAGCAAACGGTAGCGCATGTCAATACTTCCGTTTATTTGCGAAGAGTGACTACGGGTGCCTTTAAGCGCAAGCAGGAATAAAACGAGTTACGGTCATCAAATAATGGGAAAGGAATTATTCGATTAAGTGCGTATATAGTTAATTATAAATATAAAGACGAAAAGGATAGAAGCGAAAGAGAGAAAGTGCGAATAATTTGCTTAATTTTGTAAATCGAAACATTCAAAAGTTTTAGCAAAAAATGGTTCCATTCACTATGGGCGGTAAATAAGTTAATAGATTATTTCAGAGTCGAAGAGTTCAACGCAAAATGAACGCTTTTATTAGGACATTTCAAGTCTTAGCTTCTGTATTTCTATCTCTTCATATGTAACATAGCTCGCCATGAATGGCAATATATAAGCTCGAAAAGCTGATGTGCGACAACACATCAGTCGGAAGCTGCGGCGCATCAGACGTGAAGACTTCACCGAAACAAGATAAGAATGCAAGGTCTGGGCAACATCACCTATAATCCGTCCTGCAAATAACTTGACGATTTTTCAATTGAGGTTGTACAATACTATCGACTAGAAAAAGCAAAGAAACGTTAACTGTAAACGTATTCAGAGAACTCGTTTTAAAATTATAAGACAGTTTTTGAGCAAAAAAATAAAAAAGATAGGAGAATTTTATAGGATAACAAAATAAATGCAGTCATTGACTAGACTGAGGCTTTAGGTGTGTGGCAATAAATTAAACGACGAATGTAATAAAGAAGTTTACGAAGGTGCCCGAAAGAGGGTGTCACTAGGGGAGGGCCGCATTCTAAAAATATACTAAACTGAAACTGGTTGTTCCTTAGGAGACCATTTTCCTCTGACCCTACTAGGACATGATTTAGGTCATACTTTAGAGACTGGAGGTGTGTCTGACAACTGAAAGTGTGCCCAACAACCACATCATCAGCATACTTAACCAAAAGGCAGTCGTTAGGGAATTTTAGCTTGTCGGTGAGGAGGTCGGAAAAGTGAGGGGATAGAATACAACTTTGAAGAACTTCGCAGGTATTAGGAAGAATCATGGATTTCCGCTGGCCACATTGGACATATTGGGTGCGGGAAGTAAAATAATCGCTAAGCCGAGAGACGACCCAGGCTGGAAGCCGTACGCGGATGTTATGCTAAGAAGAAGAGGGCGCGGAGCGGCATTGAAGGCGGAGGAGTAGTCACGAAAAGCGCATGCATAGTCGTAGCAACTCTTGTCTAATTATTTTAGGGCAGTATGATCCAAAAGAGCAAACGGCATCCAAAGTATTGTGTTTGGCTTTGTGTGAAAATTTTCATGGTCAGAAAAACTGAAAACAAGTGTTATTATACCAAAGGCACCTATTTCAGCAGGCCTTATTAGTGTGCAGGGGCAGGCAACTGGACGAGAAGATTAAGGACCAAAATTAGCGAGTTTTATTTAAGATGGGAGCGAGTCGCAATGCACGCCGGGCGTCAGGAATCTTAAACTTCATGAAAGACATTTTAACAAGCTGCGCTAAAATAGAGGCTATCTAAGAACCACGATATTCAAGAAGAAAAGGCGAAACAGCATCAGGTCTGGCAGCTGTTGATCCACGGACCTTTTTAAGGTGATTCTCTACATCATAAGTAATACGTGCAGTCAATGCATACATGTTTAGACGCAAATTCGTAGGCATATATAAATCTTAAGTATTCTATTAGTATGGTCATTAAGGTAAAAACCAAGATATTCCGAGATGTCTGCTCATTCGTAAATTGCGACTAAGAGTGCGTTTAGAAAGCGACGTGATGTAAAAAGAATAACAATTATTAGCAGGAAGAAAAACGTCTCATCGAACACATTCACATTTTTGAAATTATTGATAGCATGCCTAAGTTTATTAAGAACGGAATGGAAATTAACTAAACTTGGAACACTTATGCAGTGCGCAAGCTGTATGTGTAAACGATTAACTGGTTGATGTACGGTGTCGGATTTGACATTGCCTCCTCGCGGTAGCCACGTACATGAGTATGATAGCCTGCGTAATACTAGTCGTAAAACGTCCACTCAGATTATCGCGGACATTGCACTATAAGATGATTTTACAACTTTAAAATTAACATTTAGCAACCTTTCATACAGCCGACATTATGCGAAGTTCAAAAGCTTAGTGTCTACATTAAATCGATAAAATGAACAAACTACCTCATATGCGTTTACGTTAGAAAACGGACACGCACGTGACATTAAATGTTCACGGGTCTCCACGTGTCCAGCGAATTAAAACTTATTTTAATTTAAAACATTGTTATTTAATTTTTAACTATTCATCAACAATTAAAATTGGAGTTACAAGACATATACACTCGAAATAACTCGCTATCTTCTGCGTTCGTCCAACGCCTACTTAATTTTGCAAATGTGCTAATGCTGCCATGGAAGCTGTGGGATCTCATTTGTCTGAAGCACGCCCTCGCGATCTCGCTGCAAACGCCGCGTTCGCTAATGCATTCAGGCCACACATTTTCGCCTACGAGGCCAAAGTACAGACTTGCAAGTATTCGACGGTGTTTTGGGCGGGTTTGCAGGGTAATGGCCGTCGTTGCTGTAGAAGCCAATGAATTTTTGAGAGCTTAGCACTCCATTTCCTGCGGTGCGGTCTGCTCGAAAGCGGATTTTAACTTCTTCACGTACAGTAAGCTACTCTGTCTTTGGTACAGCAGGACACAGAACAGAAATGTCACCGTAGTTAGCGTGTTTCACCTGGTCAGCGCTGGTCATTGGGGACCGCAGACACATATATCGTGTACACGATAAACTGGTTAATGTACGGGGCCGAATTTGGCATTGCGACCTCGCGGAAGCCAAATAAATGAGTATGGCAGATTGTGTAGAATAAGGCGTAAAAAGTTCATTTCGGCTGTCGCAGACTTTGCACTTTCAAGATCAATTTGAAACATCAAAACTAACATTTGACAAGTTTTGGATAACCAGCACTACGCGAAGTTGAAAAGTCTAGTATTAATTGTTTAAAACGGCAAAATGATCAAACTAATTTATATGCCTTTACGTTAGAGAAACAAGCATGGACGTACTGGCAGAATGGTATTACGGACAAAGACAAGGGAGACTGAAATGGCCATTTCTGGCTTATTGGCCGTCGTCAGCCAGCCATACCCAAGCCCGAAGTGTGGAACACCCGAGCCTCAAAATCGCGACCTGTTGGTTTAGAAGTCCACGCCTCTACCCACCGGGCCACGAGCCTGTTGCCCTGTCGGATTTCGATCGGGAATATACAATGTTAGGGGCGCTTAGTGATCGTTCATACGGAACTCACTCGATCCATTGTGCCTTAACGGCGTACTATTAAATATTCCTGTGTCGCCACGTGTCCAGCGAATTAGGACATATTTTAATTTACGACTTCGATATTTATTGTTAAGCTATCCTTTAAAAATTATAATTTGATTTCGCAGACATATACACTGGAAATAACTCGCTAGTTTCTGTGTTCGTTTAATGTTCACTTACTTTTGCAAATTTCCTAGTTCTGCCAAGGCAATAGCGAGACCTCATTTGTTTGAAGCACGTCCTTGCGATATCGCTGCAAACGCCGAGATCGCTGATGCATCCAGATAACAATTTTTCGCCTGCGAGGCCAAAGTACAGATGTGTATATATTTTGCAGCGTTCTGGACGACCTCCCAGTGTGGTGGCCGTTTTGGAGAAGCTTGTGATTTATTTAGAGCCCAGCACTCCACTTCACGCGATGCGGCCTGCTGAAAACGGAATTTTGAATTCTCCAAGTACATGCAGATAGTATGCCTTTCGTACAGCTGCCAAAGGAACAGGAATGTCAGCGTATATTTTGTGTTTCGCCTGGTCAAAACTGCTTATTGGGGAGAGCAGGCACATATATTGTTGGTAAATTTGGATGCCCCAAATAGTTAAACGTAGGTTAGTGCAGCGTTTTCGGGCACTCTGAGTCAAACAATCCCTCGATACGACAGTGGCAATGCCTGTTTGCCACCGCTTTGCTTCCAGGTCGCCACTGGATAAAATGTAACTGGCGCCCACCTTTAAGTGGCCCCGCCTTGAAGCTCACCACCTTTTCACCAACCAACATCGTTCCGCCTTTTGGCCGGATGCCTCTGGGATATTCTTAAAGACAGCAATATACTCAAATTGATCGGACGTACACCTGGAGCCGGTAGGATTTTGTGGATGAGACGGGAAGAATTGTTCCTTTTGTAAACTGTAATCTGCGAGCAGCCCTGCCGGTTTGTGCATTTGTTAATGGCCCTCCTACGAGAAAGCAAGCTGTGCTGTTCCTAAAATAAAGCTGCAAATACGCGCCGGACGGCTGATGAGCCGTACTATGGGTCGCAGCTCGGTTAAGTGCCAGTGCAACCAGAGTTAGCCTACACTGCCCACGGGCTTGTATGTCGCACCCTTTGTAAGACTTTTGATATGAAAGGTTAAGTGACCGGAATAAGAGGAATTAATTGGTAGGGAGAAGTTGTAGGGAAAAGGGACCGTGGAAGGATGTAAGGTGGCAACTACGTGTGGGTGTAGGAATATATAAACCATCGGACAACATCAAATGTTAAATTCCACCGGTCAAGGCGGCAACCATTGCTTAGCTGCCAGTTAGATCCTAGCATCTTGGATCCACATATGAGTGTGTGCTACAAATTAAGGACCACGAGTTGCGACCTACCATTCAGATACCAGTGCCCCACAACTGGACAGACCTAAACCACAATGCTGCACGTGCGGAATACAGCATAACCTACATTACGTTTATTTCATGCTGTATATTACTACATTAGTTTGCCTACGCAAGCAAAACATCCGGATTAAAGTTTGCAAAAACCGATTATATGAGTGACGGTAAGTAGGGCCCAAAACTATTCAGAAATTTAAGTGTTTTCAAAAGATCGAAAACAATTCTATTCCAAACATAACCCTTGAAGTAGAGGTAATTCGTTATCAAGTAAGCAAAGTGGTTTTTATTTATATTTTTACGATAAAAATTTAAACTTCTGATGCTATCTGAATTCAGAGGGGAAAGACACCCTAAATATTTAGTCATTTTTAACCGAGTGCTTTTTCAAAGGGCCTGCGGAAGGAAGCTAATTAAAAAGCCTACATCTTTACATAACAGACTGCAGGAGCCCTGCCTACACTTCCAAGAGTTCAACTATCGTTTCCGATGAGGTCTAGCGTGTTACACACACCAAGGTGCACTAGAAACGCTGGTCTGCACGCAGATTAGTTTATAGTGACAGTGGACTTGCGCGGCATTTGCCGCTTTCTCTCGTGAACCCATTGTCAAGACAGAGTCAAGAAAACCGGAGTCTTGGAGGCACAGGTGGATGGCACGGTCAAGACCTCACCGTGGCGGTCCACTACGCGTCCCCTGATCCGCACAGCAAATGGCCAGGTTTTTTGGTCAACAACAACAGTAACACCCAAACAGGAGTTAGAGGGATTACAGGGAAGCCATGCTTAACAACTGTGTACACAGTGGGAGCGTAAGCGCATTATCCTGCAGGAAACCAGGCGTCAGGGAACTGCTCACGCATATCAGGCTGCAGAGGCCAAAGTTTGCTGATACTGGCGTAGCACGCGCTTTCGGATCCGTATATAGTGTATGCAGAACCAGAGTTACATGTATTGCTTAACAAGAAGATAATAATGTGACACGACATAGTGTTTGATTAATCATTCATGGACAATGACGTGCAACGGACTTCGAAGTTCGACAGTGTCATTTTCTGCATTCCTCTTTATACGATTCACATGAAATGTAAAAATTAGAAAAAAACAGTTTTTATATTAAAATGCGGTAGATTAGTTAATTGAAAGAATACGGACTGTGAAATTCATGTCGGTGATTCCGCAGCCACGCCGGACTTTTTACAGTAGTCCTTGTTCTACAGGAATGATTTTAACGGTCTCAACCATTGAGAATGAACGGTTGGGAACATGTTAACGGGTGGTTCCGTGATAGTGGTGAAGCGAGGTATTTCTTTTGGCTGTGCAGCCATAGAACACTTTAATCCGGGCGCCATTTCAGTCCGTATACCCTTGCAAGCAATTTAGACGTCCATCCTTTCTCGAGCCTATTGCAACACAGGACGGCTACATTTGTAAAATGTCGCTCGGTTGTATTTGTTGGTGATGATGATGATGCTGATGATGATGATGACGACGATGATGATGATGATGATGATGATGATGATGATGATGATGATGATGATGATGTTGATGATGATGATGATGATGATGATGATGGTGGTGGTGGTGGTGGTGGTGATGATGATGATGATGATGATGATGATGGTGG
>CACRXP010000375.1:296844-334382 GCA_902702965.1 Spirometra erinaceieuropaei | reverse complement strand
GATGATGATGATGATGATGATGATGATGATGATGATGATGATGATGATGATGATGATGATGATGATGATGATGATGATGATGATGATGATGATGATGATGATGATGATGATGATGATGATGATGATGATGATGATGATGATGATGATGATGATAGTTAATTCGGCTCCCTGAAGAGGCCAGTGCAGGTTATTAAGGGGGTCTCTGATACTGCACGGCAAATATGGCGGTACTCCTACCAGGTCCTTCCGGATGGCATCACGTTACTGTACAGTGAAAATCTTGGTACCATTTGCCAGTGGCCGTCTTCTTAATGGTTTCTGTTGATCAAACGTTGCATTTTGTTTAATTTGCATTGAAGCGCCTTAGCGCACGTGCTTTTTCTTTCGGTAAAAGTACTTCGGCGAAATCTCTTTATTGTTCATGTATTTTGAACTTCTTTTAATTCTTTATCCGCGGTGATTCGGCAAGCTTAAATCCCCTGTTACCACCATCTTTAAATTACATATGCTTAGGGTGTTTGTTAGGAAGGTGTAGTTACATAAATACATTGCCAACATTATTTCCGTCACGATGTTTCAATCATAAGTGGGGCATATAAGGCTACAAAAATAAGATGACACACCAAGGCCATAAAAGCAAGAAAAAATACTTAGTGTGGGGGCAGAGTTTGCCTGTTTTCATACGATGGTCTTCGAGAATTTAAGAACAGAAAGATCGTATACGAACCGCAGTACTCCAACACAGCGCTCACATCCTGCACCAGACGTTCATTCCGAAATATCACGCCATGTTTTCGCGTTACTTACGAAACAGTGGAAAAATCTTCTCTATTTTTTGTAATGTTTCACTGAAAATATGGGGTCTTCTTTTAGCTCTTTGATCCCGGGAGGGATTAACAGTCCTTTTGAGCTTTAGTTTCAACAATAGTAATATATATATATATATATATATTTTATTAAATTGTTACGCCTTTATTTATTCGGATACATACAAATGGCAGAACGATTCAAAATGATGAATGAATATTAATAGAGTATTGACCTTTGACTAAAGCGTTAGCCAATGGTCCCACACATTGGGAGGTGTGGAACGCACGTTTACTTACAAATAACCATGTTTTCGAAGGAATATAATTATATAATGGTAATTCCCAAATGACCGAAACTAAGTCGAGCAAACACAGCTCATCATCTTAATTGTCCAAGGGGGAGGAAGACGCAACTGACTTCAATAGAGGTGTCAACATAGTAGGCAGCCAGCATTCACAAACGATGGCCCGTAGGCCAACGCATCGAAAGTAAAAAAAATCGAACAGCCCAAGCTCAAATAATTTGTCTGTGTATACAATATTTTGATCGATTTATGCAGTAAATTTGTTGATAACGCAGAGCTTGGCAGGTCTTCCAAACGTCAGCAGCACATTTCCCTTGATTCGGTAAGAAATTCCTTTTTTGCTCGAATGGAGAAGTTATTTACTGTGTGTCAAACTCAAGAATATACATACCCAGCACCACAAGCGGCTTTGTACTTAGCGCAAAAAGATTGCTATTTCCTTGCTCTTAATGTACCCCAACCCTAACCATGACCTTACCTTAATACAAGTCCTCCCAGCTTTGTCTGTAACGAAACAAACAATACACCTAACTCCAATGCTTTATCTCAGTAGGTAAATTTGACAGCTTCAAATGCCTGAGATGTTCCCCGAAAGTTTATGGGGCAAATTACGTGTATGTTTATTTCTCACTCTTGCTTTCAGCGCTGGCTTGGCTATTTAATTAAGGAGGCTATACTCATAATAAATAACTTAATATAGTTCTTGCTATTTCCATTATAAGTTATTTGTCTCGGATTATTTAACTTAACTCAATTACTCGAGTTAATATAGCAAAAAGGCGTAAATCCGAAACCTACAAATTAGGCCTGAATACATTTATAAAAAAATATGATTGGCAAAAAACTGCATTTCAAAATATGAATATACTAAAAACTTACAGAAGTTAGAAGCCTTATCGTTGGAGTTATCTAAATTCGTTTTTCATGATTTTTTGAATGCTCCATCTGTGTACCATAACTTATTCGATCAAGCGTTCTTCCATAGCGATTTCCTGCTAATCCAAATCTTGGGGGTACAAAATATATTATTAAGCTGATTTTGTTTATCAAATCTGCATTCCCAAAGTAAACTCCGGTACGTATTACGTAGAGCACTTACATTACGCTCTTTGAACATAGCGTAAAGTTCTCTAATTATCAAGTAAAAATACTTGTATGCAGTTGACGTGACGGTCGTGGGAATCAGAATGAGCTCAAAATGATACGTATGTTTGTAATCAGTATCTCAGAGGACCAATGTTCTTTTCAGTTGCGTTATTTTATTTAAGTACACACAAATTTAACAGATGTGCTTTCGCGTCATAATATGCAATACGTGCCGTATATGCAGTGGAATTTGCTTTTGCCTGCATCAATAGGGTTCTTAAAAAATCGTCAAATGTTTTATTATTTTTATTTTTAAGATAAAAGACAACGTAGTCCAACAATTTCGATTATTCGCATATGGCTCTGTCCGTCTCAGATGCAAACTGGTATAAAAAAGTTACCATTATGAAATAGGAGGTAAAAGTATTTTAACGAAATGCATATTTGTTAGGCTGTTAATAGCACACTTACCCATGTATAATTAAGTAAAAATTGACGAGGTTTTTACCACTTATATAACACATGAACCGTAAATACGCATGAAAAACTGCGTGATAGGTTTATCAAATTTTAATAAATACAACAGCCACAGTATGAACAAATGTTAAACAGCAATTTTTGTTGTCAACAATTTGCAATTATTTGAAGGCGTTCACTGTATGATGATTAATGTTTGGCAACTTTGATAACTCGCATCCATAGAATTATTAGCAGTTTAAAAAAAACATATATAGTAAGCTACTGTGTCTCACTGTTGTAGTAAGGGTACAATTCGATCCCATTCTGATGACAATGAACACTATATCATACGCCCATACTACGTATAATACATAAGCAGCTTATTTGGAGCATTACAGGCTAGATGCTGGTAGCTGTTCCACGGTCGTTAACTATCAATCGGCATTTTTACTTGGGTAACTAGATCCTTGGCTCTACCTAAGCCTCTTTATTGATGTCGTGGTTAATTATACAACCGAGGCGCAGATTTTTTCACCGCTGGGTCATTATAAATAACTGGCATTGTTGGAATTTTGAAAGGAATAATTATTTCATTAAAACAGCTGGAATACCTGGATGAGCATCTATAGACATACGACAGGGTTATTGGGAGACATATAATGTCAAATGTTTAGAAGTTGCCACGTATCCCGTGAATAAAACATTTTGAAAATTACTATCAAATATTGCGGCCAAAATTATCTTTCATATATTTGAATTGGAATTTCTTACTATGCCACAGCAGACTGGACATCCTACTTTTTCGAAATATGAGGAAATATGTTGATATTCCTGGTATCTGCAGACGTACGACCGGAACTAAACTCACACAACCCTACTTTCATCTTGCGTCCGCCCACTTTTGCAAATCTGATAATGCGGCCCGCGGAAACAGCCAGTTTGCACTTTCGTAGTCTTCTGGACGGTGTGTGTTAGAGCAACCAAATATCTTATCGCCGATATGTGAATGTGATTGAAAATATTTAAACACATTTATGTTTAAAGCTGCAACACTGTTATTAAAATATTGACGAATCAGGACAATCGCTGTTTAAACATAATGCGCTAAACTAAAATTTTGTGGAAAAAAATGTTAAAAACTCGCAATCCACCTGCGGATGCGATATTATGTTACGCTTAAATATACTACTAGATGCTTTTCGGTATGTAATAAATATTAGGCGGTTATCCGCTGTAGCTTATGAACTTCCGCCAAAATATTCATATATATATATATATATATATATATTGAAAATAAGTAAGATTCTTTGGGAAGGGAATAAACTTTAATGAGTAAATTTTCGAGTCTGGATCCCCAGCTCGTCGTCAGACTTTTGGGCAATGTACAAAAACAGTTAACTATTTAACCGTGTCAAACAAGTGATTCTATGGTTGGCCGACGTCTGCGCCAATGCGTTTCAACGATTTCGTCATCCCTTCGGCATTGGCTGCGCTCGCCTCCATTTGTCCTTGAGAAATTTGTATGTGGCATCTAACTCGATATGCCGATTGATGCATGCCTCATCTGAGTGCATTGCTTCCAGGAATTCGCGGCCTTTCCTTATTGGGCAGGCGCCAACAATGCGGGTGTTCTCCCATGCAAATTTGTGTCCAGTGTCCAGTGTGTGCATAGCCACCTGGGATAAATGATCTCGTCTCCTCACCGCTAACTGATGCTCATGTAAGCGGGTAGAGGCGGATTTCCCAGTTTGGCCACAATACACGGCATCACAACTGGAACATGGTATCTTGTAGACAACACCCGCATTGTTGGCGCCTGCCCAATAAGGAAAGGCCGCGAATTCCTGGAAGCAATGCACTCAGATGAGGCATGCATCAATCGGCATATCGATTTAGATGCCACATACAAATTTCTCAAGGACAAATGGAGGCGAGCGCAGCCAATGCCGAAGGGATGACGAAATCGTTGAAACGCATTGGCGCAGACGTCGGCCAACCATAGAATCACTTGTTTGACACGGTTAAATAGTTAACTGTTTTTGTACATTGCCCAAAAGTCTGACGACGAGCTGGGGATCCAGACTCGAAAATTTACTGATTAAAGTTTATTCCCTTCCCTAAGAATCTTACTTATTTTCAATTAAATTTCTTGGGATGCCCGTTTTCCAGCATATATATATATATATCAATCAGGAATGGGCGCACACCGATCTATTGGCTTCACAAAGCAAACAAGCTCCGTATTTGTGGCAAAGGTCACGAACAGGCAACCAATTACCAGGCCGAAGTCGGCCAAGTCATAATAGCAGCGAGGAGGGACGACAGAGAATGCGGGTAGATTGATACAGCACTGTTTCGGGCTTATTCTGCCTTCATTCAGCCAATCATAACCCTGACCACCAGCAGCTGCGACCAGAAAAACACAAACATGCGCACAGACGCACCTAAAGCAGGCGGTCCACAACTGAGGCCTACCAGATGGGTCATAAGCACTTCATCGAACCGAAGTTCATCAGTGCCTCGCCACCTGTCATGCTCTGTCGCTGCAGATCGGGTATTTATCAATCAGGAATGGGCGCACACCGATCTATTGGCTTCACAAAGCAAACAAGCTCCGTATTTGTGGCAAAGGTCACGAACAGGCAACCAATTACCTGGCCGAAGTCGGCCAAGTCATAATAGCAGCGAGGAGGGACGACAGAAAATGCGGGAAGATTGATACAGCACTGTTTCGGGCTTATTCTGCCTTCATTCAGCCAATCATAACCCTGACAACCAGCAGCTGCTCGTGGATCGATGCTCACAGATAGTTCATAGGGAACTAACTCGTTCCGTTGTGCCTTACGGAGAGTCTCTCGAGCCCAACCAGCAGCCGCACAGCGGCGCATGATATATAGGGAGAATAATATTCCCGACAAAGTCAAGGGAGACTGGAATGGCCATTTCTGGCTTATTTGCCGTTGTCAGCCAGCCATATCCAAGCCCGAAGTGTGGAACACCCGAGCCTAGAACTCGCAACCTGTTGGTTTAGAAGTGAACGCCTCTACTCACCGGGCCAAGAGCCCGTTGCCTTGTCTGTTTCCGATCGGGAATATAAAGTGGTAGGGGGCGCTCACCGATCGTTCATACGGAACTCACTCGTTCCGTTCTGCCTTATGGCGTCCCTCTCTCTAGCCCAACCAGCAGCCGCACAACGACGCATGATATATAGGCGGAATAACATTACGGAAAAAGACAAGGGAGACTGGAATGGCAATTCTGGCTTATTAGCCGTAGTCAGCCAGCCAAACCCAAGCCCGAATTGTGGAACAACCGAGCATCGAACTGGCGACCTGTCGGTTTAGAAGTCAACGCCTATACTCACCGGGCCACGAGCCCGTTGCCCTGTCGGTTTTCGATGGGCAATCTACAGTGTAAGGGGGGGGCTCACCGATAGTTCAAGCAGAACTCACTCGTTCCGTTGTGCCTTACGGAGAGTCTCTCTAGCCCAATCAGCAGCCGCACAACGGCGCATGGTATATAGGCAGAAATACATGACCGAGAAAGAGAAGGGAGACTGGAATGGCCATTTCTAGCTTATAAGCCGTCGTCAGCCAGCCATACCCAAGCCCGAATTGTGGAACACCCGATCCTCGAACTCGAGACCTGTTGGTATAGAAACAACGCCTCTACTCATCGGGCAAAATACCCGTTCCCTGTCGGTTTTCGATCGGGAATAAACAGTGGTAGGGGGCGCTAAACGATCGTTCATACGGAACTCACTCGTTCCGTTGTGCCTTATGGCGTCTCTCTCTCTAGCTCAACCAGCAGCCGCACAACGACGCATGATATATAGGCGGAATAACATTACGGAAAAAGACAAGGGAGACTGGAATGGCAATTCTGGCTTATTAGCCGTAGTCAGCCAGCCATACCCAAGCCCGAATTGTGGAACACCCGATCCTCGAACTCGAGACCTGTTGGTATAGAAACAACGCCTCTACTCACCGGGCAAAATGCCCGTTCCCTGTCGGTTTTCGATCGGGAATAAACAGTGGTAGGGGGCGCTCAACGATCGTTCATACGGAACTCACTCGTTCCGTTGTGCCTTATGGCGTCTCTCTCTCTAGCCCAACCAGCATCTGCACAGCAACGCATGATATATAGGCAGAATAAATTTACCGAAAAATAAAAGAGAGACTGGAATGGCTATTTCTGGCATATTAGCTGTCGTCAGCCAGCCATACAAAAGCCCGGAGTGTTGAACACCCCAGCATCGAACTTGCGAGCTGTTGGTTTTGAAGTCAACGCCACTAAGCACCAGACCACGAGCACGTTGCCCTGTCGATTTACGATCGGGAATATACAGGGAAAGGCGGCGATAACCAATCGTTCATACGGAACTCACTCTTTCCTTTGTGCCTTATGCACTCTCTCTCGAGCCCAACCAGCAGCCGCACAACGGCGCATGATATATAGGCAGAATAATATTACTGAGAAACACAAGGGAGACTGGAATGGCCATTTCTGGCTTATTAGCCGTCGTGAGCCAGCCAAATCCAAGCCCGAATTGTGGAACACCCGAGCATCGAACTCGCGACCTGTAGAGGCCTTGACATATATACCAACATGCCGCGAGTTCGAGGCTCGTGTGTTCCACATTTTGGGCTTATGTATGGCTGGCTGACGACGGCTTATAAGACAAATATGTCTATTCCAGTTTCCCGTGTCTTTGTTGGTAATGTTATTCTGCCTATATATAATCCGCCGCTGTGCGGCTACTGGTTGTGCTCGAGAGAGAATCCATAAGTCACAGCGGAACGAGTGAGGTCCTTATGAACGATCGGTGAACGCACCCTACCACTCTATATTCCCAATCGATAACCGACATGGTTATGGGCTCGTGGCCCGGTGAGTAGAGGCGTTGACTTGTAAACCAACAGGTCACTATTTCGATTCTCGTGTGTTCCACAATTCGGGCTGGGGTATGGCTGGCTTTGTCGGCTAATTAGCCCGAAATGGCCATTCCAGTCTCCCTTGTCATTGTCGGCAATGTTATTCTGTATATCATGTATATCATGCGCCGTTGTGCGGCTGCTGTTTGGGCTCGAGGGAGTTTCCATAACGCACAACGGAACGAGTGAGTTCCGTATGAACGATCTGTGAGCGCCCCCTACCACTGTATATTCCCGATCGGAAACCAACAGGGCAACGGGCTCGTGGCCCGGTAGTTATGGCGTTGACTTCTAAACCAACAGGTCGCTAGTTCGAGGTTCGGGTGTTCCGCACTTCGGGCTTGGGTATGGATGGCTGACGACGGCTAATAAGCCAGAAATGTCCATTCCAGTCTCCCTTGTCTTTCTTGGTATTGTTAGTCTGCCTATATATCATGCGCCGTTGTGCGGCTGCTGTTTGGGCTCGAGAGAGTTTCCATAACGCACAACGGAACGAGTGAGCTCCGTATGAACGATCTGTGAGCGCCCCCTACCACTGTATATTCCCGATCGATAACCGACAGGGATACGTGCTCTTGACCCGGTGAGTAGTGGCGTTGTCTTGTAAACCAACGGGTCACTATTTCGATGCTCGGGTTTTTCACAATTCGGGCTGGGTTATGACTGGCTGACTACGGCTAATTTGACAGAAATGGCCATTCCAATCTCCCTTGGCTTTGTCGGTTATTTTATTCTGCATATATTTATATATATATATATATATATATATTCATAGATATATATATATATTCCTAGTTATAAAATTATTGATATCTGCCCATCGACCTAAATTAACTGATCTTCTCGTATTTCGTATGTAATTTATGATCAAATTTAATAGTGACAATCAAATATCAACTGTTAAGTACTCTGTTAATAAATCAATTTTTTGTTGTTAGCTTTATCTCCATAGTTCCTCTTACATTTATTGAAAGTAATTCGCTTTGCATTTAACCATTTTACATGTATTCTTCTTCTTTTCTGTCAGTTTTTCCTTTTATCATTTTATGACGCTCTTTTAATTTTGGCTTTTGCGGCTGATTCAAACACAAATGATAACTTGATGGTTGTTTTATGTTTCTTTTTAATGAGCAGGCTTATATTCCTTTTCGTATACACTCATAGACATAGCATTTTGTCCGAAACATAAATAATGAACACGTTAAATTGCGTTTATTTTGTTCTTAATCTGCGCTTACCCCCCACGCGGTAAACGCCCTTTATCAATTTTCCCATATTACACAAGCTAACTATGTCGTGCTAAAAACCTAGTGCTGCCAAAATTGTTTTCGCCACGATTTTCCATTTACGGGTGGGGCATTTACAACTGGACCTCTAGATCTGCAGAAATTAAATGACGCACAAGACCCAAAAAAACAAGAAAAACTAATTAGTGTGGACAGGTATTTTTTTCATCCTTCCATATGACGCAATGCATTATTTTAAGAACAGCGTGCAAGAACACAGTACTCCTGCACGGGTTCATTTTACAATATCACGTCATGTTTTTTTTGTTACTTACAAAACAGTCAAAAAACTGTATAAATTGTTAATTCAATGTTTCACTGAAAATGTTGAGTCTCTTTTCTAAAGCATTTGGCGTCGGAAAACGATAAGACTTCTTTAAAAATCTTCAGTTTAAGTGTGGCATTATGTATATTCAATTTGATTATGCTTTATAAGTGTAAATGTTTCCAAATGGAAGAAACATTGGTCCTGGTATACGGGTATGCACTATTTACACACCTAAATTATGATAAATGTGTTACTGACACCAGCTTTTAGGCAACCATGACGATGGTGAAATGTTTTTGCATACTGTCATTGCCCAAATGTTCGAAGTCAACTTGAGCCATGAAAAAGTTATTTTATAAGCGTCAAACCTGGCAGTATCCACGAACAATGCTATATTTGACTTTATCCTAATCAACAAAAGATTTCTACTCCTGTGTCCTTAATTTAGTCCTAAATCTCAAAATGACGCCTTCGTATTTCTACTCTTCCTCCTCTCAAAAAACGACGACATTTGCATTATAAGCTATCGTTTTGGCTAAGCTCAACGAAAGCATTAACCCTGGAACTTATGGCAAGGTTAGCTGAGGCACGCGTATCTATCTTCCGATCCTTCATCTCTGTGCACGATAGTTTAGAAGACTGGGGTTATTTCCCAAGAAAAACTCACGGTGTCAAAAGCAAAATCCGTTGAGTAATTTACGTAATTTCCGTACCTCAGCCAACATTCATCCAAACCTTTTCGAGAGAAAGGCTGATCTCCTTCTGTAAGGCTTGTTTCGTTGTCTGTGTACCCATTTAAATTAAAAAGATCTTCATGTTCCTATAATAAATTGTATATATCGCCTGCTTCTGAAAACTTTGCAGGGTATTTGAAAGGAAGGCAAATGCCTGGTCAGTTGAACGGGAGTTTTATTGGTCTAAGGTATCGAACTCAATCGGCAGTTCATCCTCAGAGGCTGTTAGAATGCAAGAGCGTCCTGGTAACTTCTGCAACTGATGTTTCGTTCCTGCTGCCTGGCGCCAAATGGTCTCCTGACACAGTGAAGATGTTTGTCGTTCGTGGGGATGTGGGGTGCGACTCCTGGATTCGTGTGCAAAGTGCGTGATAAGAAGCAGGCAAATTAGTGTGTCTATTGATAAAGTAGGTGCCCAGCAGCCACACCGCCAGCAGTATCCGCCTCAGCTAGCTGCTGGCCGTCCCCAGTATCCGCGTTTTGGTAAATTCGACCTCATGGCTTTCTTTTTGCGTGTCATTGGTGGCATGGGATAGTGATTCGTCTAGCCGAACGGCCGTCGCATGCTAGGCTGCATGAGCGACAGGTGGCCACGGACGTATCGCCAACTCCCTAGCCTCAAGGTGTATCAGCAAAAATATTCAAACGTTGTCGCAATCCTACACTCACTGATGACAAACTCTTGCTCCAGTTTGAAATGTCAGACGAATTAAGCTTCCGTCCCAGTGATCGTGCTTTTGTATTCTTCTTAAAACAAACGTGCAATGCGCATGCTCTTCCTTTTTTATTGCCCATAAGGCGCCATTGCGTTAAAAGAGGAAACTGGACAAGGCTGACATACCAAGTGTCTAAAATTTTATTCCAAAACAAGAGATCCGACTAAAAACGTAAAGGAGGAGGTATATGAGTGCTGTTTTGTCCATTGTGTTTGTATTTTCAATATGGGTATTGTATATTTTGCAAATAACATCATGTTTTTCCGTCAAAATTACCTGCTTACCCAAACCTACATGAATAAGTGTATAAATGGGCTAATTTCAATCATTATATTTGCAAGGCTGTACAGTGCAATTTTGATTGCGTGGATAATTAACAGACTAGTCTACTGTGCAAGCATGAGGTTGTGTGATTAAAAAATTTTAAACGTCGCTGCAGTAATTTGAAGGTTAATAAAACGAGAAGGAATTAAATACAGTGCGTTTGTTAGCTACCTTCATCTCGAACAAGTTAAAATTAATTGTTTGGCATTCTCACGTTTGCCTACGTGCATACCCAAGTTTACTGTGGTTTACTGTTTACTGTGTTTGAAAAAAAAATAGCCAATATATACGGAAATGTTCTTTTATTCACGAAGAACGGCCATGGGCCTTTATAAACGCAAACAGGATTGAACGAAATTCTTGTCATCATATATAAAGTTAAGGACTATTCGGGAGAATGCGTATTTATCCAATTATCAATACCACGTTATTTTTATTGAAACGTTTCATCGAAAATGTGGAGTCTCTCTTGTAAAGCCTTTGGCGACGGGAATGGATAAGACTTCTACAAAAATTTTCAATTAAAGCGTGGCACTATGTACATTCAATTTGTTTACTCTTCATATGTGCAAATGTATCCAGATGGAAGAAACATGTACCCTACTGTACGTCTATACACTATTAATCCGTCTACTTTATGACAAATGTGCAACCGACACCAGCTTTTAGGCAACCATACAGATGGTGAAATTTTATTACATACGTTTATTGTCCAAATGTCCGAAATCAACATAAGCCATTAAAGAAATTATTTCATAAGCGTCAAACCTAGTAATATCCAACGACAATACTACATTTTACTTTATCCTAACGTGCAAGAGATTCATATTCCTGTGCCCCTAATTTAGTCCCAACTCTAAACATTACGCCCAGTGATAACAAGCAAAAACAAATAATCAGTTTATACCAAAATGTCCGTTTATTCACGGAAAGCGGCCAAAAGCATTTTAAAACCGCAAAACAGGAATGAAAGGAATTATGGTCATCATATATATAGCTAAGAGATATGCAAGAGAATGCGCGTTAATCCAATTATCAATTTTACGTTAACTTATATTAAGAACACAAAAAATAAATACGATTAAATCATACCTAACGAAAACAACAGGTGTAAATGTCAAATTTGTCAATGTAGGGCGTATGAATTTTCGATTTCTAATTTCCGGAGGGATTATATATGAAGTTGGATAAGTTCAGTTTATTCGATGTCTATAGGCTCAGACCGACACATTTGCAGATGAATATTTGGTCCAAAGTCCATCAGCCACAGCGGGAAACCGCGTAATATTCATTAACTGCTGACAGGCAGCTAGTAGTATAATCTTGGGTAAGGTAATACCAGATTACTTGCACAGGTATAAACCAAAAGCCCATATACGCGTGTTTTGCCGATTTTTGCAGCTGGATGGCACAGATGCGGGGGTTGTGGCTCGTCAGTGGGTCCCCTAGCATTATCCGTGTGTTTTCTGGCAGAAACTCTAAGTTAGAAATGATCGATTTTCAATTTCCTGCGAACTTATCTACGAAGTTGGAGTCGTTCAGTTTACTCAAGGTCTAAAGGCTCAAACCAAGAATTTTATACATGAAAATATCGCTGTCTAAGCATAAAGACCATGTTTAGAGGTCACTTGCAAAATTGCATTGGCTTTCTTGTTGCACACTGTAGGAGTAGGTAACGATGTTTAAACAACGATGACTTATGTAGCCCCCGCCATGCCGCGGACTAGAAATGTCAGGTTCCTTTAATTCACATACTCTTCCGTCAAGCAATAACAAAACCACAAACTAAATCTAACTTTGAATGCCATCGTTAACTTTAGCATAGCATTACCCCTAACTCTGAAATAAACGTTGTTGTAATTTAGCGTAACAACCACCTGTTTCATGAGGTGTTAACATGTTCGTGTTCGGCTAGGGAAGGAGACGGACAGGTGCCGTGTGCGTCCATTCCTAAGTTAGTAAATATTCGACGTGCAACGACGTATAAGGACATTTGACGAGGCGCTGATGAACTTCGTTCCGTATAGGTGTTTGTGCTTATTCATACCCAAGTTTACTCTGGTCAAAAGAAAAACAGTCAGCAAATACCGAAATGCCTGTGTATTCGCTGAGTGCGGCGTTTTTAAACGCAAACAGGAATGAAAAGAATTATGGTCCTCATATATAAAACGAAGTGCTATTCGAAAGAATGCGTTTTATCCAATTATCAATACATACAACATTCTTAACGAAAAAAATAAGTGTGCATGGCAAATTAGTCGACGTAAGCTGTAGAAGTTGAATCGCTTCATCGTGGAGGCTAAGTAAATGAGTATGGCATATCGAGTAACGCCAAATACAAAACATTTATTTAGGTTATCGGGGAATTCACATTTTTAAGATTGTGATGTAGCAGGAATACTAGAATTTAGCAGTTTTTGATAGCTCGCGTTATTTAAAATGAAGAAATGTTAGTTGTTACGTTAAAAAAACGCAAAGTACACAAACGAATTTGTAAACGGTTATGCTAAAAATACGAACAAATAAGTGCTGCCAAATGTTAAGATGTCGCCACTTGTCCAGAAAATTAAGACACTTTTTGAACTTTAATCACAAAATTATTTCAAAAAATGTAAATTAAAAATTTAAAGGAGATATCTTTGACAACTTTTCTGACTATCTTGAAATATAAGCAGATAAGTATTGTATTCTAAGCAATTACTCTCAAAATGAGTCGCTATAATCTGTGTTTGTCTAAGGCAAACTTAGTTTTGCAAATTTGCTAATACTACCCACGCAAACAGCCAGTTAGTATTTTTTGGATGTTTGCAAGGAGTATTTGCAAACGGGAATGAGGGGTTTTATGGTATTTCAATATAAATTAAAGGATTACTTGAGTAAATTCGTATTAATAAAATTATTAATACCAAGTAAAATTTTATTTACAACGGAATGAAAAGAAAAGAAACTTAAATTATTCATGAGGTTAGCAAACCATACATGTGTATGGTGACACAGTCTATATAAGTCGCATTATTAGACATTGTTTTCTCATGGAAGCAACAAACATGAGTATAAAAGCCTGCATAAAATAAAGGGAAAAACGCTTACTGTGGTTATTGCGGACCTAAAAGATTTGGTTTGTGCTGTAATACAAAAGCTAAAATTTGTCAATTTTTGGACTGTCTGCATCACTTGGACTGTAGAAATGTTGGCTGGCATGTTAAAGAATGGCAAATAAACCAAATGCATTCTTCTACGCCCATGACGGAGAAATGAACATATATGTGCTCTCAATCGTTCAGATTGCGCCACGTGTCGAATTAAGATAATTTTTTAATGCCGGATACAAAAATCAGTTTTTTTTGAATATCCGTTAGAAATTTATGCGGATTACCATCGACAGGCATCCCGATTATTTTGAAATATAGGTGAATAAGTTGCTTTTCTGGCATCCGTAGACGTCTTCTTTCAAAATTACTCTATATATTTTGCGTTCGTCTGACTACCATTGGTTTTGCAAGTTTGCTAATGCTGCCAAAGGAAAAAGCCAGTTCGTATCTTTACAGTTGTCTGGAGGGGCTGTGTAATCGCAATCGAAATTGTGGGCGCTGACATTTGTAGGCTTTTAAAATATTTTATCATCATAACTTGTGATATGCTGTTAACGTTTTAAACTACGATTGTTCCTGCACACTCATTTAATTAACTCGCTGCACAAAAATGTCAAAAAAACTCGCAGTAAACCTATTGCAGCATTTTTAAACTAGATTTTTAATAAAAACATTATAATAAGATGGCATTCAGAATATAAAACATTATATTGGGAAATAAGAGTACGCAATGAAGCCGACATGAACTTCAACAAATCTCCAATTTCCGCTTTTATTGCACCAACAGTGGATGGCTTTTTATTTGTCGCTGTATAATACGGATGGCATTATTAGTAAAAAAATTATTTATTTCATTTATTTTACTGTCTATAATTAACATATAAAACATCTATTAAAAACTATACGTGTTTTGTCGATATGCAATACCCATAATGGTCTGAATTTATTCATTCACAATGCTCAATAAATAGTAAAAATACTCGTTGTTATTTCGTTTATTGGATTTGCGTTATGACAATTACCATGCTATGTTCGTTGTAGAATATTTCCTATAAACAATGTTATTGTTCCATGCATATGGTAGCCGTTTTGTGCTAAGTATGGTGTGAAATCCAGTTTTATCTTTAAAATGAGGACATAAAGGTTATATCAAACTGATATATTTGCCATCACATGAGTCGGCTTCAACGTCTTCCTTCGTTGTTTTTCAAATATCCTTATGCGACGTCTTGCATGAGAAGTCTTTTTAGTGCTGGCAAATGTGCACTGTTAAACGCACAGCAAAACGTGAGTTATTTAAAATTGAACGTTCCCTGAAAATATTCCGCTCAGATCATAGACCCATTATTTTACCCTTCACCTCTTCCTGACCGTAGTCGCACTTCCAAAAAAAAAATTTCGAAGCCGCTCTTTTATCGGCCCATTTTGTTTATTACATAGGTTCACAAAGCTCTTGGAAAAGTTTCAAACGAGTCCAGGCACCATTGCTGCCTATATATACGGTTGCCGTCAAGATACCAACCGTGAGCTTCTACATCATGTTTTCCAAAGACGTTTTGCTCGCACATTTTGTGTGCATCATCCTTTGCTCTTTACTGTAAGTATTTGACAGTGATAAAATTAAACCTCTATGTCTCTTAGATATGTGTTTCCGCAAATATTAATAACTCCTGATAATGGAATGCAATTTGTGCAAAAGTGCATATAATAAAGTAGGCTGTTAAATTAGGCAAAGAAAAACATTTACGCATGTGTTAAGTTAGTGTACCATAACACCATCTTCTTTGCAGAATAAGCGCCGAGTCAATATGTAACTGGGAAGTCAATGCACTGGATTCATCACAGTCGTATTCAAATATCCGGCTTGCCGTTCCGAAGGACGTTGACGTAAGCATCGATGAAGGACTTCTGCACTAATTTCTTAATACATATCTGTACGGAATAAAATATCGCGAAGCTTTTTTTCGCATTCAGGCGTTAACAACTGCCAACTGATGTAATGCTTGTTCCACTGGAAAATCACTTTTGGTCTCTAGAAACCCTAAGCACACCAGTGCAAATACCTTGAAGGTGCGCGATGGTCCCATTTGGGAATCACTCAGGGTCCATATTCTGCTCTGGCCGTGAACACCCATGGTCAATGGCATTATATTGTTATCGCAGCTTTCGCAAAGTTTAATGTAATTCTCTCCATAGATCATGTTGAGATTTGTTTGGGCTGGCAGAGGCATACTGGTTGTACATTGTACTAATTTTCTGAAAAGCTCATATATTGATCAAGCGTCTATGCTGTTCTCCGAGCATTCAATACTTAATCGTGGTTGGAAACTCATTTTGTGTGAAGCAATTCATATTCTTGCGTAGAACCTGACTGCGTATTTTTTAACTGTTTGGAGTAATTTGATAAGTCAATATTTTTATCGATGTTTTTGCAGATATTTTTCTCAATTGTAGGAGGTGGAGGTTAATGGGGTGTCTTTGAGAATAGACAACGGGCAATGTTCGTCTTATAGATTCTCCGTTGTCGAGTCCTGTAAACTAGAAGATTGTATGTCAATATTTCTGATTTATTACAAATAATTTTGACATTTGTCCTATTTTTCGAAAGGAAATCATTTTCTGTGTGTGCTTAATTCTTACGCAAATAGTTTTCTCAAGATCATGCTCATTTCTGTTTTTCTGTAAAAATGCGGACAGAATGGCAAATCGAATAATTTACTGAGTTGTTTGAGTAGTCTTCTGCATTAATAGTAATATATTTACGCTTTGTACTTTAGACAATGGATACTACAGTCTGCTCATCAATTTCAAAAATGACACCACAGTGAAATACGTTCACGTCCACTCTTCAACCACCTATGTTACTGCTCAGACCGTCCCATCGAAAGCTATTAGGTCGGGTGAATGTAAGTTAATTTACGTTGCTTTTTCAATAAGTTCGTTGCCCATGTTATTCAGCAGTAATTGGATTTTGACAACTTTGTCATTTTAGACGGCTTTGTGCTTACGGAAAATCAGCAGTTCCACATCTGTCCGTCGACTCAAGAAAGCAGCAGAGTTGAACTCACGTGGACCGTTGAAGGAAATACTAATAATGGACTTGATGTAAGGAAACGCAGTTTGCTCTAACTGGAAAAAAATGACGCATGCTCAAATTATATCTTCCATGTCTGGCAAAGATTTGGACAAACGAATAGCGGATAACCACTTTGTAAAAATGTACCATTCATTCACATTAACCTTAATGTAAATCAAATAATTCAAATAAATGTATTGCTTGCACTTAAACCAGATCATTTATTGGATGACGACACGTCCTTTGCAGCTGCAGAGGGCCGGCTGTGATCCAATGCAAGCCAAATGGCTATATTAATGCGTGTTTTTGGCGCGTGCAATCACTTACGTGAGTACGCCGATTAACAGTATTTTTGATAATTGAGAATTAGGACTTAATTGCCAATCACTGCGCAGATTTTGACAAGATAACACGCACAGTATTTGCGTAAACCCGGTTGTGCCCCCCATCTCCTGAACAGGTATTTGTCAGTCAAAACGCTTGCTAAGCCATTTGCATTTCAACCCTATCATTCTCTCATTTGTTATCAACTTTAATGACCAAAAATGCGGTTTTTCAAGTCTTTAGAGGAGTATGGCTGCCTTGGCTCTGACGGCTTCTACTGCTTGAAAACTGCTATAAGAGACCCTCGAATGGAAGCACAGTTGGAATTAGAAAGAGCAAACCCAAAGAATGTGTCTATTTTTAAAACACCAGAAAGCATGTCGGCGCTGCTCTATTCGACGAAATGCAATAAGTGTCCACCAATTTATTCGAAAGTTGAAAAAGAGATATTATCTGCTTGCAAGACTTCCATTCGGAATGTCTGTTGTCACGTTGAACACTCGCTGACGTAAACTATGTCCGGCATCGTAGATGACAAAACGCAGGAGATTCGATGAGAAGGAATTAAAAAAATCAAGGGATAGAAAATATTTCTTAGAGTTAAAATTTTATTTCGGGCCTGTGAAGCAGCAGACTAGAAAAAACACTTACAGTCGCTTAAAATAATTCCGGTTACCAGAATTTTCATGTTTTTTTCATAACTGGATGCCACGAATATGGCCAGCTTATACCTGTCATTGTTTGCATTTCCAACGAAGTTTTATGTTGTCGTGGTATGGGCGCCAAACTTTTTGCGCAGAACAAGCATACAAACCACTGTAAATTATCTGGTTTTAGTTCTTGAGAAGACATCGACGGGCTTTCGACACAGGCTAAACGTAACTCGCCCGGAGAACGAAAATGTGTCATACTACTATTGTCATATCAACCTCTCCAGTGACCCCTTCTTATCATACACAATCGATTGGACAGGTATGTGCAGTTGTTGGTTTGGTTAAGGGTATGTGATGTAATAAAGGAGTGCGGCATTCTTTATACCTAGAAGCAGCTGTCATTCTGCATACTACTGACGCAAACTCCGTTGTTGCCAGGTTTTTTCCTAAAAGAATATAACCGTGTCTACCTTAGGTATTACGTTATGCAGTTCTTGAAGCCGACTATATTTTATTTATTTAAACAAGCATGTGATCATATATGATTGGGCTGTTGAGAATTAGTCAAATTTAAAGCTAGACAAAAGAATGCACAGCGGCCTTGTGCCAAAGTTCCAGTGTTATGGGGGGCCTGTTTTACGTGAAGATAAATTAAACCTTTAAACTTTATCCAAATCTTTTTTCTAAAAGGTGTCGGAAAGGAATAATGGACCGATGGTCCAAGGAAAAACTGATGGTACGCCAAACTATACTTAAATATAATTAACTCTTTGTTGATCGGGTAAACGCAATTTCAAAAACGTTATTCTATTTTAGGTAACAGACTGAAAGTTGCTGTCCCATATTTTCCGTGCTTTTGGTTTCTGGATTTTAAACTTTATCTTCTTTGTCGGTTCTGGGAATAATAAATCTTTCAATAATGCGATTTCTACCTTTATTTGAGGGCTTTTGCAAAATAAAAGGAGAATTATGGAAAGGCTTGCAGATACTGCAACAGATGTCGTCCATTTTTTAGGCTTTGTCCTCGAATGTGCTCGTTCTCACTTGGCAATAAATTAAATATTAACAGAAATGGTTATTAATTGTCCAACACTCTGATATACTCTTCTACGGGATATTTATTAGGAAACATGCAAACAAGAGCATATTGTATGAGTGTCAGTCGAAAAACATAGAAAGACATGATTTCTTAATCCCACTTGCGCTTACGGCATTATGTGCTTTATTACAAGTGAAAAAGTTTAGTTTCATATCATCAATTTTTCGGCAGAATAAACCCTTAGGAACCCGGCACTACGAAGACATTAAAGAACCTTGCAATATTAGTCAAGTTATATGTGACGAGCAGATTAGCTGAATAAATATGCGGTAGATGGCTTTGACTGAAACACTGCATAGCAAAGTTGATAGGGAGCTATACGCATATGAGTCATACTTTTGCTTCATAGAACCGCCAAATGAAAAGCACTCTGCAGACGTACGGTTGTCTTTACCTCGGTAAAAGAGGGGCACGCTTCAAAATGCAATCCTTCGGAGATTCAGCCTCTTAAACAACCAATGATCCACAATTGGTCACAAGCAAATTAAAACCATTTACGACCACCGATAATGAACAACATGTATTTGAATGAACACCTACTGAGTGGCATCACTTGGTGTTAACATGTAATACGATGGCCGATCGTTTACCACACGTTGAGACTGTGTACTGAAGCAAAAGGCATGCAGTCCATGCCTGCACTCCCTTAAAGCATGTCGTTTAGAAGAGAAATCTAATACGCAGCTGTTATATTCTGGAATGCGCATTGAATATCGGTACTCATAAACACAGTCTTACAGGGCAGTTCATTGGCAATACTCCGTCTTCAAACAGGAGTTCCCTAAACTTTTCAGTCGGACGTCCAATAATGCATCCATCAGCTGGTTGACTTCTATCTGCGACAAGCAGTGTCTTTCGAAACGGAAAATAAATTCTTGTGGCCAGTTATGATCAGAAGACGACAAATGGTGAATTCTACTTTTCATAGGAGTAGGCTAGAATAAACCCCATTCTACCTGAGAACTTAGGTATTTCAATAGTATTCCGATGTAATGCATGGCGCTGAAAACTTAATTTTGCATTTCACTTTTGATTTTTTCTATTGTTTGGACCGCCTTGACCATCCCCGTCTACATACTTCACTTGGCGTTGGAATCATGTTGGAAAAGCGCTGTTGTCATCTACTTCACGCGCAACGTTGACCGTCGACTTTTGCATGTGCGTAGGAAACTAGCCCCTTCAAATTCGTAAAGGAGAAATTGTATAAGTAGTAGTGGTAGTAGTTGTAGTAGTAGAAATAGTAGTAGTAGTAGTAGTAGTAGTAGTAGTAGTAGTAGTAGTAGTAGTAATAGTAGTAGTAGTAGTAGTAGTAGTAGTAGTAGTAGTAGTAGTAGTAGTAGTAGTAGTAGTAGTATAATTAAGACTAGTAGTGGTAGCTCGGTCGAGACTCATGCGCACATTCCTATTCTCTTTTATTCATTTGAGTCACGTTTATAGAGTTCAATATTCCAATAAATGGCGATCTCATTTGTGAGGGCGTACAGCCTATGACAATGCTAAGTGTTCATCAGAATGCATGGAAGTTGGTTTATTTTTAACTGCAAAGGATAATGTTGGCTGCGTGATGGACATCCGTTTCCTTGTCCGAAAACTCCTAAATGACACATATATTTGTGCGTCATCCTCTAGGCTTTGATTGAACCTTAAAACCACAGACTACCCAGCAGCGCTTGGAAATCGGTTATGCTGCATGCTTTCGGTGTATTTCTGATGTATTCCTAGTGATTATTGTCATAATGACACTAGTTACATCGGCTTCGCCTACCACAAACATAGCGGACAGTGGACAGTGGATGGCAACCTTAAACTATGCATCAGTGAAGTAACCTCCATAGCAAACATAATAGAAAAAATTTGGCCAAATGGTTATATATTTTAAATTCAAAGTGTGTCTAGAAACATGGCATACAAGCAAGAGCACATATGATAATGGAATCAGTCTTCAAATAATATTTAATTATGCTGCCTGATTGCATTTAATAAAAAAATTATACTGGAATGGGGTTTAAGCAGTTGTATGTTGGTTGGATTATCGGCCGGCTCGTAAATGCAATTAGGACCAATAAAGTTGTATCAGACTGCTACTACAGTTCCACCTAGTTGTCACTGATCGTTGAAAGCTTTAAGCATTGCATGGAGTTTTTTCCGCTCAGATGGTTTATTTGTCCGGCTGGATTTATTTACCATACTCAGTCTACGCACATGCGATTTTCACAATCCCATTGAAAAGTGAAATTTCGTCCGTGAGCTAGGTTGTTAAACTTAGTCATGTTTCATGACGTGCCGGTTAAAAGCGCCGGCATCTTGCTACTTTTTAATGCCAAAGCGTTTTTATTGCTACAGACCTCGCCTCCGATCCTTCTGCTATAGAGATCTTAAAAGTAATGAAACTTCCTTGGGTGGCAAGGCTGCCTGTCAATGTGTTTCAGCTGACCGTCATATGTGGCTTTCCTCCCAACGCATGAGCTAAATGAAGCACTCACCTTCAATTTCGTCTGTCTATATGCAATCGCGTTATGAGCACCATTAATGAGGCAACGATGAGCTAAAGCTGCCTTTTTTGCTCGCATACCCTAGGTTTTTCAGTAAAACGAAAGCGATCACTTTTCATATGCACAGTAACCACAACTACGGTAGGACAACAGACGTCGCATTTTCTATTAAAGTAATGTCCTCCATGCCGAAACTTTCAAAATATGGAAGCTTATCCTGACATGCCCCAGTACTTAAGGCAGAATAACATTACTCGTAATGATAATGCAAATTGCGAAGGCCATATATGGCATCCTCCGTCGCAAGCCCCGATGTATGCAAAACCTGGGTCTCGATCCCGAATACGACTCTTGGCAACCCCGTTTAAAAGTAACGCTAGTCTGTAGTGGGTAGGTCTTTATGTCCGCCCATGCATCAGGACGTGTGGTTTTGGTAGCAGTCGAATTGTCATTTTTCGACGGGCAAGACGAAAAGGGAATCACATAAAGCCGACTGATAGTACTGCGCTTTAAAATCAAAGTCGTACGCAAAGATTGGGATACGGACGTTTCTATGCCTGTTAGGGAAGGTAGGCTAGATCATGCAATGTCAACCCAATTTCGGAAATGCCTTTCCGTTTCGAAACTATTACTTCTTTAGGGTTTTAAACCTAATCACCGTGCTGCATCATTCTGTAAATGTCAGTTACCTCAGGATGCCGGTTGTCGAACGAACTTCATTTCGGTTGCATGTATAAACTGTACTTATTAAGAAGTGACTACTATATAGCAAACATTTTTTCATTAGTTTTCAGTGTCCTTAAAAATTCAGTTAAACTTCAAAGGAAACATGCACAAAATATTCATTTTTTTGCGAATTCACTAGAAAATTACGCCTTCTTCCAAATTCATACCCCAGCTCAGGGTTTAATATGGTTAACAAAAATGGGTTGATTGTGATGTTCTTAATACCATTAAATGGCCGTTCATAAAACGCTCTTTCCCTGCTTTTGTCAGTTTGGCTTGCAAAGTTACCGATATGGCTCAAATCCACTCAAATTATATGATCTTTATTTGGTCTCCTCTTAATACCGTAGAAATATATACTGTTTCTTTGTTTCTTGCATTCGAATGCAAGTGCAGCGGCAGGTCGGTATACAAAATTATTCGAGAAGTTATTGAAAACCAGATTATACCCTTCCTTCAAGCATAATAATTAATAAGACATAATTTCTAACAGATAGAGCAAATATGTGAGTATTTTGATGCATGTTCACATAAAGTATGATTAAAGTCCTAACGGCATCGAAGGTAAATAAGAAGACGCATGCGATATCCTAGTCCCTTTTATTGGTTATAGTTCATACATGCAGCCGAAAAGAAGTTCGTTCGAAAGCGGACAACCTTATGCAGCTGAATTATTATCAAATTATGCTGCATGATTATTAATTTTGCAATCCTACTTGATTGGTTTTTTGTAAACAAAAACGCATTTTGGAATTTCAGCTGACATTTCTTCAGTTAGTTTACCTGCGATTTGTCAGTCATGGTATTAGTGCATATTTCTCACAAATATATATCGCATTATGTAGATGTTTTTCAAACGACACATGAAATTTGAATTTCGCATAGTGCATTTAAGTGTCTTTCTTTACATGTGATATGATATTATTGAAAACTGGTCTTCTATAGAACACGATTGCGTTTTGTAAAATAAGCAGATATTTAATCAGCCTGTGCGACATTTGAAATTACGAAAGAATTTATTTTTTACTCTCAGTCCCAACGTCGTCTTTTGCATTTACATGCCCTTAAGGCAGAAAACTGCAAAATTATTTCGTTCCACGTTTCGATTTTAAAAGCACACTTTAAACGCGAGTTCCTATTTCGCCAACAATGCCTTGTAATACTCGAGTTACCTGATGGCTTGGTCTCGTTTGTGGTGAGGTCTTTGGGAGTTAGTTGAGGCTGTTCGTCTTTAGAAGGCATAGCAGACATATCCATAACGTCTCTCCTTTGTGTGGGGGTCCGATGGGTATGACTACACGAATTTTAACAGTCAATACCAGAAATGAACTTCCAACAAAGGATCGTTTGTTGAATCGAGAACTAGGAGTAGGACGAATTTTAATTTGTGGGGGCAAAGGGGTAAAGGGGTTGACAATGGAGTAAGGGAACCAGAAGGTATGCGCGAGCTTTCCTCCGATTTACCCTCCTTCCTGTCTAGGCGTCGGTACGCGGGGTTTCACCTCCTCCACGTCCGCTTGGTGATCCGTCACCGTCGCTTCAAAGAGAGCGGATTGTCGCTCAGGGGAGCATTAACAAAGGAATTAAAACAAACTTAACTACAAATATCTGTTCTTTACAGCCTATCAACTTCTGACCTTAAGCAGTAGCAATGACCTTTATTGCAAAGTGCATATTTAAAACAAGTCCATGTAATGATCACCATCCCTCTTAAGAACGCCTTCGTAAGTGTCCTATATGTGCCGCTAGACGCGAAGATGTAGGAGCCTGCCAACGTTTCGCCAAATTCACGAAGAATCGCTCAAACAGGTTTAAACTTGACAAGCGCATTATCAGCTATTAATTGGTGTAAAATGGGGTGGGTGCAAGGGGAAGGATAAATTTTCGATTATGCATTGAAATTCAAATTCGGTACATCACTTGTTCATCGTATATATTTTATATCGCGGTCATGATCATGGTTTTATTTCCATTTACCGTTCTGTCCAGGCTTAGATGAAAGTTTCAGTTTGGAAACATCGATGGTAACCTTCTAGTGCCTATTGAACATTTAATGACCAACTTTGAAAAAAAGTAATATGCTACCTTCAATTTACTTCGGAACCGATGCGTGTCAACTCCCAAAGCGCAAGCGGCGAGGGAGATATTTCGTTTATCGCAAAACTACCGCAGACAGCCGAAAAATCTGACAAATTTTAACCGATTTTCTGAAGTTTCATCTGGCTTCTGGTCATTTCCTTAGCAGTATCCTTAACTGTTGGCAAAGAATTATAGGTTTATCTTAGGTATTCGTTTAACTATATGGCGCGTGAGCAATCTCAACCCTCAGTCGTCCACTTCAAACTGCCGTTAACTAAGTCTCGAAACCCACGGTTATCGTACTTATAACGTGTAACGGCCAACCATCATGACCGGTCTGGCATCATTGTTCAAGATCTCGCTTCCTCAAGGTCATTCATCACATGTAGCGAGCCGTCCCGGACGAGCTGACCTGAAGTCACACGACCAACAGCTCGGGCATACCTGCGTCCGCGCAGTCGCAGCTGCCCATGCCGCCACTTGAACGCGCCACCACCTGCAACCAGCAAGACAAGCCACTGTGACACTACCCCTCGGCAAATGCAACACACGCTGACTAGACACCACCTGAACTTGGCCCACGAGCCTACAAAAGCAGCTGCCACCTCTATCTCAGAGACTTATGTTTAACTTTTGTATGGAGTTTTTTTAACCCCTCAATCATCATGTTTCTCAATGGACTACTAATTCAGAAACTATGAATTGCATTTTGTAAATATTCGGCCTGCCTCGTCTAAAACTCACATGTAAATTTATTTTAACTTGCTTTGATGGGAACCCGACGGGTCTTTAATAAAAATTACCTATCTATCAGGGGCTTTCAGGCCTGACTGGACGCAGTCAAAATCAGCCCTGGCTTCGCCAGTGACCACTGTCGCCTGAGAGGACAACTCCGGGTTCTGTGCACAATAAACCCCTCATACTGGTGCCTCCGAATCTCTCCCTAGAACAAGGGATTAGACCTGACGATAGTATCCCCCTGACTACAGACATACTCACTCACAGCGCTTTGTCGCAACAAACGGGATATTTTGCTACAAAAGATTAGGCACTGAACCACAAATGTCTCATTATCGTCTTATATAGTTTCTAAGCATTCAAGACAGATAAACCAGGGAGCCCTTTTACTAATGGCAAGCGGTCTTCAATTCAACGTATTTATCAAAACGTAAATGACATAGAAGAGAATCAAGAAAATTTCACACCTTTCGCACACTCATAAAAATATTTCTTTTTTGTTTCTAATCGATCAGCTTTGTCAATTAAAAGCAATGAGATGACTTTTTTTTAAATTTCACTTAGTCAATGCCAATAGCGAAATACGACGCCATTGTGCCCATATTAATATGGGACAAAGTTCTTTAATTAGGAAATTTTAGCAGATTTGAATGGGTCATTTGATCTATCTGTGACAAAAGCAGCGTCCATAGTTGAGTCGTAACCCACTACGGCCTTTTTACCATCCAGCGGAACGGCTAAAATGCCAAGAACATGTCCAGCAATTAAAGTTCAGACTAAACGGCCGCGATACCAACCCGACCATTTTCAAGGGAGAGCAGTTCGGTAAACTATCACTTATCAAGAGATTTGGGTAGTAATATTACAAACGACGTCAACTACTCATCTAAGGCACACATCATCGAAGTGACAGCATAACCAAAACTCTATCGCTTAATTTTCTGACCGAAAAAACGGACGTCAGTCAGACCTATCAAGCAAGAGAACAGGCCAGTGAAAATGACTTCCGCGACAATGCAGTAATGCTCACAACAATTAATGAAGCAGTCGCAAAATTATCGCTCTTCCATACAAATTTTCAAAGACCTTGTCGTAACTTTATAAGCCAAAGTTTGTCTTACCGATCTGTTTAAATATTTTATAGCAGTAAATGAAATCTGGCTGCCCAGAAATATTGTAGAAAACGATGTAGCATTGGCTGGATATCAAATATATCGTAAGGACGGAATATTTCTAGAGTGGCAGTGTAATTGTACATCTGGAAGAAGTCATGCTGGTGTCGGAAAATACCAACAGGTTGGTCTGCGTAGCTGAAGGTATTTGAATAACCATCAAGATTACTAATTCCTAGTGTAATGATGTCCTTACTATCTACCGACCATTTATGCCAGACCAAATCGCCACCACTTATCCATTAGATCTGTATAATAAATTATCCAGTCGACCTAATATCATGATCATGGCAACTCCGCCGCATAACGAATTAACAAGAACGCTGCCCACTTGTGGGGTCAAAAATCGACCTTCGGCTGACGCTAACTGCAAAAAATGTTGAAGACACTCAATGAACAACATCTAGTGTTTTCGAAGAGAACACGTGAACGATAAAGGGCTAAAGCCTTGCACTTACTTTTTGGGAAATCAGCTATGGCACTGTTCAACCGGTTTGTTTATGAGAAATAATTTGTTATCCTCTGTGTTGCACACTCCAGGCCAAAACAGACCCAATATTTATCGGGGCGACCCTGATCCGATGAGGACACATCTAACCTATCTCGACCGGAGCTCAATGTTCACACGTTATGCCAACGATAATTGGGACGTGTTTATTAATCTCCTTAGGCAGCTCACAACAACCACTGCCCAACGACGACTGCGAGGTTGAACAAGCGGTCTGGATGGCTAAATGGCAACCTTAGCAGAGAAACTAAAAGGAAGCCCCAATTGTGAAGAAGACACTGTGTCACTGAGCAAGTAGAATAACTCAGCAACTTAAAGACATCGAGGAATAGAAAGACAAACATGGTTAGTAAAACACACCGCGATATCGAAACGATTTTGCTCTTAAAGTCGACACTGAATTTGAAATTACTCTACAGCTGCCTCAGAAGAATTACAAAGAATAGGCATCCGTTCCTCTTACTGAAGATACCAATGGCGCCCAAATTGCCGAATTCAGAGACAATTCATGATATTCTACACTGTTTTCCGGGTAGTTTACACAAAATAAGACTACGTTCCTATCTTCCTTTGCCAGAGCACTGGCGAGCTCAAGCATATGCAAAAGGTTCTTTCCAGAATAGCGTATCTGAAGAGATTTAGACGCATCAATTTAATGTACGTCCCCAGACGAAGTACAACCCAGACAAATTTCCAAAAGAGCTCTTTGATCACATGTCACTGCGCATTCTGTGTTCAGTGCTATTTTTTATTGGCAAATTCATGCTGGAATACGTTCGATCGACTGGAAGATGGCGCGTATAACCCCACTACATGGAACCGCTAAAACAGCATCGGCGACTGTTTCCCGTTCCATAAGCCTGATATGCGTTATCTGCAGCGATGTGGAGTGACTCATGAAAAGTAAATCATTTTAATTTTCAGTTTTTCGAAACTTGTTATTGAGCAGCAAACACGAATTCCGAAAAGGAAGATCCTGCAAGAAAATCTTGTTGCAATCACTCTAGAGTTGGGCCCGAGCTCCCAATAACAAGCACGAAGTTCATGCTGCTTTCATTGTCGTCTAAGGGTATCCGATGGTGTGCCACACTAAGGACTGTTATAACAGCATAGGAAAAAAAGGATTAGAGGTAAATTTTTCGTATCGATCGAAAACTTACTCCGTGGTCTGCGCTATGTTCTGTGCATCGTTCAAGGAAAATAACGTCTTCCTCTAGTCGATAGTGGTGTTCCTCAGGGTTCAGTACTTTGACCAATTTTTTTCTACTATACGTGGACGATTGAGCCAGTGATTTGGGCAGCAAAGCAGTAATTTTTGCTGCCGACATATGATTTATTGCCCTTCAGACGAAAATAAACTGCAGATTATCTAGCGCGGATGAACCAGTGACCAAATCGTTGGCTTATGCAATTTAACTTCGTTAATTATACGACGCTTCCTGTAGGCAAACAGACAAAATCCACCAGCAAAGGAAATGAGTTTCTTGATGGTGCAGCATTACAATTCTATATGGTTATATGCGAAGTATCAAAAAAGCTCAGGAGCTAATTCATGCCCTTACGTCTGCAGAGGGAAAATTGGGCACTGGTGACCAGGTTAAAGCGTCTATCCTTTCTAAAATCTTTTAATCCGTGTTCACCCGAGAGCCTAGTTTTGTATTTGCCTATCCATCCGGTCGCCAATCAACAAAGTCTTCCTCACCGATGACACTGACAAGGCGGAGTTGTTCAGCGCTTTCTTTGCTACCGAGTCCGATCCGGTCCCTTTCTTTCGATCACTTTCAGATAGGGCACATAGTACAATTGATGTCTCCTCAGATCTCATTAAGAAACACATAAGCCGTTTGAAATACTCACACTGCTCAGGAACGGACGAGATTCCGAATTCGATTATTAAACAAGCGTCCGACCTTCCCATATTGTTCAGTCATTTATTCTCGGTTTATATTTCAAAAGGATTCTTTCCTGAAACATGGAAAACGTCAATTATCATTCCCGTTTTCAAGTCAGGATCTCGGTCCGATGTTAATAACTATCGGGGCGTGCACAAAACGCCGACACTAGAAAAGCTTTTTGAAAGGATTATTTTCAATGAAATGTTTGACTTCTGTCTAGCTAATCGGCTTCTGAGCTCTAGTCAGCATGGGTTTTTACCTGAACGATCCTGCGAAACATGTCCCTTGGCTTTTCTTGATCTAATCACTTCTCTTCGTAATGAGCGGCAGTCAGTGGTTTTTATTTACTTTGATCTTAGCAAAGCCTTTGACAAGGTGCCCCATAGACGTCTTTTAGTAAAACTGGAAGCCCTCGGTATCCGGCCGCCTCTACTCGATTTCATCAGGTCCTATCTGTCCAACCGATATCAGAAAGTTATGGTCGGTAATAGCTACTCGACACCCCACTCGATCACGAGTGGCGTACTTCAAGGCACGGTCCTGGGTCCGCTACTCTTCCTTCTGTACATCAATGATATTTCGACTGAACTCGGAAATTCGCAAACTTTTACTTATGCCGATGACCTCAAGCGTGTTTACTCATACTCTAAGGACACCGCAAATGTTTGTGTTGAAAAAATTAATGCCTATTTACTACGCTTAAGCAGATGGGGTTCGACATGGCAGATGGAGTTTTCATCATCCAAGTGTAGTTTCCTGTCTTTTGGTCCTACCAAACTTCCTGGTCCCATAATTTTTCAGAATAACCCACTCTCAGAATGCCTCACCAAAAAGGACCTAGTTCTAAGTTATACAAATAAACTTGCTTTATCACCTCATGCAGATAGAATCTCTGCCAAAGCCGCGCAGATATGTGGATTCATATCGCATAATTTTTTTCCTTCCGGAAATGAAGCTAAGACTTTATCAAATGTTTGTTCTTCCAGTCCTCGAATATTCTTGTCCTTTCTTCGGTTTAATAAACGCCTGCGACCGTAATAAAATCGAAAATGTTCAGAGGGTTTTCACCCGGAAACTGTTCTCTCAAGCTTCGTCCAGTATTTCTTATACTCAGAGATGTCAGCTGGCGAACATGACGTTTTTGTGGGTTGGAAGACTCGAAGCTGGCCTTTGCTTCCTTTTTCGCATCAAGTCTCGCTCCAGTCTTCCGCTCATTGACACTCTCACTCCGAGAGTTCGGTCTTATGCCACGCGCAACTCCTGCATGGTGATTCCGCGCCTCTTTGTACTACGTCTAAGCGCCCCCTCTTCTTTGCTTCCAAATATGCCTTCCTTTGGAATAACCTTACGCCTGAAATTGTATTATCGCCTAAGTTACTGGTATTCAAGTCGAAATTGCGCAAACATCTTACACCGGAAAGCATAAAGGCACTGTTAACGGTCTCATTCCCGAACACTCAGATTCTTGACTTCGAGAAGGGTCCTCCTGGATTAAGTGGTAGATTAAGTGGTAACTCTTAATTATATCATTAGAAACACCTGCCATGCATTGGTTTCTAAATCCATTGCTATCCTTCCCCTCCCCCCGATAGCGACAATTTTCGCGGTTTTTTATCTCACCTCTCGCATTCCGACCTCATGCGGTTTGTCGGCGCTCACGGCTGAACCGTCAGTATTCACTGTCTACTAGTAGTTTGGTCGTACCTCCCTTCCCCACTGCTCGGCTGAGCTGGAAGCTTGCTGTGGCCGATCGCATCTCGGTTCCTATCGTCTGGCCACTTTGACGCGGCGTATCAATCCGACCCAGACGATTTCAATTGTGAATCCCGTATACAATGCGATATGCAAGCCAGTTCTATCTGTCCGACATTTGTACCCCTCAAGACTGAGATTTATTGCTACCCTGTCGATGACCGACAACATTCCGTTATATACCGCTACCTACAGGCCAGTCCTGCTCGCTTTTTTCTGTTATTATTTTTAAAGAGGGATTTTTTTCTCCTGTAAAATTAATCCAATCACTTTTAACTTTTTGTAAGGAGTTTTTTTTTCACACCTCAATTATCATGTTTCTCAATGGACTAATAATTCAGAAACTATGAATTGCATTTTGTTAAGATTCGGTCTACCTCGTCTAAAACTCGCATGCAGATTTATTTTAACTTGCTTTGATGGGACCCCGACGGGTCTTTAATAAAAAATTATCTATCTATCTAACCCCTTCCCCTAGTACCCTTCCACCTCTTATCCTTCCCTACTCTCCTTAACCGAGGAACCACTCTTTTCATCGACCATAGTTAGAGCCGAGTTACTGCGGTTGAAATCTGCCAAATCGTCTGGCCCAGATAGAATTCCCGCATTAGCACTTCCTAAACTTGCTAATAAATTGTTCAAACCCTTATCCGCAACATTTCAAAAGTCATTTGAAGATGGACAGCTCCCGGAAGAAAGAAAGTGCGCTTTTATTACTCCGATCCATAAAGGAGGCTAAAGACTTGACTGCGGAAATTATCGTCGCGTCAGTCTTACATGCGCCGCGTGTAAAAAAACTGCAACGCATTATCAAAAGACACTTGGGGAAATACCTGGAATAGAACAAGATACTGGGTGATGCCACACATGGCCTCCGCCCAGGGGACTCCTGTCTGACGAGTGCTTTTTATACGCACGAGAAATAGACACGAGCTACCGATAGGGGTTTTCCAGTGGATGTGATATTTTTTGACTTCAAGAAGGCCTTTGTCAGTGTCCCACACAGACCTCTTTTACAGAATGTCTGGGATGTAGGAATTTAAGGAAGAATGTTTAAATGGATCAGGAGTTGTCTGTCCTCCAGAGTACAAAGAATAGTCGTTGGTAACGCTATCCCGGGATGGGCAACGGTTGAAAGTGGTGTCCCAAAGGGTTCTGTCTTAGGCCCAGTACTCTTCCGGATTTATGTTTATGACTGCATCAGTAAAGTGAATTGCGAGGCCCTCATGTTCGCGGATGACATAAAAATATGGAGTGAAGTCAAGTGCAATGATGACGCTGAGACGTTGCAGTCGAGCATCGACAAACTATGTGCTTGGTCGAACAGATGGCTTTTGAAGTTTAACGTGTCCGAATGCGTGGTTTTGAACCTGAACATCGGCCGCAATCCCTCTCCAAAACATCAGTACTATATTGACGGGACGAAGTAAGAAATTTGGGAAAGACACAGAGATCCGGATGTATGGACAACCACAAATCTATCGACATCAGTAGGCCTTACATGGATGGTACAGAAGGAAACCAGTACTCCACACTGGATCAGACGTGCATTTAAAATATTCTCTTCCGAACACTTCGAAAGGCATTTTGGCGTCTTTGTAAGACCTCATCTGGAGTACGGAATACTAGTCGCTTCAGCATGAATTGCGGAAGGATATCGACATACTCGAACAGGCGCAACGCGAGCGACAATGATGGTCGACGATCTAAAGTATGTGCCTTATCAGAAGAGTCTAAATATACTTGGTTTATTCCCTCCCTTATATTGACGAATAAATTGAGTATACTTTGAATCGCCCCGATTTTCAACTGCCAGGGTTGCTCATTAAAAGCGAAGGACATCTTTGAGTTTGCTCTTACAAACCAACTACGCGGCCATGCCTACAAAGTCAGAAATGAGTGTACGCGGTTAGACCGTCGAAAATTTTCGTTCAACCAATGGGTTGTCAGGCCGTGGAACTCGCTTCCAAAGGAGAATTTTATGACTGACACAATTTTGTATGTTTAAAAGTAAACTTGTTCGCCTACTTTTACACGCACAGCCAGTTTTGTAAAAAATCTTCACATTCAATCTCTCCGAAATAATTTATAGTGACATCGTGCTTGAGCTCCTAAAAAGCGATCTACAGGCTTTCGCCCAGTGGTGCCACACATGGCGCCTTTCTCTTTCTTGACATAAGTGCTCAGTCATGGTGGTTGGCGACGACCGCCAACATCAACTAAGTATTAAAGGTCACGCAATAAATGTGCCTGGGGTTATTAAGGATTTGGGCGTATCATACTCCAAGAGTCTCAATCTCTCGGAGCACTGTGACTTGATAGTCTCCAAAGCACGTAGAACGACCGGGTTTATCCTCCGAAATATTAAAACTAGGGACATTAGAATGCGCCTTTTCAACATGAACGTTAGACCTGGTCTGGAATACTGTTCGTTTTCATTTAGCTTCATGCGTGCTACTTAGCGGAAGAAAATAGAATCCGTTCAACACTTTTTTACCAAGAGAATTTTAACCCCGGAACACGGACATTTGTCTTACCAAGAACGATGCCTGCTTACAGGCCTCGATCCTTTATGGTTCAGTAGATTACAAAAGGGACTATTTTCGCTATTTAAACTCTTATATAATCACACATTTAACCCGCTCACCTCTTTAAGACATCATATCCACCCACGACGTAACAGTCACCGTGAGGTCTTCTTATTTCTGCCTCTGGCACGTACTGTTAAATATCGTCGGTTCTTTTCTGTAAATGCAATTGCTATTTGGAATAAACTACCCATGAGTGTGAAAACTCTGCAAAATTATCCTTTATTTAAGAGAACTATTACTCGATTTTTGCATTCAGAAAAGCTCCCACAAATTTTGGGTGCTGAATCTGCTGATCGGCTGTACCGTAGCGATGGCGTTTGCGGTCTCTAAACACTATGGCCGGTCTCACCAGCTGTTCCTCAACGCCTCTACTTTGACTACCCCCAGCTTCATGAAAGGAATTTGACGTCCGATAATCTCCGATACCGTGCAACCTCCCCCCTTCTTGACGGTCGATATTCTCCCACCGCCGGCAGTTTTTTCTCCTGAGCCCTCCAAACCACAAAAACCACCATCAACTATATTTTAATGCCTTAAGCTCAGGAGTTTTTTTTCACTGCTGGTTGGATTTGTGTTTAATCGCTTCCCTTGACAATGCCTGTAAACTGGCATTAAATAAACATTTATTTATTTATTAATTTATTTACTTAAGAACTACCTTATTATGACGATTGAACTGTTACCCCATCACATTGTAAATGCCTTCAATTTTATTTTTGAGTACGAATTTGCGAAAGCACTGTACACAAATAGGATCATCAAGGGCTCTGTCTCTACCCCTCCAAATATATATACGTACATATATACTGAGAAGATGAGGCGATCCTAGGAACCATGGATTTATTAGCCTTACGTTTGAAAAGCAAACAAGCTTCCAACATATACATATATAAAACGTGCAAGCCTAGAAGTACCTCGGTATACTGATAGCGAACTACCTGAAACCGTCCACTTATTTTTCGAGAGTGCAAAATGAATAATGTCTGGTAGACCAATGAAGATAAAGACAGGACTGCACTCGAAAGTGAGAACAGCTGGATTTCTCCGCTGTGCAGTTTCTGACTAATGTCCAAAATTCTCAATTAATTGTGTTAAAAGCCGAGACGTTTTTAGCTTTTCTATTATACAAGAAGTCCGCATACATCATATCCTGCAAGAAAACATTTTCGGCATAAAAACTGATTTAGGATTCGATAATAGAATAGAATAGGTTTATTGTAGCGCCCCTTGGGCACTTTCAGTCCTCTTTGAACTCAGGAAAAAAATCAAAAACAAACTCGTCAATTTTAACTGCACTCTGACCTCATTTACTTGGGGTGTCTGGTTAGCTAAAAGAGCACGAATTGAGAGTTTGTTTTAATTTAAAAAAGCCTCAGTTCTAAGGGAAATGATAACAAAATTTTCAAAAAATAACGATATGTACAATATAAAAATTGAAGTTTGCAGTTCGGTAGTTTTCGGGGGCATGAATAAGATGTCCTTCATGGCATTTGAAGAACTTTGATATAGGCCTAACCTTGAAATTATTTTCCTGTTGGTTAAATTTCGGTGTGCTCTAGTTTCTGGTTGTCAGTCTATCTGGCCAGGGGGCGGTCGCACAGTTCCTACGTGTTTTTCAGGAGGCTTACCATCGTTCACTGGACTAAGAGCTGGAAAGGATGAATATATATCGGGAGTAAGAAGCATTCAATGGAAAATTACAATCAAATCTGTCAAAATACTATTGAATCATGTATCATATTGTTCTTTTTAATGTAAAATTATAGGAGTAGTCGTCGACTGTTTACTATGGCATAATATAGTTGTATATATGTCTAATATCGCCTTAATATAGACAAAGGCACGACTAATATGCAGGGTTTTATCGAAGGGTATATTTTTACTAGCTTTATAAGGGATATTTAGTGTCAGGTGACATAGCTGATGGAAGCGAGAAAGAGAGGAAAAAATAATAATATCATTATCTGTTCTATGTTTCTCAATGATGCTATCTTTTATAAATTTTATTATTTTTAGTGCTATGTTCCGGTATTTTTCAATCGGCTGGCGTCATCAGAGCCCTTTTGGACCAAATTCAATATCAAAGAAATGATTTGAAAAATGTCCTATCTTACTCAAACATAAGTGTTTATTGTTATTTGAAAGGAAATTCTTAGTTTTTATTTTAATTTCAATTAGAGTTCGACTTTTCCGGATAGAACTTGGAAGACAATTCCAGATAGTCGCATATCTTATGGTGTAGAAATTTGACCGTTGGGAGTTTGTGAATTTGGGAATCCTTATAATATCCTCGTTATTTCTAATATTTCTAGGGGCGTTTTGGTTGGTAATAAAATTCATTTTAAGAATATCTGTGTCGTGGGTGACCTTGAATATGAAGTTTAGACCATTTTGAAGTCTTCTGATCCAGGGTGGTCGAAGACCAATTTATGATATAGTTATAAGTATGAACCCTGGATGCCATCACTTCTAAACAAAGATCTAGTAAAACGTCTCTGAATGCCTTCTAGTTCCTTTAGGCCGTCTGAGGGCATTATGCCGAAGAAAATTAAACAATAATCTAGGAAAGGTAAAACATGCATTTTGAACAGTTGTATTCTAAGTGCATTTTAGGTGAATATTTGCTTACGAATCCACACAGGCGAGTGGCTTTCAGTGATATTTGTTGGACGTGAGGAGATAAATCAAGGGCATTTGTATAGCTGAGACCTAAATCTTTTACCGATTGGGCCTCTGTTATTTCATTATCCTCAAATATTATGGGGGGAAGTTTTTGTTGGCCAAATATCAAGAGACGGCATTTTTCGGGTGAAAAGGGCATCTGCCACTGACTACTCCATTCGCTGAGTTTTCTGACATCAGTTTCAATTGCTCTATGAATATTGGCTCCTGTATTCCAGTTATATGCATATGCAATTTTAAGGTCGTCCGCATACAAAAACGTCTTAGCTGAGACCCATATGGACGATAAGTCGTGATTATATATAAGAAATAGAAGGGGGCCTGGGATAGTGCCTTGAAGTACTCCACTGGTAATAGGGGATGGTTCTTAAACGACGTTTCGAATTTGCACCACCTGGTATCGGTTTTGAAGATAAGATTTAAGAAAATCGAGAAGGTGTGGCCTAATTCCATGACTTTTTAGCTTTATCAGTAGTCTTTTATGGGGGACTTTGTCAAAGGCCTTTCTTAAATCAAAATAGATATTGAAAGAGATATTGTGATTCACGTCAGCATACAAGGAATATGGACATGTAATCATGCTAACCGATAGACAATAAGAGAGCATTGAGATTATCAGCGGTCAATTGCGCGTCTGCTCTAGGATTTTCATTAGCGTCTAGGCGGACGGGATGTTGCGTTTTTCTAAGAGTTCGTTCTTCTCGATAGAAGAGATGCGCGACATTTAATGTGCAGCTTTCGGTGGCGTGTACCTCTTTTAATTAAATTTTACTCACAGCTTTGTGTTGCCAACGACAGTATTGTTATTTTCCGTCTTTTCCAAGTTTGCATTCTGCTATTAAGTAAAATTTGCTTATACTCAGGGCCGCTTCATAATTTGAACAATTTTGTGTCTCGTTACGGATAAAGTGTTTCTGATCTTCGTGCCATTCTTGAAGGAAAATTGTCAACCCTTACGTCTCAGCAGTGTGAGAAGCTCATACCTCTGTAGCGGAAACGGCAATTAAACCACAAACAATAACAAATATCTAACTCTAAGTGGGCGATGCTGTGTGTTATAGAATAAAAACGATAGCAAAAGAAGTATAAGAAAAACGACGAAAGGTAAATAAGTGTACAGACTCACGATAAATAAAGCTTTGTCCACAAGCGTTGGCAGTAGGGTGAATGTGCTGGATAAAATCCGAGACGAAGTCGGTGAATGGGGCTTGTCGCTTAGATGAAGTACGTCGAGTTAAATATGGCCAAAAGATATAATTTAATTCAATTAATTTTCTTAAAGACCCGTCGGGGTCCCATCAAAGCAAGTAAAAATAAATTTACATGCGAATTTAAGACGAGGTAAGCAAAATCTGTACAAAGTGCAATACATAGTTTTTGAGCTTAGAAGTCCGTTAAGCAAAATGAAAATGAAAAAACGAGGGGTGAAAAAAAATACTCCAAAGCAAAATTTAAAAAATTATTGTAGTAATTTAACAGGAGAAAAAAAAAACCCACAGAAAAATAGCATCAGAAAAATACAGGGAGGACTGGCCTGCATGTGGCGGTACAGAATGGAATATGGTCCGACATCAACATGGCCGAAATAAATGTCAGATGTATATGGCATTGTGTAACGGATTTCATGAAATGGTACGTAGGCGGGTCGGTCAGGACTGGCCTGTATCGCCTTGAATAAGAAAAATAAGTGGTGAAATTGAAAACCAGTCTCGAGCTGATAGGAACCCAGATGCGGTTG
>CACRXP010000375.1:266594-287503 GCA_902702965.1 Spirometra erinaceieuropaei | reverse complement strand
ACATTCAGGAGAAAAATTAATGAAGCTAAGAGAATCATCAGACAACGAAGGAATTAAAGGGATCGGATCAGTTTCAATGATGAAATGCTTGGCAAAGAACGAATTTAAAATTTCTGCTTTGCCTGACTCCTCAGTAATGAAAGCATGGCTAGCACCAAGCAAGGGCGGAATGACTTGGTGGGACTTAGCAGATGATCTCAGACGGAAGATCTGAGCAACTGATTTAGGAGAATTCACGTCATTTATAGCTAAAGACTCTCTACGCCTATGTCGCTCGAGCCTCATTTTCGAAGCTAGTTCAAATATTTCAACGATTCTTAGGTTAACTGATAATGATCTCACAGAAGGATCTTTAAACTGCTTCCGTAACTTTTTAAGTCTGTTTGTAAGAAAGTGTGGGATAGCGGTGGAATAAGCACTCGATTTGAACATCTTCCAAGGAATAAGGTCAAGAAGACCTTCTGTTAAGCATTGTAATAAATTGTTGATAAATTAAGATCATTTTTTTTCAAAAAAATATTGTGCCAATCAAGAGTGCATGTACAGTTAATTACCAATTCCTTATTAACATTAGCAAAATCAAAAATACTACGTTGAACTGTTGGCTTTGCGGAAATGGCAACTGGAAGGCGACAATGGATTAATGCATGATCACTTGCAAAGAGGTCATGATAAAAATCCATAGATAAAGGGAAGGTGCCATTAGTAAAAATTAAGTCTAAAACACTATCGTTTCTGGTCGAAGAGTGAACTAATTGAGTCAGGTTTGAAAAGTAGATTGTTTCAAGCAGCTTCTGGAATTTAGGAGGAGAAGTATGTGTGTGCCAGTCAATTTCTGGCAAATTAAAATCGCCTACGATTATCTTGACATTGAAAGAAGTTTCTGCAATTTTTTCAAAGAGTTCACAATGTTGGCTTTCATTTCCGGAGGAACAAGGAGGATTATATACACATCCGACTAAGGCTTTCCTATTTTGCGAAAGGGTTACCGAAGCAAAACATAAATTTTCGGAGAAGGAGGAAATGTTCAAGTTATAAGGCGATTGTGCACGTGATGTAAAGAAGGCATCCACCGCCGCGTCTGTCGGCCCGGTCCTGGCGGCATAAACTGAGGCTATCTATGTTAAGTGCCGAGTCTGAAATTAGAGAGTGGGCTCAAGATTCAGTAATGTACAATACGTCTGTGTCAAACTCAACAGCTAGACTTCTTAGGTGTGCCATCTTTTGCACGACTGATCTTGTGTTGAGAGAGACAATACTGAGCGTATTCCTAATATGTAGGTTCCGCTCATTGCTACTTATAAAAAAGGAAGAGCCGGAGGTGGAAAATTAAGCTGTTGGAACGAAGCAATTGGTGGAGGACAAAGTTGCTGCGGTCTAAAATTTATGGGGTAATTACTAGCTAGGGATGCACCATTTGGTGGAAAAACATTTGAGGAGGACACAGGAAGAGGAAAACTATTTTGTTGGGTTGGAAAAATAGGAGACAAGAAAACAGGATTTGCGGAATCATTAGCATAATACGAGGGGTAGTTTGTGTTAGGTGGCGGACGTAATGGTTTCGGGAAACAGTTAACATTAGGAAAGGGCTTTATTATTTGGGGTGTCAGGCTAGCAACGATGTTGGAAAATGTATCAACAATGCAATATACTTGCATTTTGCAGCTTGATGTGTAAGAGGGCTTCACAACTGTGGCGTTAAGTTGAGAATTCAGGATAGGAACAGGTAACGACCTCCCTGAACTCTCATCTAGCTTATTAGACCTAACTGCAAGGTCAGAGCTGAGTGGCCAGGCGTGGGAACGGGGTGGATTCGATGTAAGTTTATTAACCAAATCACTATTCTGAGTGCTGGGAGCCGGTTGTGCTTCAAGGACTAGCTCATCTTTACTGCTAAGATCAAGCTCCCTTATAAATTTGGGAGCCGCATTTGAACAATCCTTGCTCGGTGGGGGAGCTTTAAAGAGGCTAGTTTTAACCGTCTCTGTGATAATGTGATCAGTCGAAGAGCTAGAAGGAACTGGGGCCGCTGAAGATAGTGGGGGGATTTGGTCGACACCAGATGGAGAAACTGCTTTAGAGGAAAAAGGCATTTGAGTAGAATTCGGGGGTGGCTTTACGTTTGGTAATGGAGGAGAAACTTTTCGTTGCAGTGGAGTTTGGTCTCGACTAATAAAAAGTTTATTTGCCCTGAGATATTAAATCAAGCGCTCCAAATGGGAGAAAATAAAATCCCTTTCTATCGATGAAAAGAGTTTGACCAGAATTGGTGGATTCTTGCTCCTAGATGAAAGCCATTTAGCTTCCGCGACCCTAAAGTTGAAGCCGCATGAAAAAAGGAAATGAAAGGCGACATCTATTGGCTGTCTACTCTTAGGAACGTTTTTTTAATATAAAGTTGAAACTTCGTTTGTGCCTGTCTTCAGTCTCAGTCGCAACCAGGTTAATGAGAGGCATGAGCTTCTCACACTGCTGAAACGTAAGCGTTGGCAAATTTCCGTCAAGAAGGGCACCAAGGACAGAAAAAATTGATCCGCAAAAAAACTTAAAGTTGTTTAAATCATCAAGCGCCCCTAGATCAATTTTTTTCATATGAACAATGGGTTTCAGATGAAGTTTAGTTTCCTGCAGATTTCGAAGAAGGGTTGCTTGATGTTTCATGCCGAAAACGCAATACAAGACTTAAGTCCAAATATTTATATGGATGATAACTGCCGAAACTTCGAGGATATATGAATGAATAAATATCTAACTCTAAGTGGGCGATGCTGCGTTTCTTAGAAGAAAAATAACGATAGCAAAAGAAGTATAAGAAAAACGACGAAAGGTAAATAAGTGTACAGACTCACGATAAATAAAGCTTTCTCCACAAGCGTTGGTCGTAGGGTGAATGTGCAGGGTAAAATCCGAGACGAAGTCGGTGAATGGGGCTTGTCGCTCAGATGAATTACGTCCAGTTAACTATGGCCAAAATATATAAGATTTTCGTATCAACTGACTAAAAGTGATTGACGCAAATAAGTGCAATCAACGAAACAATGACACCAAGCAGCAGACGGACACAAAAGTCACGCTTGTTCAGAGTCGAAACCAAGTGTGTGTATTTTAGTTAATTTAAAAAATAGTACAGAAATGATGAGGTGTACAAAAAAGTTTAGAGTGAAAAATCGAAAATGTGAGTAAACCTACACCTCTCATTGACCTGGGTTTTAGTGACACCGAAGACAAGCACAAAGGACGTTTAAATTTTATTTTAAAAAACGTTCCTTATAGTAGACAGCAAGTCGATGTCCCTTTTCACTTTCTTTATTCATGCGATTTCAACTTTATGGTTGCCCGGGAGGAAACCCTTCATCAATAGAAGTGAACTTTTGTTTTTCCCATTTGCAGCGCTTAGCTCACTATCTCAGAGGAGATCACTTTTCGTTAGTCAGGATCAAACTCCACTGCAACGAATAGTTACTCCCCCACTAACAAACGTAAAGCCACCCCTAAATTCTACTCATCTGCCTTTTGCCTCGAAAGAAGATTCTCCATCGGGCGTCAACCAAATCTTCCCCTACCTGCTGCAGCCCCAGTTTAATCTTGCTCTTCTATTGAGCCCATGATCATTGAGTCCGTTGTCACCAGCCTCTTTAAAAACTCCCCCAAGAAGCAAGGATTGCTCACATGTGGCTCCCAAATTTGCTAGGGAGCTTGATCGTTGCAGTAAAGATTAGCCAATCAAAGAAGCACAACCGACGTCCAGCACTCCAAATAATGAATAAGTTAATAAACCTAGATCACATCCATTTCGTTCCCGCAACTGACCACTCAGATTTGACCTGCCAATTAGGTCAAATAAGGCAGATGATAGTTCAGGGAGATATTTACCTGTCCCTCTCCCGAATCATTAACTTAACGTAACCACCTCGATTGTGAAGCCAACTTACTAACCAGCCCGCAAAATGCAAGTATAAGGCGCTGCTGATAATATTTTTAATCACATATTATGCTCGAAATTCATAAAACCCTGTTTCCTCGCCTACTATTTTTCCGAACCAGCAAAATAGCATTCTGGTTGAGAAATTTGAAGCATTTGTTCCCGGGTATGAATTGAAAACAGGCATGTAGAACAGAATTTATTGCGCCCAATAAATTTCGTGACGGCTTTTCAACTGCAGCCCGTATCTGCATAACATAGGTAACGAATGGAAGCGCACAGCAGTATAAATTTGTACTGAATGGCAGTGGATAAGAACAAGGTCAAGGTTCAAGGCAAAGAATAATCAAATAATACGTCTACACAAGCATCATATAGAAAAGAGTGAGACGGACTGTTACCAACAAATCACGGTCAGGAATAACTTGGGGCGTGAGATTACCAGGACAATTGCAGGTTGACCACATGATCTAACTGCTTGCAAGGTCTGGTTTCTCCCTCCGTATGTAAGCAGCTTCCAAATAAGCAAGATTCGATTTAAATGCGCTCGGGTATGTACTAGAAAAGATACTTTAGGGTCGACAACATGACCGCTTTCTAACATGTGTTTCGTAATAGACGAACGCGGGGTTTTGTCTTCCTATTAGATAAGCCAGTTGTCACCCTTAAAATGTAGGCATATTATAACGGGCTTCTTCGGAGCGGACAGTTCCGTCAACTTTTGCCGTAAGTTTTTTTGCTGTACTTCTGAATGAGGCGTGCAGGATTACCACGATAAGTTAAGGCTTCGTTGATGCGGGCAGTTTCATTATCAATGGTTTCCCTGGATCAAATATTTCTGTTGGGAGTGCCTACACTCCCAAAAACAAGAGCAAACCAATCAATGGAGATCACGTGCGTTTACTTTCTCTCTCTACCGCGCTGTCATCAATCAGGCGCTTTCCCATTGGCTACTCCGCTCTTCCCGAAGGACATTGGACCGAGTGCCGGCGAACCACGCTAGCGTGTGATAAATATGCGTCACCTTTACCTAGACTTGACTTGCTTATACGTGTTTGCTAATACACGTTCCGTGGCCAGCCGTGTGTTCTTTGTCTGATGCCTTGATATTGGGGACCAGGGTCGAGTGCGTATACGCTCCACGGGATTTCAAGTACCAGGCGGGCCATAACAAATTGGCGACGCAGTTTCTCAACTACAATGGCTGACGAGTACGCTGACTTGAAGCAGATGTTGCAGCAGCAGCTGAAGCTGATGGAGGCTCTGACCGTCAAGCTATCCAATTCATCTATGGGCCAATCAAGCGCGGCTGGTGGTTCACAATCTGTTGATCACATTGCCGGCAGCATCACCGAATTCTTGTATGACCCGCAGGCCCATATCACCTTTGATTCCTGGTACAAGCGATACGAGGACTTGTTCTCTGTCGATCTGGCTGCCCAGGACGATGCATGGAAGGTCCGACTTCTACTTCGCAAACTGGGTCCGGCTGAACACGAGCGTTATGCAAACTTCATCCTTCCCAAGAATCCCCAGGAAGTCGCTTTCAAGGACACGGTTCAGACGTTGTCGCAGATTTTTGGTGAGCAATCATCCCTCTTCAACACTCGATTTCAGTGCTTGCAACTGTGCAAACGAGATTCCGATGATTTCATCACTTATGCGGGCATTGTTAATCGTGAGTGTGGGCGTTTCCAACTCGGTTCTCTCACTGAAGACCAGTTTAAATGCCTTATATTTATCTGCGGCCTCCACTCCCCCAAGGATGCTGATATCCGGACACGTCTCCTGTCCAAAGTGCAGCAGAACAACTCTACCACACTCCACGAGCTGGCAGCAGAGTGCCAAACGCTGATCAATCTCAAGCCGGACTCTGCAATGATTCAGAACCCGGCCTCATCTTTCTCAGTCCATACGGTCACATCGACCAAATCGCATCCTGTTACACGGCCCAAGCAAGTGTCCAAGTCGAGATCTCCGCCATCTCCTTGTCGGCACTGTGGCGCGTGGCATTTCCACCGGGATTGCACTTTCCGCCAGCATCGCTGCCAAAGCTGTAATCAGGTGGGACACCGTGATGGGTTCTGCAAACCACTACCAGCTTCTGGAGGCAAGCCAGCCCCCGCCACTCCTGATTCCAGGCACCGTTTCCGGTCAAAACGCAAGCCCAAACCCCAGTCCGTGGGTAATTCTCTCAGTCTTTTGGCCGCTTTCCAGCTCAATGCGTCTGGTCGTAGAAAATTTGTTAATGTCTTGCTCAATGGCCATGCAGTTCGTCTACAGCTGGACACTGCCTCAGATATCACCATCATCTCTGAGAGACTCTGGCAGTCCCACGATGCAGCCGACTTCCCAGTCCGCCACAAGCGCGTGCGGTGGTCTCGTACAGCTAATTGGGCAGCTGCAGTGCTGTGTGTCGTTCCGCGGTACCAGCATCACTGCGATCTGCTACTTCACCAAGTCTGATCTAAACCTACTTGGTCTCGACTGGATTGAACAACTTGGGTTGGCCGATATGCCGCTCCGCATTGTTTGAAGTCAGGTGCAGATTCCCGCTGTGCTTGCAGACCAAGCCAAGGACATTCTCCAACGGTTTGCTCCAGTGTTCCAAGACGGCCTGGGTCGTTGCACATACACTCAAGCCGTGCTACATCTGTCTCCTGGAAGTCAACCAGTCTTCCGTCCAAAGCGACCAGTCCCATATGCAGCCCTACCACTTGTCGAGGCTGAACTGAAACGTCTAGAGGAACTGGGAGTTCTGGTTCCTGTATCCTACTCCGCCTGGGCCGCTCCAATCGTTGTGGTTAAGAAGCCCAATGGCTCGGTCCGCATTTGTGCTGACTTCTCCACCGGTCTTAATGCCGCACTGACGCCGAACTGCTATCCATTACCGGTTCCGGCTGATCTTTTCACCCTGCTAAATGGTGGCACTTGCTTTGCCAAGTTGGATCTCGCTGATGCGTATCTGCAGATCGAGGTCGCCCCAGAGTCACGCGAATTGTTGACCATCAATACCCACCGCGGTCTGTTCCAATACACCAGGCTGCCCTTTTGTGTCAAGACCGCCCCGGCCCTATTTCAACAAACGATGAACGCAATGCTCTCCGGCATCCCTGGCACAGCTGGTTACCTGGACGACATCATCATCGTGGGTCGCTCCCCTGCCGAGCTGCAAGACCGAGTGTGCGCAGTACTCGAACGCGTGCAGGAATATGGCTTTCGCCTACGGGCCGACAAGTGCCAATTCTTCCTCGACTCCATCAAGTACCTTGGATTCGTTTTTGACGTCAATGGTCGCCATCCAGATCCTGAAAACATTCGGGCCATCCAGCAGATGCCTGCCCCCAAGAATGTATCGCAACTTCGTTCGTTCCTTGGCCTGATCAGCTACTATAGCGCCTTCCTACCATCGCTGCATGACGTACGGGCCCCGCTCAACCGTCTGTTGCAGAAGGATGCTTCCTGGTGCTGGTCCCCCGACTGTGAAAAGGCCTTCGCCCAGCTAAAGTCGATGCTGAGTTCAGATCTGCTGCTCACGCACTACGACCCGACGCTGCCGATCGTTGTTTCTGCAGATGCTTCCAACCACGGAGTTGGTGCCGTCATCTCACATACTTTTCCTGATGGGTCTGAAAAGGCGATCATGCATGCATCTCGCACGCTAACCCCTGCAGAGAAGAACTATGGGCAAATAGAGAAAGAGGCTCTAGCCCTCGTGTTTGCTGTCAAGAAATTTCACAAACTATTGTACGGTCGCCACTTCACGTTGTTGACGGATCACAAACCGTTGCTGTCAATCTTCGGTTCGAAGAAGGGCATTCCGGTCTACTCAGCCAGCCGACTTCAGCGATGGGCAACCATCCTTCTTGGCTACGATTTCGACATTCGCTACTGTCGTACTACAGACTTTGGTCAGGCTGGCGCCCTTTCTCGACTCATCAGCAATCAGCAGGAACCGGAGGAAGATACCGTGATTGCAGCTATTTCGATTGAGGACGATGTGCGCCGTCAGCTATCAGACGCCATACGAGGTATCCCCGTCACTGCCGCGGACATCCGACGTGCTACTGAACAGGATCCTGTCCTCCGCCAGGCCATCACCTACGTGCAGACCTGCTGGCCAACCACTGCTCTCGCTGGCGATCTTCGCCAGCTCTTCCTCCGCCGAGCATCGCTACCTGTGGTTGACTCCTGCCTCATGTTTGCAGACCATGTGGTGATCCCATCTTCCCTCCGACCCACTGTACTACGCCAGTTCCATGCGGCTCATCCTGGTACCAGCCGAATGAAGTCTATTGCTCGCAGTTTTGCCTACTGGCCGGGTATCGACGGCGACATCGACGACCTGGTTCGACGCTGTTCTCGATGTCAGCAAGCTGCCAAGATGCCGCCTCGTCAACCGCCAGTACCATGGGAACCACCAGAGAGGCCTTGGTCACGCGTGCACATCGACTTCGCTGGCCCACTTAACGGAGTTTCCTACCTAATCTTGGTTGACGCCTACTCGAAATCGCCCGAGATTGCTCCGCTGAATCCAGCAACCGCATCTTCCACTATCGCCTTCCTACGACGCATCTTTAGCCAACATGGCTTACCAGAAGTCCGGGTTTCAGATAATGGCTCTCAGTTTACTTCGTCGTCGTTTGAAGATTTCTGCCGCCAGCACAACATCCAGCATCTTCGCTCCCCGCCCTACCATCCTCAGTCTAACGGTCAGGCGGAGCGTTTTGTCGACACGTTTAAGAGAGCCCTCTTGAAAGCTCGTGGGGAGGGGACGACGGACGAGATAGTCCAGGCATTCCTGTTTTCCTACAGGACAACACCGAACCCGGCGTCCCCTGGTGGCGTTTCTCCTGCCGAAGCGTTGATGGGCCGAAAACTGCGTACAACTTTTCATGCCCTCGTCCCTACTGGTGCGCAGCCCGCGCAGACTTCTCCAGTCTCTCGCAGCAAGATCTCCATCGGAACGCCTGTCTTCGCCCGTGATTATCGAGCGGAGTTCCCAGACTGGATTGAAGCAACCGTGGTAGCGCACAGAGGCAGTATGTTGTTTGACGTCGACGTTGGTGATGAAATCTGGGTTCGTCACCACAACCAGATCCGACGGCGACATTACAGCAACACAACTGGGCTCGATCCGGCGCCGTCACTCCCCCTTGACATCCTACTGGATACCTTCGCCATTCCGGCAGATCGGTCGGTTCCCGAACCCACTGCTGCGTCTCCTGCGGATGTACCGCCTTCGATATCAGTCACTGCCCCCGGGTCTCCAGACAAAAAACCACAACTAAGACGCCGAACCAACCGCGTTCGCCGATCAACAGTGCCGATGCAGATCAATCCACGCCAAAAGCGGTACTGACCCACTTGGAGGGGAGGTGTTGGGAATGCCTACACTCCCAAACACAAGAGCAAACCAATCAATGGAGATCACGTGCGTTTGCTCTCTCTCTCTACCGCGCTGTCATCAATCAGGCGCTTTCCCATTGGCTACTCCGCTCTTCCCGAAGGACATTGGACCGAGTGCCGGCGAACCACGCTAGCGTGTGATAAATATGCGTCACCTTTACCTAGACTTGACTTGCTTATACGTGTTTGCTAATACACGTTCCGTGGCCAGCCGTGTGTTCTTTGTCTGCTGCCTTGATATTGGGGACCAGGGTCGAGTGCGTATACGCTCCACGGGATTTCAAGTACAAGGCGGGTCATAACAATTTCTCGCTCTTCTCATAAGAGTATGCATGAGATTTCGTTTCCATTATATTGGCGCAAAACTTTTAAAATGTAAGCATCGCCCTTTCCACGTAATCTTTTGGAAGGCGGAGCGTCTTATTGAACCATCATACTCTCTAAACATGGGGACGTCTAGGAAGGATAATTTGTTAAACTGCTCCATTTCCATCGTAAATCTGATCTTCGGATGCAAATTATTCATCGAAAATGTCGGCCGGCGGCGTCTTCCTTGTTGTCAACAATCGTAATTATATCATCCACGTGTCTCCTGTATAATGTCGTCATGTTTATTTTTGATGAAACCTTTTCTTTTAGGTAGCCCATAAAAACGTCGACGAGGGTTGACCCGAGTGGACTTCCCATTGCTACTCCGTCAATTTGCCTGTAAATTTCCCCATTAAACTGAAATTGAACATCTTTGGTGCGATGTACCAGCAGATCGCGTAGTATTTCGGGGGAGAGTCGGGTTTTGGACGCATGCGCGCATATAACATCTATTGTTTTATCCAATGCTACATTTGTAAATAGGGATTCGACGTCTAAAGAAATTATACAGTTGTCGGCGACGTTCTGGTCCTTTATTTTTTCAATGAAATGAAGACTGACCTTTATCGTGTAGGTGGAAAACAATTGTCGATTTGGTTCTATCTCCTTGACAAGCCCTTTTGCTAGTCTGTGTGTAGATGAATTAGACATAGAGAGAATTGGCCGCAAAGGTTTGTCCTTCTTATGCGTTTTTGGTAGAACATATAGCCTGCGGATATGTGTGACTTTCGGTTTTAGGGAAAGTGAGATTTAGTATCGATCAGGTTTTTGTCCAGCAACTTTTGAACCTCTTTCCAGACGGAGTATTCCAATGTCTTGGTTTCATCTTTTCCGGACGCCTTTATGCAAAATTTGCTCTGGTCATCTAATATCAGTCAGTCAGTGTATTTGAGGAAAAAAGGCTTACGCCTTTGAACTCTCTATTTGTACATTAAAAAATCGATAAATTAGTAGAATATAGAATAGGTTTATTGTAGCGCCCGTTGGGCACTGTCAGTCCCCTTTGAACTCAACTGCACTTTGACTTCATTTACTTGGAGTGTCTGGTAAGCCAAAAGAGCGCGAATTGAGAGTTTGTTTTAAGTTAAAAAAAACCTCAGTTCTAAGGGAAAATAATAACAAATTTATAAAAAATAACGATATTTACAATATAAAAATTGAAGTTTACAGTTTGGTAGTTTTCGGGGGCATGAATAAGATGTCCTCCATGGCAATTGAAGAACTTTGATATAGGCCTGGCCTTGAAATTATTTTCCTGTTGGTTAAATTTCGGTTTGCTCTTGTTGCTGGTTGTCAGTCTATCTAGCCAGCTCTAAGGGGGCGGTCCCACAATTTCTTCGTATTTTTCAGGAGGCTTACCATCGTTGTCTGGACTAAGAGCCGGAAAAGATGAATATATATCGGGAGTAAGAAGCATTCAATGGAAAATTACAATCAAATCTGTCAAAATACTATTGAATCATGTATCATATTGTTCTTTTTAATGTAAAATTATAAGAGTAGTGGTCGACTGTTTACTATGGCATAATATAGTTGTATATATGTCTAATATTGCCTTAATATAGACAAAGGCACGACTAATATGCAGGGTTTTATCGAAGGGTATATTTTTACTAGCTTTATAAGGGATATTTAGTGTCAGGTGACATAGCTGATGGAAGCGAGAAAGAGAGGAAAAAATAATAATATCATTATCTGTTCTATGTTTCTCAATGGTGCTATCTTTTATAAATTTTATTATTTTTAGTGCTATGTTCCGGTATTTTTCAATCGGCTGGCGTCATAAGAGCCCTTTTGGACGAAATTCAATATCAAAGAAATGATTTGAAAAATGTCCTATCTTACTCAAAAATAAGTGTTTATTGTTATTTGAAAGGAAATTCTTAGTTTTTATTTTAATTTCAATTAGGGTTCGACTTTTCCGGATAGAACTTGGAAGATAATTCCAGATAGTCGCATATCTTATGGTGTAGAAATTTGACCGTTGGGAGTTTGTGAATTTGGGAATCCTTATAATATCCTCGCTACTTCTGGTGTTTCTAGGGGCGTTTTGGTTGGTAATAAAATTCATTTTAAGAATATCTGTGTCGTGGGTGACCTTGAATAGGAAGTTTAGACCATTTTGAAGTCTTCTGATCCAGAGTGGTCGAAGACCGTATTTATGATATAGTTCTAAGTATGAACCCTGGATGCCATCACTTCTAAACAAAGATCTAGTAAACCGTCTCTGAATGCCTTCTAGTTTCTTTCGGCCGTCTGAGGGCATTATGCCGAAGAAAATTGAACAGTAATCTAGGAGAGGTAAAACATACATTTTGAAGAGTTGTATTCTTAGTGCATTTAAGGTGAGATTTTTACATATGAATCCACACAGCGAGTGGCATTCGGTGATATTTGTTGGACGTGAGGAGATAAATCAAGGGTATTTGTATAACTGAGACCTAAATCTTTTACCGATTGGGCCTCTGATATTTCATTATCCTCGAAAATTATGGGGGGAAGTTTTTGTGGTCCAAATATCAGGAAAAATTACAGCAGAGATTGTATGCAGGCATTGATCCACATATGTCACTGGTTTCATGGCTAAAAGGTCACATAGTCCGCTTGGTGCTGTAGCATATGTCTGTCAAGTCAACATTTTAATGTCGCCATAGATTGAGACATGACAACCGTCTCGGGTAGGTTATTCCACGGTTCCACGACACGGTTGGAGAAGAAATATTGTATTAAGTCTCCGCGCAAATGCCTATAACTCAGAGGAAAGAGATTAAGGTTAGCTAAGCGGATCTCGTATGGCAGTGCACTTTGACATCTATCTAATTTTGTTGCTGGCCTCTGCACCCTTTCGAGCAGATTTTAATCCTGATGTGTCCATGGTCTCCAGGCCTAAAGTGCATATTCGAGGTGCGAGCTTACAAACGTGCCGAAGACTTTAGACAAGCAGTCTTCATCGAAAACTGCGAATTCCCGCTTGATGGGATATAGCATTGAAGTTGCGGACATGGCCGCTTTAGAACATTGTGTAGAAGGCTTAAGGCTGTCTGCAACCCAGACTCCAAGATCTTTCTGCGTTTCTGCTTCTCGAAGTGGTATTCCGTTCATAGGGTATTGCCGCGTACTAAGGGTCTGATTTCCGAGGCGCAGTATGGTACATTTGTACAAGGTGAAGGACAAGAGCCATCTGCGGGACCACTCGTCCAATCGGCAAAGATTTCCTTGGAAGTTGATCTCATTGGTAGCATTCTGGATGTGTTTCCAGATTTTTATGTCATCCGCAAACATGGCATTATCACAGTCCAACCCATCTACACAATCATTGATGAACAAGAGAAAGAGGGTTGGTCCGAACACCTAGACTTGCGGGACTCCACTCTCTTTGAATGTGCGCCTTGATTGTTGTCTTTCTACGCAGACAATTTGGGAACGGCTGACGAGGAAGTTCTCTATCCTTTTGAAAAGTTTGCCGCCGATGCCCATTATTCTCAACTTTTGGAGGAGACGCTTGTGCGGGACACTGTCGAACGCCTTCCGGAAATCAATATAGGCCATGTGCACAGTGTGCTTTGCGTCCAGTGCTCATGTCCAACTGTGCATTGTATATAGCCAGTTCGTTACACATGATCATCCCCTACGGAAACCATATTGTGCATTGGACAAGAGATTGTTACTTTCCAGATAAGTCATCAAATCCTTTTTGATGATTTTCTCCATCACTTTGCAGCAGATTGATGTCAGACTGATGAGTCTGTAGTTCGTTGCAAGAGCACGACTGCCGCTTTTGTAAAGGGTTGTAATGTGGGCCGTCTTCCAGTCTGTGGGAAGGATTCCAGCATCGAACGATTCCTAGCACAGAAAGGATAGTGGTTTGGCCAGCTCTCGGGCAAGCTTGAAAAGTAGATTTGCTGTGATCTCGTCCGGACCGGGAGATTTACATTCCTTTAAGCCTCTTAGTTCTTCCAAAATCGTTGATTCTCGAAACACGATATCTTCGATAAGGGGTTCTCCCATGTTCTCGGAACAAGTGGGAATAAAGTCTACTTCTCTTGTGAAAACGGATTAGGAATATTGGGAAAAATGCTCATCTATTTTTTTCTGTCCGATATCTCCAAACCGTCATCATTCCTCATGACAGGAATGGGATTCCTGTTATGTTTACTCTTCCGCAAATAGCAGTAGAGCAATTTCGGATTTTTAACGGCTCGATGAAGCAAATTACTCTCAAAATCCCGTCGTCTCTTGAAAATAGGCTTTTCACCTTCTTTCTTTGAACTTTATATTCTGTAAACGCTGCAATGTTGTTGTTTTCCAGAAATTTCTTCCTCAATCTTCCTTTCTTATTGATATCAATTTTTAATTCTCGTGTTTGCCACTGAGAGCGGTTGGATGTCCTAGGCTTTGATACGGGACGGTGGCTCTTCATTAGATGCAATAACCAACCCTTAAAAAAATTCCGGTCCTCGTTAACGTTTCCGGAGAAGAGAACACTCCAGTCTATTTGTGATGCCTCAGCTCTCATTTGGCAAAAGTCCTCATTCCATATATTCGGCCTCTTATCCTCTTTTTTAAACGGCTCAGAATACAGCTCGTACTCCCATAAAAGTACTGAATGATCACTTCAACCGAGCGGGGATAGGTAGTACACCTCGTCTATACTGTCAGGACGTTTGGTGAAGACGAGGTCCAGACAACAAGCCTGTTGCCCTCCACGTGCTCTAGTTGGCAAAAGGACACGTTGCGTGAGAAGAGCTTCTAGGGTTGTCTTTAGTAGACGGTAACCGATGGCATTCTTCAAGCACTTCGCAAGCATATCGCTCCATTGAATGCAGGGTGCATTGAAATCCCCCATGAGCACAACATCAGGTCGACAGGCGATCTCTTTTATGCTTTCCAGTAGACAAGTGTCTGATTCGGGATTCGCCGGGGGCCGGTAGATAGTTATGACTTCGAGGGACTGAGACCCCCGTGCCTTTATAGTCAGCCAAATTGCCTCTGTGTCGTTGGAAATCCTGTCCGTCCTCTCACGCACTGCCAAATATCTGGCGGACCCTGAATCGACTGCCATTATTAAGCCAATAAACTTAAAACGTTTTTATCGGTATGGAAACGATTTAAAGCGAGACAAACGGTATGAAGTAAGTAGAAAACGACTCAGCCGTTATTGTATTTCGGGAATATGGCGGTGCGGCTGTCAGATGTGGTCGAAAGGAGACAGGTTTTCCGGACGAATCTCCCGTTGAAATTCTGTGAGGATCGAGATATTGCTATGAAGAATCGACTTGTTAATTCCGAGAGGCCGTCAGGATGTCCAGTACTCAGGAGACTCGGAAAAGTTAAATCCCTCGGTGATCGAAAATTTCAAACCGAATTCAAAAGACGCGCGCCCAAATAAGAAAACTAGTAGAAAACAGGACACTTTGCCTAAGAAGAACTTCTATGGCTGTCATTAAATGACGGCTGTCGAAGGCATTCTTCGAGCAATTCGCATGCATATCGCTCCATTGAAAGCAGGGTGTATGAAAAATTTCCATTACAACAACGTCTGGTCCACTGGCGATCTCTTTTACACTTTCCAGTAGACGATTGTCTGGGTCGAGATCCACCTGCGGCGGGTTGGTAGATAGTTAAGACTTTGAGGGACTGAGATCGCTGTTCCTTTATAATCAGCCAAATTTGCCTATGTGTCGTCAGAAATTTTGTCGGTCCTCTAACACAGTGTTGAGTCGCTCTTGACATATATGGCAACTCCTCCACCTCGGCGCCCTCTCATATCCCTCGTAAGCAATTGGTATTCAGTTAGTGCTACCTCGCAATCAACCACGTTCTCTGACAGCCACGTTTCTGTTATTGCTATAACATTGGGAGGAGTATTGGCTACCTGTATTCTCAGTTCAACAAACATGGAAAACAGACTGAGCATTGGTGCAAAAGAAGTGAAGTTTGCAACATTCGACAGTACTTCGTTCGGTTTGTCTCGGGCTTGACAATATTATGTTGCTGCCGCCATTATGATGACTGGCTGCTTGCAAAGCAACATCGCATTCCTCTGTGTCACTCGTCCCCTGAAAATAGCCAAGTCACTCTCTCCTGCTGCAAGTCTCCTCTTCAGCTCCGTCACAAATTCGCGGCGTTTAAGACGTTCAGCTATAGAATAGTCCGGTTGAAAAAAAACTCTTGTGAGAGTTTCGTAGGCAGCTTTTCCTGTACAGAAGTAAGCTATCCTCCTCTTTACTGCCCAAAACGATTTTCAGAGGTCGTGGCCGCACAGTTTCCGATTGTTAGCTCACCTTCTTTCTGATCCTGAAGGCTGCGTGAATAGTTTCCCTTTTAATTGTATTTAGCATTTTGTTCAGAAGGTGTTAAATCATATCAATCTCAGCGGAAAACCTCTCCTTCGGGGTAGGAGCATTCGACTTCGATAGGCACTGAACGACTACGCAGTGCTGACGGTTCAGGGGTTCATTTGTTCTGTTCCCGGCGGCCTTGTCAGCTGAAGGTATCAGGAGATCCACCGGAGTAGTCTGGGGTTTTATACTACTGTTGTGGTGCTTACCCATTCCATCTGGCCACGAGCTTGTTTTCTCTATTCCAACCGAGGGTACTACTGAACGCGAGGAATGGCTAAGAGAAGTTGACGGTTCGCTTCGGTTGTCTTCCTTAGAAACAGGAGACTCTGTCGCTATTTGCCCATCGTCATTAGTATCGGCGTCCTTGCACTGAGGTTTTCCACAGACCTTGTTCTTTGGCTGTTTTGAAGTTTTGCTCTTTCCCTTTGTCTTGCTGACTCTAGCGCTGTTAACCGAGTTTTGCCTATCATCGTGCGCTTGTACGAGTTCCTTTAATGCAGCCAGCTCTTTTTCACGTTTTTGGACTTTCAGCCGAAGAAAGGAGCACCCAGTGCACGGCTCGTTCTCGTACCTATCAGATTTTACTGTGGTTACGCTTTTAGCACGCTTTGCGGGCCCCAGGTTGCAACTGTAAAGAGAGCGAACGCTAATCCTGGGAGGCAAGGACATGTCAATAGAGTTTCCTTCATGCATAATGCCGGTCCTGGTCAGGGAACTACCAAAAAGTTGCTCTGCGTCCATGAGTTTCGTGTGTTCGTAAAATTATATTCGGAAACGAGATTTAAACTGGTAATTACGACTGTATGCGATGGCATATGGCAAATATTCGAAACCAAATAGTCGAAAATAGGCCTATTTTTAAGAAAGTCGATGAAGAAAAAAATATGAACGGTATAAAATATATGTAGGAGCGACTCAGCCGTTTTGGGAATATCTAGGACCCCGAATAACTCCCGATCTTCTTGGGTGTCAAGAATTTTGTTTTCCTAGGCCGATATCTGCGCGCGAATCGACTCCGTAGCCCGTTGGATTTTGATGAAAAACAAATTCCGCTTAGAGACAGACTTCTGATAAATTTCCACGCGAGACAAAATTTCCAGAGACGCAGAAAGAAATTTGGTACGTGCAGTTCCAGCGGCAACCTCAGAGACGGTAACTGTGAACTGGTATCTACGTCAAAATAGTCCCAGCTGGAGCACAGAAAATATCGTTGTGCTCAGTCGGGCTCAGAAACATGTGCACTTCATTTTTCTCACATAGTACTTCCGGTTAAGAATAACGACTCCATGGCCTTTGTCAGGCTTAGAAATCATTATTTGTTCATGACGTTATTATGCGGATAAGGCAGCTATGTGTTCATTGGTTAATGAAGTCCGTTGTGTTACAGGAGCTTTACGGTATTGATGAGTAATGTCCAAAAATTTTGCTTTCAACCAGCCGACATCGTCAGTGGATCTGGGTATTAAGTCATACAGTTGAGAATTCAAGTTTTCAAACTAAACCTCAATTTCAACTGGGTTTAATCTCCTGTTTGGAATGCAAAAGTCAAGTCCTAGTGATAGATCCTCAGATTATAGCTTAGTAAGTTTTATGTCGGACACAATAAGGATAGTTTCATCTGTATTCAGAATGAAATAATCGTCCGTAGACTTTTTGCACAATGATTTCCTTAGTTTAAAACGGTATGCGTCCCTTGTATTCCTTTGTATGATACACGCATGTTTCATGAACATTAACCAGCAGAATAGACTTATAATGTCGAGAATATGTTTTGTTTGGCTTAAACTACATTTGTTTATGTCGAAAGCCGAGTCCTGAATTTTTTATTGTGCATAACGGTAGGACGTCATTTTCCCCGACGGAGGATTTTGTAGAACTCCACTGGATACTCCTTGCGGCTTATGAAATTCTGAAGAAATTTACTCCGTGTGTTTTCTTTTGTTATTTTGCAACGCCATTGTAGAAGTCTGTGAAGAGACTTAATTATATCCGAGGGGAGGTGGAGTTTGAAAATCTGAAGCATTTGTCCCCGGTATGAATGGAAAACAAGCATGTACAGCAGAATTTATTGCGGTCAATAAATTTCATGACGGATTTTCAATTGCCGCCCGTCTCTGCATAACAAAGGTGACGAATGGAAGCGCACAGCGGTATGAGTTTGTACAGAATGGCAGTGCATAAGAGCAAGGCCAAGGTTTAAGGCAATGAATAATAAAATAAGACGTCCAAATAAGCATCATATAGGAAAGAGTGAGACGAAATGTTAACAACAACTTACGGTCAGAAGTAACTTGAGGCGTGAAATTACCAGGGCAATTGCTTTCAAAACAGATCTCTTTGACAGTGACCACATATTAAATCATTATTGCCCACAGCTTGTCTTTTCAAAAAGCCAGCAATTTTCGGACTTACACAAACTACGATCTCGTACATAAAATAGAATAGGTTTGTTGTAGCGCCCCTTGGGCACTGTCAGTCCCATTTGAACTCAGGAAAAAAACCTAAAACAAACTCGTCAATTTCAACTGCACTTTGACTTTATTTACTTCGGGTGTTTGGTTAGCCAAAAGAGCTCGAATTGAGAGTTTGTTTTAAATTAAATAAATAAATAAATAAATGTTTATTTAATGCCAGTTTACAGGCATTGTCAAGGGAAGCGATTAAACACAAATCCAACCAGCAGTGAAAAAAACTCCTGAGCTTAAGGCATTAAAATATAGTTGATGGTGGTTTTTGTGGTTTGGAGGGCTCAGGAGAAAAAAACTGTCGGCGGTGGTAGAATATCGACCGTCAAGAAGGGGGGAGGTTGCACGGTATCGGAGATTATCGGACGTCAAATTCCTTTCATGAAGTTGGGGATAGTCAAAGTAGAGGCGTTGAGGAACAGCTGGTGAGACCGGCCATAGTGTTAAGAGACCACAAACGCCATCGCTACGGTACAGTCGATCAGTAGAATTAGCACCCAAAATTTGTGGGAGCTTTTCTGAATGCAAAAATCGAGTAATAGTTCTCTTAAATAAAGGATAATTTTGCAGAGTTTTCACACTCATGGGTAGTTTATTCCAAATAGCAATTGCATTTACAGAAAAGAACCGACGATATTTAACAGTACGTGCCAGAGGCAGAAATAAGAAGACCTCACGGTGACTGTTACGTCGTGGGTGGATATGATGTCTTAAAGAGGTGTGCTGGTTAAATGTGTGATTACATAAGAGTTTAAATAGCAAAAATAGTCCCTTTTGTAATCTACGGAACCATAAAGGATCGAGGCTTGTAAGCCGGCAACGTTCTTGGTAAGACAAATGTCGGTGTTCCGGGGTTAAAATTCTCTTGGTAAAAAAGTGTTGAACGGATTCTATTTTCTTCCGCTAAGTAGCACGCATGAGGCTAAATGAAAACGAACAGTATTCCAGACCAGGTCTAACGTTCATGTTGAAAAGGCGCATTCTAATGTCCCTAGTTTTAAAATTTCGGAGGATAAACCCGGTCGTTCTACGTGCTTTGGAGACTATCAAGGCACAGTGCTCCGAGAGATTGAGACTCTTGGAGCATGATACGACCAAATCCTTAATAACCCCAGGCACATTTATTGCGTGACCTTTAATACTTAGTTGATGTTGGCGGTCGTCGCCAACCACCATGACTGAGCACTTATGCCAGGAAAGAGGAAGGCGCCATGTGCGGCACCACTGGGAGAAAGCCTGTAGATCGCTCTTTAGGAGCTCAAGCACGATGTCATGATCTGCCGGCCTATATCGATATGCAACTTTAAGATCATCGGCATACATGAAAGGCTTACCATTCTGAAATAAATCGGGTACATCATTAACGAAAAAGGCAAAATAAAAGCGGGCCGAGTACACTACCCTGAATGACTCCACTCCTCACACGTGTGGGTTTGGAGATGGTATTGGAGATCTTAACTCGTAGTGTGCGAGTGCCCAAATAAGAGGATATAAAATTCAAAAGTTTGCCACCTATTCCGAAAGAGGACAATTTCAAGAGGAGAAGAGCATGGTCAACACGGTCAAAAGTCTTGGTGAAATCGAAATATACTGTGTAAAGAGCAAAACCATGGTCCCTAGATTGGAGAACATAGTCAAAGAAAGAGAGTTGACAGGTGTCACAAGATCGAGCTTTGAGGAATCCATGCTGAGCAACACTCAGTAAGTTGTTCGCTGTTAAGTGACACATCATCTTATCCTTAATCAATGTCTCTAAGATCTTCGAAACTGCAGGGAGGGTGTTTATTGGCCGAAAGTCATCAAATGATGTAGATTTGCCGTGCTTAGGAATGGGCAAAATGTGAGATTCCTTCCACAAGGTAGGATAAGTTTCACTTTCAAGAGCAAGATTACATATCTTGCATATGAGGGATGGGAAGATCGTGTTTGCATCGGCTTTTAAAATGCTTACTGGGACACCATCAGGGCCTGGACTATAAGATTGACGAAAACGCCGAATCACAACAGTTACATCCCACAGAGTGAAAGTTATAGTTTCTAGAACTGCTCCGGTCAATGACTGGATGGTCGGAAGCGGAGTGGTCGAGTCTTCAATAAACGTTTTGGACAGGAAATCATTGAAGCTATCCGCGGTTAACTGAGCATCAACTATGGGATTTCCGAGATCGTCTCGAAGGATGGGATACTGCGTCTTTCTCTGAGTTCGTATTTTTCTAGAGAAAAGTTTCGAGACACTTAACGCATGGTTTTCAGTAAACTGGACCTCTTCGGCTAGCTGTTTTTCTTCAGACAATCTCTTAGCTCGATCAAAAATATCACAAATCAAGGGCAGAACAGAAACATCGTTCTGAAGATGGAAACGACGATAAAGCCTGCGCAATGTGCGACGAAAGGGTAAAG
>CACRXP010000375.1:252228-265724 GCA_902702965.1 Spirometra erinaceieuropaei | reverse complement strand
GATCGATTATTTCGCCGGCTGATGGCCTGCTACGACTAGCAGAGGCGTATTTTTGGACGACTGAAGGGTCGAGAGGTTCTACATGTACTAAAGGGATTTGTGAGCTAATCAGATCTGCAGACGGCGAAGAACATACGCTGGCACCGGCTATGTCTTCAGTCACGATTTTAGCACCCAGAGACGGTGGGGAGGCCGCAAGCTTTCGCCTTTTAGCGCGTCCTCTGCGGGGCATTACAGACAAAACAAAGTTTTTCGTTACAGAAGAAGGATCAAAACGGAAACGCGCACTGAGTAGCAAGTATTACTGTTTTTTTTACTACGAAAACTAGAAAGCGGTAGTGGGGAAAGTATTCACTACAATGGATTTTTACAAAATACGACTATTTTGCCAGACTGTCAAACAAACTTGGAAATCATTTTACCTTATATAGAATGGCGACTTTTAAGACGAACTCAAGTAAAAAACAGGCATTAATTACTTCAGAATATCCAGATAAATGCAGAGCTTCACTTATCTTTGAAATTGAGCTGCGCGCCTTGACCTTGACCTTGACCTCACTTCTAAGGGAAACTGATAACAAAATTTTCAAAAAATAACGATATGTACAATATAAAAATTGAAGTTTGCAGTTCGGTAGTTTTCGGGGGCATGAATAAGATGTCCTTCATGGCATTTGAAGAACTTTGATATAGGCATGACCTTGAAATTATTTCCCTGTTGGTTAAATTTCGGTGTGTTCTAGTTGCTGGTTGTCAGTCTATCTAGCCAGCTGTAGGGGGGCGGTCGCACAGTTCCTACGTGTTTTTCATGAGGCTTACCATAGTTGTCTGGACTAAGAGCTGGAAAAGATGAATGTATGTCGGGAGTAAGAAGCATTCAATGGTAAATTACAATCAAATCTGTCAAAATACTATTGAATCATGTATCATATTGTTCTTGTTGATGTAAAATTATAGGAATAGTGATCGACTGTCTACTATGACCTAGTATAGTTCAGTCCAGTTCAGTTTTTTGAGGGCAATAGGCGTAAGCCTTTGAGTACCCTATTTGCAACGTAAAAAATGTGTGATGTACAGATAGATGTTCTGGGCTGAAATAGTTCAAACACGCCCATAATGGTGGGAAAAAATGAGAAGGAGTTACAGGGGGTGAGCTCGACTTCTCATCGCTCTTGGTCATTTCAGAACATAAATATATGGTGACATCACAACATCTGCGGGAAGCTCATTCCATGGTTTGACCACCCGAACCGAGAGGGAGAACTTCCTCACATCCAGCCGTGCCTGCTGAGTGCGCAGTTTTAACGGGTGACCTCGGAGGTTGGACGTGGTAGCAAATTCAAAAAGTCCTCGAAGGCCAGACTGCAATCCAACACCTTTACAATGCGGAAGGCTTGCAAGAAATCTCCGCGAAGTTGCCTGTAACTCAAAGGAAAGATGTTTAGATTTACTAGGTGGGTCGCATAAGGAAAGGAGCTTTGAACCTAACCATCTTCGTGGCTCTCCTCTGGACTCTTTTGAGGCAGTTTTGGTCCACAACAGCACACGGCCTCCAAGCTTGTATGCCGTACTCTAAATGCGGCCGGACGAATGTTCCGAATGTCTTAGAGAAATCTTCTTCGTCAAAGTCCATAAACGCACGCCTGATGGCGTACAGTACGGACATTGCGGTTTTTGCCACCCTCGAACAGTGGGCGGATGGTTTTAGGGAACTCATCGTCAGCACACCGAGGTCCCTTTGGGCTTCGACCTCTTTTAGGGCTGCACCGCCCAGAAAGTAGCCTCTTGTGCTGGCGGATCTGGCTGTGTTGCCTAGGCGAAGTATGCTACATTTGGCAACGTTGAACCGCAGGAGCCAACGGTTAGACCACTCCTCCAACCGATTCAGGTTCATCTGCAGTCTGTCTTCATCGGCAGGACCCCGAATTACACTCCATATCTTCATGTCATTCGCAAACATTGCTACTTAACAGTCTAAATCTCTTGCGGCATCGTCCACGTAGATAAAGGAACAAAATGGGTCCCAGTACTGAACCCTGGGGGACACCACTATCGACCATAGCCGGATCTGATTTTCCCCGACCGACGCACACAACCTGGTGTCCACCCACAAGGAATTTTTCGATCCATTTAAGGAAGTTGCCACCGATCCCTATTTTTTTCAGCTTATGTAAGAGCCTTTAGTGTGGCCCAGTGTCGAAGGCCTTCTGGAAGTCGATGAAGGCTATGTGGACCGCGTGCCTGTCGTCGAGAGCTTGGGTCCAGCTCTAGAGAGATTGCAGCGGGTTTGTCGTGCAGGATCTTCCTTTTCGGAACCCATGTTGGCTTTTCGATAGCAGGCCGTGAACTTCCTGGAATTGTATCAGTTCACACTTTATGATCCGTTCCATAACTTTTCAGAGAATGCATGTCAAGCTTATGGGCCGGTAATTTGTCGTCGCTGCCCTGTTACCTCCTCTGTGTAGCGGAGTAATATGCGCCAGCTTCCAATCGATAGGAAGTGTTCCAGTGTCAAATGACGTTTGAAAGAGCATCGACAAAGGCACAGAGAGCTCACTGGTAAGTTCCTTCAGAAGCTTGGATGGAATCTCGTCTGGTCCTGGCGACTTCGATTCGCTCAATGCCTCTAATTCTCTTCGGACAATGCCTTCTGAGAAGAGTATATCGCTGACGCTTGGAGTCGGCAGTTCTTCTGTGGAGGGAGGAAGGAACCTTGCCTCATTTGTGTAGACTGATTGGAAAACCGTGAAAAATACGCAGCTTTATCCCTACTATCAGCGATCTCAGCGCCATCAGTAGTCTTTATCAAGGGGATTTGATGCCTGTTCCTTGTGGTTCGTCGGAGGTAGCTGTAGAGCAATTTTGGGTTCTGCGTTTCTTTTTGTAGCAAGTTCTTCTCGAATTCCCGCCGCGTCTGCATTATCAGCTTCCTCGGTTTGTTCATCTGTGTCTTGTAGGTGTTGAAGCATTCAGCTTGTCTAGTGACGCAGTATTTTTTCCACAATTTGTGCTTCCTGTTGATTTCTTTCTTGAGGTTGCTATTTAGCCACCCAGGGCGTTTATTCAGTCTTACACTAGTCAGTGGGCAGTAGTTGTTGATGAGCTGCAGAAGGACATTCGTGAACAGCTCCCAGTCATCGTTGGCACTTCCCGTAAACAAAGAGCCCCAGTCAAGACCGGATAAGTCTACCCTCATCTGATTGAAGTCGCCCCACCAAACATTACGCCTTTTGTGGTCTGGAGTATGTGAAATGGGGAATAACGAATAATCCCACATAAGCACTATGTGGTCACTTCGGCCAAGGGGCGGCATGGAGACGATCTCGTCTATGCTGTCTGGTGTTTTCGTAAAGACCAGATCCAGGCAGTTTGCCCTTTGTCCTTCACGTGTTCTCGTTGGGAACATTACATGTTGTGTGAGGCACGCATTTAATGTCTTGCTCAACAGGCGGTAATCGAATGCCGATTTTGGACCTGACGCTTGGAGGGTATTCCAGTTTGTTCCTGGTGCGTTGAAGTCGCCCATGATCATGATGTTAGGTCGACTGGAAAATTTCTCCAACTGCTCCAAGAGTTGAGTGTCAGCGATTCGGTCTGTCCCAGGTGGTCGGTAGACATTAAGGACATCGAGACACGGGGAACCGGTAGCCTTGATGGTCAACCAAATAGCTTCCATACTGCACGCGAACTGGGTGGTGTTATCCGACACTGCCAGACCGTCGTTCACATACACAACGATACCACCACCCTAATGATGTTCCCTGTCCCTCCGATAAATTTGGTATCCAGACAAGGCTACTTCGTTATCGCTAATATTCCCCGACAGCCAGGTCTCAGTTACTGCTAAAACATCTGGAGACAGCTCAACAAGGCAAAGTTTTAGTTCGTCTAGTTTCGATATGAGGCTTTGGGCATTCGTGTACAAGCACCTCAGTTTAGCACCAGCCGAATTTCCCGTTGCATGTGTTACTGCTGTGAGCATTACTCCATTATCGCGGACGTCGTGTTCTCTAGGCTCTCCCGTTGCCAGATTGGTTCCATTTACATGCCTTGTTTCAGTCAGATCACTGGACGATACGGGCTCACTTGTGTTGGCGCCTTGATCAGGTGGTTCAACGAAGGTGTCTGTTTTAGTTGAGTAGCTGTCGTCGTTCGTAGTATTACAGGCTGGTTCCACTGAAACGGCATATGTTTCCGAACTACCTTCCCCTTGAAAATAGCCAGATTGTGTTCGCCATCCTTCAGTCTTGATTTTAACTCCAAGACAAGTTCCCGGCGTTTCAACCGTTCCGCTGGTGAATAGTCCGGTTGAAAAAAAACCTGTTTGTGTGTGTTTCTGAGATCGGTTTTTTTTAGAGAGGATAAACTTGATTTGCTCTTTGTTCTCCAGCATAATTTTGAGATGGCGAGGTGGTTGTGCTACTGTCCTGTCTTCACTCCTTTTTCCTATCCGGAATGCTTTCAGAACCTTTATTTCCATATCTGCCGGCAGTAAATGATTTAGCAGACCATTAAAAGAAGCAAGGTCCTCTGAGACACGGTCTTCAGGTCGGACTGCATTCGATTCTGACAAACCCTGAATAACCAGACACTGCTGGCGAGCATGGTCCTCCTTACTCTGTCTTTCCGGTGAATGCGCTGCATGTGGGTGAGGACGATTTACGGAGTGATCGCTTGAACGCACACTTTTACTGTCTACCGACTGTCCCGAGCAACCCATCAGTGCTGGCTGGGACTTCAGCATCCTGTCATGGCGTTTCCCTCTCCCCTCTACCCACGGGTTTATGTCTTCGCATTCAGATACGTGCTCTGTAGTGCGACATCGCTTAAAACATCGTGCGTGGGAATCGAGTCTCCCTTTATCGGCGGCTTCGATTTCAATGTCCTGCTGTTACCGGCGTCTGCGGTTTTGGCTGTTGAGTTGCTACTCGTGTTTGAAGATTCCCAAGAGGAGATACATTTTCGCGTTTTTAGCGTTTTGTATATTTGCCTAATATGGCATTAATATAGACATAGACAAGATTAATATGCAGGGATTTATCGAAGGGTATATTTTTTACTTTATGAGGGATATTTAGTGTCAGGTGACATGGATGATGAAAACGAGAAAGGAAGGAACGAATGAATATAACTATCTGATCTATCAGAAGACGAGGTGGCGAGCATACGTAGCTTTCGATAAATTCTCGTCGGGCCAGTACAGTTATATAGGAACGGGGTAGAAGTAAAAACATGCAAGCGATAAGAGAAGTCGGTAAAAGTACTCCTTAAACAAAGGCGGGGTGGGGGACTCTAAGGGAGGGGGTGGGGGTAATAATAGTCCTTGTCAGGGGCGGGGTGAGAGCGCAAGTGCGCGGGGGGAGTTGCACCGTTAGTCAGCCGTCGACCACTGTAGGCGCGGAGCCTGAACGTGGTTCTTCTGAGCGCATAAGGTTGGCTTTCGTAACCTAATGGCGGCCGCTTCCGCTGTCGCTAACAGGCGCTGGCCTAGTAGCGTAGGGTAGCTCGATGGGACCTTATAAATCACACGAAAAGCTTCGTTGGGGTCCACACGATGTCCGGAATCGACAACATGCGCGAGAATGGCGCTGCTTATACTCCTCGTTTCGCCTTTTCCTAGCCATTCCGGGAGGTGTTCGCGTATTCTTTTGGATAAGCGCCGACTCGTGCTACCAATATAACCTGCTGCACAGGAGCAAGTGAAGGAATATATGCACATTGAGGTGGTCTGCTGTGGCAACTTATCATTACGTTCTCCGCGTAAAATAGGGTTAGTAGAGAATGATATTTGAACCCTTGCTGCTGGGAAGGTTCGCGGGACAGGTTGATCAAGGCGTCTCCTAAGGAGTTCACTCGTCGCGTTCCCTTGGAAAGGGACTTTAAGGAACAAAGTTTTCCTTTCAGCGGTCGGTGTGGCGGGATTAACCGGTCTTTCGACAATGTTCTTTGCAATGAACCTGTCAGGATACCCGTTTTCTCGAAGGAAGTCATGGATTTTTCTGAGCTCCTCCTCAATGCTATCTGTTGAGCAAATTTTTCTTGCTCTTTGTGCCAGCCATCGGACTAGATTTCGTTTTTGTTGGAGGGGTACGAAACTGGCAAAGTTCGTGTATTGTCCAGACCAGGTTTTCTTCCAATAGACGCTTTTTCGAACACTGCCGTCAGGTCTCCTGCTTAGAAGAACATCTAAGAAAGGGAGCGAACCGGCCGTTTCGATCTCCAGCGTGAATTTGATCGACGGATGTGCCTGATTTGCCGCATCTAAGAGGGTAGCTACGTCGGTTTCTGCAGTGGTAATTGCAAATATATCATCAACGTAGCGACCGTAATGTTTAAGCTTATCGATCTGATCGCTTAGTTGGAATCGCTCTTATTTGCCCATGAAGACACCTGTTAGGAGAGGTCCAAATGGGTGAGCCCATAGCAACGCTTTCTACTTGTCTAAAGAGTTGGTTGTCGAACAGGAACTGCACATTTACTGTGCATTTTAGTAACAGTTCCTTGAGTGCCTTTGTCGGGAGTCCTATTTCCTGCTGACTGGCAGATAGAAAATCACAGATGTAATCAACCGTCTCGGTGACCGGAACGTTTGTAAAAAGTGATGAGACGTCTAGCGAGAACGTCACCATGCCATTGACGTTAAGGTCTCTGATGTCGTCAATGAATTCAAATGTATCTCGGTAGGTGCGTGGTGCTAGCTGACGCTGTACGGGCTTGAGTTTCTATGCTAACCACTTTGCTATCGCATTATACGGAGAATTTCGCATGTCTAAGATCGGACGGACTGGCAGGCCTTCCTTATGGATCTTAGGTAGACCACATAGTCGAGGGATATTTGTGCCAACTGGTCGGAGGTGTTCTAGGTCACGGTCGGTTATGTGACCCCCTGTGTGGAGCCTTCTTAGACAGTCAGTCAGTTTCCTCTCTACTTCTTCCGTGCAATCCCTTTCTTTTTCTACCTGCCGGAATTTCTACTGGTCTGATAATATGGACTGTAGCTTCGCTACGTAGTCCGATCTGTTCATTATAACGACGCCTGTTCCTTTGTCCGGTCTAGTTACCAAGATATCTTTGTTCTCTCGAAGTTCTTTTAACTTTTCCACATGTGCTTTTGTCAGCAATCCCCGACTTTTTGACCCCTTGTTCAGGTACTGATAACTGCAATTCACCAATGTTGATTTAAAGTGTTGGATACTGTCTGTGGAAGTGGGCACTAGATCATAGGTTTGGTTCCATAGGTTCTCGAACTGAGTTTCCAATTCTAACTGATTAAATTTTCGACGAGGTATGCAAAACTTAGGACCAAGGGATAATGCTTCAAGTGATGTTTTATCAAGTGTCATTTAAGAGTGGTTGTGTACGTACTGACTTGGATCTTTCGGAAACCGTGATTGTGGTTTCATTTCATGTACACTTCTAAGGAGCGCAGAACTTTTTGCCTCTCCGCGTTTCCTTCCTATGGATTGAGTGTAACTGTCGAACTCTTGTCTTTCGTCGTTTGTCAGGGTGTCTAGGACGGCTGTGCGTTGACCCACGTGACGCTTCAGTTCTTCTATCTTTACGAGGGTACTTTCCAGTTGATTTTCAGCGTATCTTTTCAGAGTTTCTGTGGTAAGAACTGTACGGCTACGCCGCAGTGCTCTCCAGTAGTGGTTTGGATATTCGTTTCTCTCAATGCATTCCCCGAAAAACTTGGCCATTACTTTCGCCTCCACAAGCTTGGTGCTGAAACGTAGGTACCCATTGAGTGCCCTCATCACCGTGGAATCTTTGGACTGTTTTAGAGTTGCGAAAATTCCCATAGCAGTAATCAGAAGACGAGGTGGCGAGCATACGTAGCTTTCGATAAATTCTCGTCGGGCCAGTACAGTTATATAGGAACGGGGTAGAAGTAAAAACATGCAAGCGATAAGAGAAGTCGGTAAAAGTACTCCTTAAACAAAGGCGGGGTGGGGGACTCTAAGGGAGGGGGTGGGGGTAATAATAGTCCTTGTCAGGGGCGGGGTGAGAGCGCAAGTGCGCGGGGGGAGTTGCACCGTTAGTCAGCCGTCGACCACTGTAGGCGCGGAGCCTGAACGTGGTTCTTCTGAGCGCATAAGGTTGGCTTTCGTAACCTAATGGCGGCCGCTTCCGCTGTCGCTAACAGGCGCTGGCCTAGTAGCTTAGGGTAGCTCGATGGGACCTTATAAATCACACGAAAAGCTTCGTTGGGGTCCACACGATGTCCGGAATCGACAACATACGCGAGAATGGCGCTGCTTATACTTCTCGTTTCGCCTTTTCCTAGCCATTCCGAGAGGTGTTCGCGTATTCTTTTGGATAAGCGCCGACTCGTGCGACCATTATGTTCTATGTTTTTTAATGATGCTATCTTTTATAAATTTTATTATTTTTGTGCTACGTTCCGGTATTTTTCAACCGGCTGGCATCATTAGAGCGCTTTTGTACCAAATTCAGTATGAAAGAATTCACTTGTAAAATGCCCTATCCTATTCAAAAATATATGTTTATTGTTATTTGAAAGGAATTTCTTAGTTTTTTATTTTAAACTCGATTAACGTTCGACTTTTCCGGATATAACCTGGAAGAGAATTCTAGATAGTGGCATATCTTATGGAGTAGAAATCTGACCGTCGGGAGTTTGTGAATTTGGGAATCCTTATAATATCCTCGTTATTTCTAATATTTCTAGGGGCGTTTTGGTTGGTAATAAAATTCATTTTAAGAATATCTGTGTCGTGGGTAACCTTGGATAAGAGGTTTAGACCATTTTGAAGTCTTCTGATTCAGGGTGGTCGAAGACCAATTTATGATATAGTTATAAGTATGAACCCTGGATGCCATCACTTCTATACAAAGATCTAGTAAAACGTCTCTGAATGCCTTCTAGTTCCTTTAGGCCATTTGTGGGCATAATGCCGAAGAAAATTAAACATTAAGCTAGGAGAGGTAAAACATGCATTTGGAACAGTTGTATTCTTAGTGCATTTTAGGTGAATTTTTTGCATATGAATCCACTCAGGCGAGTGGCTTTCGGTGATATTTGTTGGACGTGAGGAGATAAATCAAGGGCATTTGTATAACTGAGACCTAAATCTTTTACCGATTGGGCCTCTGTTATTTCATTATCCTCAAATATTATGGGGGGAAGTTTTTGTTGGCCAAATATCAAGAGACGGCATTTTTCGGGTGAAAAGGGCATCTGCCACTGACTACTCCATTCGCTGAGTTTTCTGACATCAGTTTCAATTGCTCTATGAATATTGGCTCCTGTATTCCAGTTATATGCATATGCAATTTTAAGGTCGTCCGCATACAAAAACGATAAGTCGTGATTATATATAAGAAATAGAAGGGGGCCTGGGATAGTGCCTTGAAGTACTCCACTGGTAATAGGGGATGGTTCTTAAACGACGTTTCGAATTTGCACCACCTGGTATCGGTTTTGAAGATAAGATTTAAGAAAATCGAGAAGGTGTGGCCTAATTCCATGACTTTTTAGCTTTATCAGTAGTCTTTTATGGGGGACTTCGTCAAAGGCCTTTCTTAGATAGAAGTATATTGAATCTGCTGTGTTTCCATCATCTCTATTGCTGGAAACGAATTCAAAAAAGTAAGGTGGCAGTACTGACATGACTTTTTGGGTAAAAATGCATGTTGAGAGGAGGGAATGAGGTTAGCGTTGATGAGATGGTCTAGCAATTGGTTATATACTATTTTCTCGAATATTTTAGCTATAGCCGGTGTTCGGTGAACACCACGATAATTTTTGGGTATGAGATCGGTCGCCGCTTTTAAGTATGGGCGCAATGATCGAGTATTTCCACATGTACAGAAAAATTGCATTTGACTGGAGTAGGGTGAATAACTTAGATAGGAGTATTGTAGCGTATGTCATATGCTTCAGAATACATGGTGGAATTGTGTCTGCCCCATAGGATTTGGTGTTTGATAGTTGTTTGATGGCTACTTTAACAGCTTCTTCACTAAAATAAATCTCACTAAGCATGCGTTCAGTCATCTCGTTCGGTTGGGGGATGGTTCCCTCTTCGACTGTGTAGTTAGCTGACACGTACCTGTTGAATAAGTTTACTATTTGTTTATCATTGGTTATAACTTGCCCTAATTCATTACTAATAGTTCGTGGTCCTAACTGTCGATGATTACTCATTAGTTTTTTGAAACATCTGAGCTGTTCGTTGGGGGGATTCTAGTGCCCGATGTTCTGCTGTTATGGTCTTTTGTGTTTCTGTTTTCGTGACTAGGTCGTGAATTTCCCTTATTCGTCGAAGTGCGGAAAAATAACTTACAGAGGGGTCGCGTAGCTGCTTTTGTAGCTGTTTTAGTTTAGTTTAAAGGAAGTTCGGGATTGGTGACTTCTTACACGGGAGTCTTCCGTCTATCAAGGTATCTCGAATTACAAATAAGACAGAGTATAGTAGGTTAACTGCTTCCATAGGGGAGGTTGTAAGAAGATATGGGCTCCAGTCCCATGATCTAATATAGTTTTTCATGGAGTCCTCGTCAAGTTTTTTTGGGTTTAGGCGGGTGTTACCAAAATGGGGTGCTAGCTTTGCGTTTAAGGGGAGTGTTGATATTACTGCTTTGTGGTCAAGGCGCGCAGCTCAATTTCAAAGATAAGTGAAGCTCTGCATTTATCTGGATATTCTTAAGTAATTAATGCCTGTTTTTTACTTGAGTCCGTTTTAAAAGGCGCCTTTCTATATAAGGTAAAAAATTTTCCCAGTTTGTTTGACAGTCTGGCAAAATAGTCGTATTTTGTAAAAATCCATTGTAGTGAATCCTTTCCCTACTACCGCTTTCTAGTTTTCGTAGTAAAAAAACAGTAATACTTGCTACTCAGTGCGCGTTTCCGTTTTGATCCCTCTTCTGTAACGAAAAAACTTTTTTTGTCTGTGATGCCCCGCAGAGCACGTGCTAAAAGGCGAAAGCTTGCGGCCTCCCCACCGTCTCTGGGTGCTAAAATCGTGACTGAAGACATAGCCGGTGCCAGCGTATGTTCTTCGCCGTCTGCAGATCTGATTAGCTCACAAATCCCTTTAGTACATGTAGAACCTTTCGAACCTTCAGTCGTCCAAAAATACGCCTCTGCTAGTCGTAGCAGGCCATCAGCCGGCGAAATAATCGATCAGCTGATTTATGGAGACATAAACAGCACTTCTGAAAAAGTGCTTGAACAAGCTTTTAAACTTATTGGGGTAATAAGTTCGGAAACTGAGGAACGAATTAAACGCAAGCATAATTTCGTACTGCGGAACATTCCGAACCACTTATCTGCTATGGAGGGAGCGCATGTGTTCCTACAAAGTTGTGGCTTGAGTTTTAGTGTCGCACAAGCTAAGCGACTTCGCTCGCTTAGCCGTAATGCGCCGATACTAGTTACCCTTTTCTCCATGATAGAAGTCGATTTTATCTTGTCGAGTAGGGAGATGACTAGAGACTTCTGCCGTAAACGGCGCTGCTCCGTTTCGCCAGACCTCACACCCCTGCAGCGAAGACTGAATAAACTGAAATCGGCAAAAACCAACACCAAGATAATGGCACCTACTGTCAATCTGAATATGTCCTCTACAACACCACCTGCGGCATCTGCAAGTCACGGCATAGTCAATTCCGTAGGGAGTTCGACTACTTTTAATGCTGACCTCTTTAAACACACCACTACGCCTGGTATAAACACGCCTCTATCGACTCCCTCAGCAACCCCTAGTAAGCCTAAGCATGTGCCTAAGTCAAAGGCAAATCCAATTGCTGTCACAGCCACTCGGACACCCAATAAATCCAGCACCAGTATAAAATGTTTTCCTCCACAATCGGCGAACAGTGCCTCAAATACCCCGACTCAAAACGTAGCGGGTTCGCAACTGCCCCCCAGCCCTCATATCAAGGCAGTTAGGCCGAATATGCCGATTTTCCCACCGTTTAATAGACCTCTTGTTCCAATGGAAACAATGCGTCCCCCACCCCCTAACTTGTTTCCTCCACGGCCGTTTTACCAATTTATTCCTCATGATAATGTCCATACTGAATCAGTTAATTCATCCGATCCTCAGTTTCGTCCCGGCGGGAATACGTTGCAGTATCTGCCACGCGGATTTCCAGCTGAAAATAAGTTAGCTAACAATAGTTACCAGTTTACCTGCCCGTCATTCCCTCCCCCAAGTCCTACCCCTTTTTATCCACGTCAGAATTTTTCGATGCCACAAAATTTTTTGCAGAACCGGATGGTTGCATCCGGACCGTTTTCTCCGTGGGCGACCCAGAACTGGACGATGTAGCCCACCTCCCTCAAAAACTAACAGCCTTTCCCTTCAAACTTTTTGTTTTAAATGCCAGATCCTTGCTTAATAAGATGCCTTTGCTTCAGACTCAGGTTTTCGTCCATTGTCCTGATATCGTTTTAGTAACTGAGACGTGGGCATCAGCCTCAGTAGCTGACTCCGAACTCTCTCTTCTAGGCTACAATTGCATTCGAAATGATCGCCAAGATAGCCGTGGTGGGGGCAGCTGCGTCTACGTTAAGCAAACACTTACATGTTTGCCGTTGGACTTCCCGCACTTTTCAGCGGTAGAAGGCAGCTGCTGGCTCCAGGTTGCACTAAAAAATAAGTTCTCCTTACTCGTTGGCTGCGTCTATCGCCCTCCCAACGCCAATGACAATTTTGATCGCTTACTCTCACAGGCATTTCATGCTGCGGCCGACTTAAGCTTTAAGTATCAATTGGTTGCGGGTGATTTTAATCTCCCTGAAGTCCGCTGGTCTCCGCCTTCAGGCCCCAGAAGGTTCGATGACTTTCTTGAGGCTGTGGATGTCGGGATGGGGACTCAGGTTGTTGATTTTCCCACCCGAGGCTCAAGTATACTTGACTTAATTTTCTGTAGAGGCTGCTTGCCATCGTCAGTGTCATCCCTTGGCACACTCGGGGGCTCAGACCATGACATAGTTGTTTCAACGTTGGAATTCGAGGCTGACGAAATGTCGTCCCAAAAGTATAACTTTTTCCGCGATTTCCGATCAACTCGCTCAACCGAATTATTAACACACCTTAATTCTTACGACTGGACTGAGTTCTTCCTTAGTTCGGATGTAAATGTTTGCACTGCAAAACTGTACGAAATTTTGGGTCCGCTTATTTCTCGTTTTGTCCCCCGTAAGAAAATTATTAATGTTGGGGATGAGATTTTCCTACCTTTACCCTTTCGTCGCACATTGCGCAGGCTTTATCGTCGTTTCCATCTTCAGAACGATGTTTCTGTTCTGCCCTTGATTTGTGATATTTTTGATCGAGCTAAGAGATTGTCTGAAGAAAAACAGCTAGCCGAAGAGGTCCACATTACCGAAAACCATTCGTTAAGTGTCTCGAAACTTTTCTCTAGAAAAATACGAACTCAGAGAAAGACGCAGTATCCCATCCTTCGAGACGATCTCGGAAATCCCATAGTTGATGCCCAGTTAACCGCGGATAGCTTCAATG
>CACRXP010000375.1:233504-249172 GCA_902702965.1 Spirometra erinaceieuropaei | reverse complement strand
ATAATCTCCGATACCGTGCAACCTCCCCCCTTCTTGACGGTCGATATTCTACCACCGCCGACAGTTTTTTTCTCCTGAGCCCTCCAAACCACAAAAACCACCATCAACTATATTTTAATGCCTTAAGCTCAGGAGTTTTTTTTCACTGCTGGTTGGATTTGTGTTTAATCGCTTCCCTTGACAATGCCTGTAAACTGGCATTAAATAAACATTTATTTATTTATTTAAAAGTTTCGCTTTCGTAGTTCATATAATGGGGCCAGAGATCTTTGGTGAAAATAACGTCTAGTATATTGTTTCCTCGGGTGGGTTTATCAACTATTTGTGTCCAGTTATTGAAGATAATTGAAGACAAGAATTCTTCGTGCCTGGGAGTTGCTGAAAATTCGACTCAGTCTATTTCTGGGCGGTTTAGGTCGCCTGCAATTATCTTATATTCAGTGTTTATTTTAGGTGTTTTGCTTAGTAAGAGGTTGAGGCCTGTGTTATTACTAGTACATTCTGGAGGGGAGTAGAGGCATCCGGCTAGTATGTTTTCCTGGGCATGAAATTGTATTGTGGCAAAACACGCTTTCCCAGCAAAGGTTTCGGTTGGGACATCAGTGCAAGTTTTGATGTAGATAAGACAACCTCCGCCTCGTTTATTAACACGGTCCTGTCGATAGAAATCATAATTTGGGACATATAGTGAAGCATCCGATATAAGCTCATTTGCCTATGTTTCTGTAGTGCAAATTACGTCGGGGTTACATATTTCAACAAAACATCGGGGTTATATATTTCAACAAACCAACTTAATAAATAACAATATTATATCGCTGGATTGGTGTGGCTTACGCTCCTGTAGAAATGCCGCCATTCTTCGTGACGTCATGTCCAGTGATTTCAGGGACATCCTAGATTTTGTGCCCCGTAGATATTTTAAGCCAAATTTTTTAGATTCCCTTGTACATTATTTTTCTTACAAGAGACTTAAAGATGAGACGACAGCTGTGTGACCTACCCATTAGTTCCTTGTCAGTTCATCTTACAATCAAAGAGATATTTGAGGTGTCCTCAAGGATGCGCCAAGCGCGCGAAAGGCAAAGATAATCACGCCTCAGTGATTCGAACCCTGCAAATCCGTCGCTAACATCTTCCGTCATCGGTTCTCCTCTAAGCGTGGTCACGAACTTTCACCCTTGCTAAATGATAACAAACTCTTCCTCACCGATGACACTGACAAGGCGGAGTTGTTTAGTGCTTTCTTTGCAAAACACCTTGCTACCGTGTCCGACCCGGTCCCATTCTTTCGATCACTTTCAGATAGGACACTTAGTACAATTGATGTCTCCTCAGATCTCATTAAGAAACACATAAGCCGTTTGAAATACTCACACTGCTGAGGAACGGACGGGATTCCGAATTCGATTATTAAACAAGCGTCCGACCTTCCCATATTGCTCAGTCATCTATTCTCGGTTTATATTTCAAAAGGATTCTTTCCTGAAACATGGAAAACGTCAATTATCATTCCCGTTTTCAAGTCAGGATCTCGGTCCGATGTTAATAACTATCGATGCGTGCGCAAAACGCCGTCTCTAGCAAAGCTTCTTGAAAGGATTATTTTCAATGAAATTTTTGACTTCTGTCTAGCTAATCGGCTTCTGAGCTCTAGTCAGCCTGGGTTTTTACCTGAACGATCCTGCGAAACATGCCCCTTGGCTTTTCTTAATCTACTCACTTCTCTTCGTAATGAGCGGCAGAAATTAGAATTTTTCTACTTTGATCATAACAGACCCTTTTAAAAGGCGCCCCATAGACGTCTTTTGGTCAAGTGGAAAGCTTTTGGCATCCGGTCGCCTCTGCTTCACTTCATCAGGTCCTATCTTTCCAACCGATATGAGAAAGTCATGGTCGGTAATAGCTAGTCATCTTGAAAGCCACTACCTCTTGTCCAATGCAAAATATGGTTTCCGTAGGGGAAGGTCATTTGTAACGAACTTGCTTTATACAATGCAAAGTTGAATAAGACACTGGACGCAAAACAGACTGTGCAATGGCCTATATTGAATTCCAGAAGGCATTCGACAGTGTTCCGCACCAGCGTCTCCTCCAAAAGTTGATAATAATGGGCATGGGCGATAAACGCTTCAAAAGGATCGAGAACTTCCTCGTCGGCCGTTCCCAAATTGTCTGCTTAGAAAGACAGGAATCAATGCGCACATTCATAGAGAGTGGAGTCCCGCAAGTTTCGGTGTTCGGACCAACCCTCTTTCTCTTGTTCATCAATGATTGTGTAGTGATTGTGATAGTGCTATGCTTGTGGATGATATAAAAATCTGGAAGGACATCCAGAATGCTGCAGTTGACACCAACTTCCAAGAAAATCTTTGTCGATTGGACGAGTGGTCCCGCAGATGGCTCTTATCCTTCAGTTTGAATATTGCGCCACGGAAATCAGACACCTAGTACGCTGCAATACCACCTGAACGGAATACCACTTCGAGATGTAGAAACGCAGAAAGATCTCAGAGTCTGGGTTGCAGACAGCCTTAAGCCTTCTACACAATGTTCTAAAGCGGCCAAGGCCGCAACTTCAATGCTATATGCCATCAAGCGGGCATTCGCAGTTTTCGATGAAGACTGCTTCTCCGAAGTCTTCGGCGCGTTTGTAAGGCCGCACCTCGAATATGCAATTCAGGCCTAGAGACCATGGGCGATCAGGATTAAAATCTGCTCGAAAGGGTGCAGAGGCCAGCACCAAATTAGTAAGATGTCAAAGTGCACTGCCATACGAGATCCGCTTAACTAACCTTCATCTCTATCCTCTGAGTTATATGCAGTTGTGCGGAGACTTGACACAAACTTTCCGTATCATGCGTGGCTTGCACTGCTCCCTTCGGTGCAATGACTTTTTCCAACTCGCCACGACAACTAACCTCCGGGGACATCCCCTGAAGCTATGTGTGACCCACGGTAGATTCAATGTGAGGAAGTATTTTTCTTCAACAATGTCGTGGAACCGTGGAATAACCTACCCGCGACGGTTGTAGTGTCTTAATCTGCGGCGACATTTAGATGCCAACTTGACAGATATATGCTGCGACAACAAGCGGACTATGCGACGTTTTATCTTTAAGGCAAATTACATCTGTAAATCAATGTCTGCATTCACTCAATGCTGTAATTTCTTCACATTGTTATTATTTATCGATTTTTCTGTACAAATAGGGAGTTCAAAGGCGTAAGCCTATTTGCCTGTAATACACTGGTTGGCCGACAAAAGCGACGGGAGATCGTGCTTTACCCCTGAGACTGTCTCATATTTTGTTCTACCATTGTGGACACGTCTGACTTCTCTATACATCGCATCCAGTTTTATGTTGCAAAAAAGATTACTCAATGACTTACACCTTTTCTCCTCAGTAAGCTGGTATCAACTGAACTGAACGGCCCTTAAGCCAGCTCAAATTTATTTGTAGACAGTCTCCGATTAACCGCTTTTACATCATTGTCGAACGGTTTATTCTAGCGACCTTTTGGCTCTCATGACAATCGGAGTTTCGCTTACACCTCATAAGTCATTCTGATTTTCAATGAAAATCGCCGGATATATAAATGCGAGCAAGTTATTTTGGACCCTTATCGCAAGTGTTAGAAAACTAAATTAAAAAAGATACAGTGAAATCGTTGTCTCAGGTTTTGGTCTGGTTGACCCTTTGAAACGCCGACTTTAAGACGCAGTTACGCTGGACGAGACAAGTTCGTGCATGAGTCTGCCTCGTTTTGAACTTGATCAGGTTAACCTCAGTTTCAAATGCAGCTGCCCTCATGATCACTCCTGGCCGAGCCAGACACATTGACCTACCAGATAGACTGACCTGTCAGACGTGTTCAAAACCACTTGGCCTGAAAGGCGAAAACAACCTTCACTTAGGGAAGACGTCACGGATGAAAGTTGCGGGAACTCTAACTCATACGTGGCAATATCGCTCTACCTTCGAATAAATCACACCAGCATAAAAATTCATTTTGCAGACCTTAGTAAAGATATATTTCTCTATTCGATTTGTTGTGAAATTGAAAGAAATGCCACAGTTTTCGTTGGTCCATTAAAAGCGGCAGGGTTTTTTTTATGCCGACTATTTGAGTGTTGCCTACGAATGCATACAGGCTGGCAGAATGACATATCGTGCCCGGAATTTTAAGCAACAAACTGAAGACCTTAAGCCAGAGGCCCTGCACATGGTGTCTCACATGTTCAGTTATGGTGGTCGGAGACAATCACCTCCTTCAACTAAGCACTGACCGCACGACCTAAATGTACTTGGGATTGGTTAGGATCTAGGTATATCATACTATAGGTGGTCTAGTCTTTCAGTGAACTTTGCCCTGATTGTCGCCAAAGCACACAGAATACTCGGGTTTATCTACAAATATTCATAAACTAACGATTTTGAAATGCTCTTTTTTAAATATGTGATAGATCTGGCGTAAAAAACGACCTACAGACCTTCGCCCGTGTTGTCGCATATGGCTCATTTTTCTTTCTTGGCATAAATACCTATTCATAAGGGTTATTGACGGTCACGAAATCAATGTCCCTCAAGGTATTAAGAATCTGGGTGTATCACGCTCCAAGAGTCTTAGGTTTGCAGCACACTGCGCTCTGGTAGTCTCCAAAGCAGGCAGATCCACCGAGTTTATCTTCCGAAACTTTAAAACCTGCTAACAAGAATGCGCCTTTATAACACGTTTGTAAGGACTGGCCTGGAATACTGTTGGATTTATTTCTCTTGCTTCTTAGCGAAGAAACTGGGACTCCCAACACTTTGACCAAGAGTGTTTTGAACTTGACTGTCAATGCTTGACCAAGGTGAAACGTTGCGAACGTAAATGTCTTGATCTCTTGTGGGTTTGCCGGTTACAAAAGGACTATTGCTATTATTTAAGATGTTAAACAATCGTACTTTTAATCCACTTACTACTCTGAAAGAATTTGACCACCCACAACGTAAAAGTTACCCTGAGGTTTTCCTATTTCTTCTCTGGCACGTTCCGTCAAAAATCGTCATTGTGTTTCTGTAAGAGCAATTGCAATTTGGAACGAATTATCCGGGAATTAAAAAATCCCCAGAATTAAATTTTGTTTAAGAGAACTATTACTATTGAAAAGTCAAGTTGGCGAACGCACGTTTTCGGTAATTCTTCCTCAGGCCAATACAATTACATGAACGAAAGAAAATTTACAAAATCAACAGTGTTTATAGATGCCTTAAGGGCTATTAAGTCACTAACACTCATCATCCCCACGCCGCCCGCATGAAAGGGTCGGCGGGTGTTAGTCGTCAGAGCTAGGGGAGGGGCGTAAGATAGTCTTTGAGTAATGTTCTTGGGTTGAGTACACGGAGTACCCAACATCGTGATTAGGGATTTGAGGCGGAATCGCTTCATCACTTGGGGTTGGCGTTGGCCACGTCAGCGATAGCGCTTGTGTCAGAGTTTTCTGACAGCATAACACCGGATTCACTAACCGTATCGCTACTGCCTCGGCCGTTGCTAGTATCCGTTGGCGTAGGCCTTTAGAGAAACATGTTGGTGTCCGGTAGACAACCTGAAATGCTTTCTTGGCATCGACTCGGTGGTTCGTATGGATTAAATGCGCGAGAAAAGAACTCTAAATCGACCGGGTCTCACCTCTGTCTAGCCAGGCGGGAATATGTTCACGCACCCTCTTTACCAGGCGTCTCGTTGTGCGGCCGATGTATCCTGCTCCACAGGAGCAAGTGAATGAATAAATGCACATTGATGTGGCCTCCAACGGTAGTCTGTCTTTACCTCCCAAAAGTAGGAGGGGAGAGTTTGTGAAGAATACGCGTAAATTCGCCGCAAAGAATGCCCTCGTGATAGCTGTGGTTAAGCGCCGTCGGACTAAATCGCTCTCTGCGTCTCCTCTAAAAGGCAATCTTATGAATGCATCTTTCTTTTCCGCAGTCGCAACAGTGGGCTTTTCAACGCGTTCCCCAATATTTCGGAGGATAAATCTATCTGGGTATCCGTTCTCCCGAAGTGATTTCCGCAGCTTTTGAAGTTCTTCTTCAATAGCCTTAGGTGAGCAGATGCGTCTAACTCTAGCCGCCAATCCCTGGACTAAATTCCGTTTGATGTTTAGGGGAACAAACCTGTCGAAATTAACGTATTTTCCCGTCCAGGGTTTCTTTCGGAACACCCTGCGCTGGATAGACACATCATCTTGCCTGTGGAGAAGGACATCGAGAAAGGCAAGTTCGTTATCTGCCTCGGTCTCCGCAGTGAACTTTAGCGAGGGGTGCGCACTGTTGAACTTTTGGACAAGCTCCTTGGTATTGATGGTACCATCCGCCAGGCAAAATATAGCGTCCAAATACCGACCGTAGAAGACGAGGCCATTAATGGTCTCTTGCAAGCGTGTTTTCTCGACTTTGCCCATAAAAACATTTGCAAGGAACGGTCCAAGCGGTGATCCCATTGCCACATTATCTACCTGCCTGTATAATTGACCATTGCATAGGAATTGGACATTTTGTGTGTAAAGCGTCAGTAGTTCTTATAGCGTTTTCACAGGCCTGTATATGGGGTAGTTCGTATCACGAATAACATCACAAAGATAGTTTATTCTTTCTGCCACGGGTACGTTGGTAAACAACGATGATACATCCAGTGATAACATCATCCGTTCGCCAACGTTCATATTTTTGATAGCTTCGACGAACCCAAAGAAGCCTTTAAAACTTCGAGGGTATAGGTAACTTTGCAATGGCTTTAGTCTTTCCACTAGCCATTTTGCAACGGTATGATAGGGCGAATTCCTCATATCCAAGATTGGACGTAGAGGCAGCCTTTTTTGTGAATTTTAGGAAGGCCGTATATTCTTCGTATTGTCGAGCCCACCGGTCTCAGTCGTTCATACTGTTTGCTAGACAAATGGCCTTCTTTGCAGAGATCTTTGAGAATAGTCGTCAGCTGACCCTCGACAGCCTCTGTGTGATCCTTATCTTTCTCGGATTTCGAAAACTTGGAACGATCCGACAGTATTTCCTCTATTACTCGTTTTTTTGAGAAAATCACCCATTCGGTTTGGGTGATAAATCCACTGATTTAGTCTACCCTAGAGAAGGCGTTCGTAGACTCTGATCCCCCTGGCCGTTCTTGCCATGAACCCTTGCGTCAGCCAAAAGCGAAAGCTGTTCTGCAGTAATTCTGTTTAGTCCAGTCCTAGTATTATGAATAGAAATGACGACTGAAAACAGCGAGTGCTGTGCCACGTATCCACTTTTCGACTGCCGTTTCTTTTATCACCTGAATCCTCCTCCTTAGTTAATTATCAGGAAATTTTGTCTGCTTGCCGAATGTGCGCTAAATCATTCCGTGACGCTGCCTGTAAACGCTCATTAAATAAATTATAATTATCTTACGTAGTGGCGTTGTTCGTGGACTGTAATTCCTATTTCCGATCTCTGCTTGTAGAAAATCACGCTGACCCTGTATCCGGCTACCTAGTGGGAAATGTCTTTACCCGACAACAAGCACGCGTTCAGCCACGCACCATATTGAGTGCAGTCCCATTACCATGGTATGGAATAGAGGTTGAAAGATCCGATGTATCATTGACCATTTCCTTTCTGGATTGGCACCATTTCACGGGTATATGATGTTTTATCTCCTTAACTATCCACAAATACTACTACCTATTTGAATTCTTCAGGAGTTTTGTACTGTGCGCCCGATCCTTACCGTGTTGGTTTTGGCGATGCCTACAAAATTGCATCAAGTACAGTTTCCATTATTAAAATCATTATCACTTGACAGTAATAAATAATTTTCAAATCTTCATTTGTGTTCATGACCCGTAGTGTGTTTATTTACATCACAAGAACAAGACTGATGTTAGAGTTTAAAATTAATTTCGATCAACTTTTTGTATAGAACTTGATCTGTTAGAATAAATTCTCTTCTGACCCAAATCGTTATTTTATGGTTATCCGTCCAGGCAAACTAGGTGGCCGCAGAGTTATTAAATAATCCTTTCATAGATCAATCCACTGCAAATAACTTTGGTCTTATTTATTACGATTTGCCAAGGTTCTCACCTCAGGAAGCTGTGCTTTCAACAAAAAACAGCACAGCATAGTTAGAAGGTGCCTACAGATACATATAGAACGGTAGAACGCGATCTCGTGTTCGAAGTCGTAAAGTGGGAATTGAAGGCTTTAGCCCAACAAGACTGAATGTAGAGCGTTCCACTTAATTCCAACTCTTCGTGTTAAGTTGTGGATTTTGACGACGGCTATCAGCTGTAAATTAGCATTTGCAGTCACAATATAGGAGAGTCTAAGCATTTAGGGATGTCATATTTGAACAGACTGTTTTCTGATAATTGCGACCTTTATTATCTCCAAAGAACGCTATTGAAAACAAATAGCTACATTAGCACCTGATTTTGTAAAATGTGTGTTAGGTCTGGTCTAGAACGCTATTTACATTTGGTGCTCGTTTTATACGTCGGTGAGTAAATAAGCACCTTCAAATTGTAACTTGTGAGAATAAAAACACTATAGGATTCATTATTTTCGTAGGGAATTTCAGTAATATTGTACCAGAAGACTGTTGCTAGACTTTAACTACAGAACACATCTTTGCGGGATACTTGTTAAGAACACTGAGGAATACAAAGTAGTGGCCAATATTGCAAGTTCGAATTCCGAATAAGTAAATTACACTGCAAGCAAAACCAAAGCTAGTACTACTGAAAAATATATCAGATTTTACTAAAGACATTGTCTGCTTACGTTTGCAACTGCTAACTATACTTGAAACTTTTAGTTTGCAGCTGCAAACTCAAAGGGTAATGTAATGGAGTTCTTTATAATAATAATAATTCTTATTCAAGACCAGTGGGGTCCTACCATAGCAAGCAAGAATAACTTTTACATCAATTTTAGAATTTTAGACGAGCCATACAAAATAATTAGAGTACTTAATTTATAGTTTTTGAATAAGTAGCATGTTACGAAGAATGGTGTGCGAGCAGTAAAAAAACTCCTTACATATTAGCCTATTAATTTAACTTGCCTCCCTTGCAAAACGATGGAAGCTATAGTAAAGAGCGCTATGCAGCAATTTTGTGAAGAAAATAACATCTTGCAGGATTTTCACCAGGGCTTTCGGAGAGGACGCTCCTGCCTCTCAAATCTGCTAGCTTGTCTGGAGATCTGGACCAGGGCTCTGAAGAGGGTTTTGAGGTCGATGTCATGTACATCGATTTCCGCAAAGTTTTTGACACTGTTACAAACCAACGTCTTCTTCACAAATTGAGCGCCATCGGCATCTGGGGAGATCTTCTGAACTGGATTAGGGCGTTTCTGGTTGGTCGAAAACTACGTTTCAGAATCGGGATGATATGTCAGAATGGGTGAACGTGCCCAGTGGTGTGCCGCAAGGTTCAGTTCTGGGACCATTGCTCTTCATCCTTTAGGTTAACGACAGCCTTCAGGAACATGACTGCGGCGAAATAATGTTTGAAGACGATGTTAAGCTCTGGCAAGTCATTAAGGGACCGAATGATCAGAGATCCCTTCAAGATAATCTGCACCGACTGCAAGCGTGGTCGAAGAAATGGCTTCTAGATTTCAATGTGGAGAAGTGTGACGTCCATCATCTGCGTCCAACCAACTCTCATTCAAATGAAAGCCTGAGGACATATCACCTGAAAGATATACGGCTTCCCGCAGAATCTTCACAGAAGGAACTCGGGGTTTGGATACAGAACAACCTGAAACCAACACTGCAGTGTCACAAGGCTGCCAAAAACGCCATGGGAGTGCTGCATGCAATAAAACGGGCTTTTGTACACTCTGACCAAGACCTTTTTGCGAGAGTTTACGGCATATTTGTTCGGCCCCACTTAGAATATGGCATACAAGCATGGCGGCCGTGGCTAGTAAAGGACCAAGCATGCCTCGAACGGGTACAACGGCGTACAACAAAGCTGGCAAACGGTCTAAAAAGCCAATCCTACACAGGCAGACTGAGTTGCCTTAATTTATTCCCTCTGTGTTACAGGTAACAAAAAGTTGATCTTATTCTCGTCTACAAGTTAATACATGGCCTTGAGTATGGAATTACATTTGAGGACATGTTTCAGTGGCACCTTTCCCCCAATCTTCGTGGTCACTCGATGGAGTTACGGACAACAATGTCCAGGCTGAATCTTCGTTCTGAATTTTTCACGCAGAGGGTAGTGGAGAAATCGAACGATCTCCCTCAGTCAGTCGTGGAGGCTACGTCTCTGAAACTCTTCAAGAAACGCTTGGATGATTATTTGTGTCCCCTGTTTTCCCTCGACAGTCTGAATCTGACTTAAGACCCCACGTCTCCACAAATATTTTCTCAGATACAATGCTACTCAAATCAATCAAGTACTGTTTTAATAGTGAATATTTTTTGTTAGCGTACAGTTATTTCTAACGAGCTGACATGTAATAAATAGGGTTTTCAAAGGCTTTGCCTATTATCCTTACCAAATTAACTGAATAAACTGAAATAAACAAAATAACTATGATTGGAGCAGAACTACAGGAGAAAAAACTTCCGCTATTTAATACATAAAAAGCAGGCGTGACAGGACCGTAAATGACATTCTATGACGGCTTTCATGGAGGGGTAATTAGGCGGGTCAGACAGGACAGGCCAGCATATAGACTTGAACAAAAGGCGCGTGTCGGGAATTCCCATGGGAGAATTCATATGCCGGATGAGGTCATTCATGTTAAAATGACGAATATAAAATCTGTATCGTGGCAAGAGAAACCCAAATGCGATCATTTACATTCAGCCAAATTCAGCCGAGGAGGCCGCAAGGGAGATGCGACCAGACTACTAGTGTATCGCAGATACAGAAGGTTCAGCCGAGAGTGTCGATAGATCGCATTCTTTGAGGTTAACACTTTGATGAAGGATACTAGGACGCGATACTATTAAAAAAAGAAGGAAATGTGGGCGTATACGGAAATCTAATGGCGTCAATGTTATAGAGAAAGGTGTCCGGGAAGGATAAAAAAATAAAAGTATAATCGAGTCAGTATTCAAATAAAGGCGTAGCCTTCTCTTAAATGTGTGTTGATTATATAGAGATCTTATATTTGTTGGAAGGTTATTCCGGGGGAAAGTATATCTGGTAGCTAGAAATGGAGAGCGCTTGGAGGTGCAAAAAAGCTGGAGGAGGTATAGTCAAGGAAGCGTTACGAGGATTGTATGGGCGACTACTAGGGGATAAGTGCTGAAAGTCGAGGGAGATTCGAATTATTATTATTAATGCGAAAGAGTAGACAGATGCCTTCTTCTAGTCTTTGAACCCATAAAAAGTTTAAGTTTATTAGTTAACATCTCTCTGAGTATGAGATATTTGGATGTTCCTTGTCTAAAAGTTTTGTAGTAAAGCATTTTTGGATATTCTCAATTTTTCAACGACTAGGCTTGCTCATCAAATTAAAGAATGGGCAACGATACTCGAGAATTGGAAGTAAAAACGTACGATAAAGTCTAAATTTGATTTCAGAAGGATAGAAATTGTAAGAAATAAAGCCACATATCTGGGCAGCTTTGAATGTAATTCTGTCAGCGTGTGGCGAGAAATCAAGATTAATAGTGTAGCTTAAGCCCAAATTCTTCATGTAAGTACATCCAGTCATAGGTGTGCCTTGAAAGACCACTGGTATAGGTAGCCTATCAGGTCCAAAACACAAATAGCGACATTTAGAGGGAGAGAATTCAATTAGCCAGTTTGAGCTCGAAGCTGAGAGAGCAAGCAAGTCGGCATGCATTTAGTCCAGGCAATGAAGGCTCGTAGATTTATTGAAAGAATACACACATTTGAGATCACCGGCATAAATAAATAATTGAGAATATTTAACTGCCGCCGAGATATCATTTATGTAAAGCAAGAACAAAAGACGACCTAAAATCGTACCTTGCACAATACCATTTACAATAGGGCTTTTATTGCAAAGCGAACATCCAACTAAAACATTTTGTTTACGATTAGACAGGTATGGCTTGACAAAGTCTTTAAGGGGACTGCGAATTCCCAGAGCTTCTAGTTTAACTTTATCGAAGACTTTACTAAGATCAAAATAAACAGCGTCAAGATATAGATGGTCATTACGAAGAGAAGTAAAGAGATTGAGAAACGACAGATAACCTACTTCACAAGAGCGTCCTGGTAAAAACCATGCTGGGAAGGGCTAATAACTTGATTGGCTATGCAAAAGTCGGTAATTTTTAAGGCGATAATTTTTTCAAAGGTGTAGGTGAAAGAAGGTGTTTTATGGACAACTCGATAGTTATAAACGCCAGAATGACAGTCCGACTTAAATACTGGAATAATAATAGAAGTTTTACAATAGTCAGGAAAGAAGCCATTTACGAGAAATAGTGGAAAGATTTTGTTTAGCAGAGGAGGAAAAGCTCCTAGAGTTTGGGATATTGTCCGTACCTACTTAGTGAGAATTAGCAAAGTGATTTATCAGTTTCTTAATTCATTCAGGAGAAAAAATAATGATGCTGAGAGAAGCATCAGACAACGGAGGAATTACGGGGAGTGGGTCAGTTTTAATGGTTTAATGTTTGGCAAAGCGCGAATTTATTATTTATGCTTTGCCTGACTCATCCGTAAGAAAGGCATCTTTGGTACTAAGCGAAAACGGAATGACTTGGTGAGATTTAGGAGATGACAGTTGATGAAAGATCCGAGGAACTGATTTAGAAGCATTCACGTCAATAATATCCAAATACTCCGAACACCCATTTTGCGCAAGCCTCATTTTCGAAACTAATTCAAATATTTCAAGGATTATAAGATAACCGTTAATGAGATCACAGAAGGATCTTTAAACTCATTCCGTAGCTTTTTAAGTCTGTTTTTAAGAATGTGTGGGACAGTGGTGGAATTAGCACACGATTTGAACATCTTCCGAGGAATAAGGTCGATCATTATTTTATAAAAAATATTGTGCCAATCAAGAGTGCTTTTAAAGTTATTTACTAATTTCTTGCTAATATAAGTAAAGTCAGAAATACTACGTTGTACTTTTAGCTTTGCGGAAATGGCAACTGGAAGGCGACAATGGATTAATAAAATAGAATAGAATAGGTTTATTATAGCGCCCCTTGGGCACTGTCACTTGCACGATCATTTGCAAAAACGTCATGATAGAAATCCACCGATAAAGGAAAGATGTAATTAGTAAAAATTAAGTCTAAAACACTACCCTGCCAGCACCAGCCCCCTCTGGCCCCCTCATGGCCCTGACTCATGAGGGGGCTATGGCGGGGCCAGAGGGGGCTATGAGGGGGCTGGAGAGGGGGCTATGGCGAGGCAAATCCCCGATGTGGCCCCCTCTGGCCCCCTCATCGACAAAAAAATGCGCAGGGGGACGCCTTATAGTTATCGTTTTTTGCCCCCACCCACGGCCATATTAGACTGTCTGACCGTAATACCGATCCATTAACGTCTAATTGCTCGCGTTATAATCCTGATCACCCTTTTCCTAGACACATTTTCCCCGGTATCTGTCCTATTTTATCCCTTGTTACCTTCTAGCGAACCCCATTTTGCCAAATATGTCATGTTTCATTCCGGCTCGCCTTCCCAAAGCCAATATCTCCCGCGACCGTTAGCGGACCTTCACGCGTGATTGCGAACCCCCCAACGAACCATATCGATCAGCACACTTGAACGCAATTTATAGGTTAAAGAAAATTTATTGATCGATAAAGATAAAAATTTGATATGTACAAACTGTCATGTTTCCTCAAGGGACATATTTGGTAATCCGTCCATGTCGGTGGCGGGTATCTACAATAAAATAAAGCACAGCGTCCTATTAATTAAATTGTCAAAAACATACTATTGAAATAGGGCATTTTAGTAGTATATTTTATGATCTAAAGTAGTTTGAAGTTGATAGGCTCGAATAAATGCAGGTTTAATAGATATAAAGAAACGCTCACTTACAGTGTCCTCGGAAGTAGATTGTATCATATATTCTTCGGCTGAGCTGTAGCTGACGGGAAGCTGAAAGTGGCTTATAAAGACTCAAGTCAATTAATTTACCGTGGCATTTGCAGTGGTATTGTCTCTCCGCTTTGATCGGCCACCGTATCTGTCACGCGCGCCGTGGAACCAATCAATTGTGCTCTTGCGAATTGTGTCAACGGTGCAATTTGAGAAGGCGGCGTGTTCACGAATTGCAGCTGAACAAGTAATCTTAAAAATAAATATCCTACCAATAACAAGGCCATAAGGGGGGCTGCCGACGAAGGCCTGCTTATCTCTTGCTCCGCCTTAGCAGAAACTGAGGCATAGGGGGTGGCCGAGTAGAGTGGTCAGTAGATTTCTGACAAACTCTTTCTCGTTTCGCCCGTCTGTAATCGCCAGACGTTTAATCTACAATCCATTCAAATAAGGAAGTGTCTGTATATGTACATACCGCGTCTTGAGCGAAACTAGCATTCTTCTCAAGCTCACTGACGAAAGCCTTGTAAGCCTCCTTCGTACACAGTGGCAACTTCAGTGAAGGAGGCCTCGCTTCAGCTGACATACGTAATTCCTGAATGGCCTTTAAAATTTCGGCCATTGTAGCCTTAACCTGCGTTATGTCAGCCCGTAGTTCGACGAGTTCCTCAGCAACGTAATCAACTTTCTTTCTACTCGCATGTCATCAAGAGTCAGAACAGTCTTACCGGACGCATTCAACATCGTGCTGCACCTGTGATAACCGTTTGTCAAACGCGGTCGTGCTGGGTTCCCGGGGCAGCCTTAAGTAAACTTTAAAAGAAACGGCGTACTGATTAGCCCTTGGTGGCGTAGGTTGGCTTGAGTCTCTCCACCAAGGTGTATTTTCCGAGCTATTGCGTGGTCTAAAAGTTGGCATAATATACACGGATTCTTACTGGAGAATGCGTGGCGGCGTGGGCCAGGCAGTTAATTGATTATCTTGTCTCGGTCTTTGCGCAGCTAATTCTTCATCATCATCATCCTCGTCGTCGTCTGAGGTGAGCTGGCGGACAAACCTACAAAGATAAATTAATGAAAAGCAAACACTTACTTTTTCCTCATCCCTCGGCCGAATTCGGTAGGCTCTGAGTGGGAAAGCTCGTCAGTGTCTACAGCCTTTTTTTCCAGCTGAAGCGCTCTGTCGAGTGAGAGGTCATTCTTCAGCATACGGACCGGGTAAATCTTTGTGCCTTCTGGAGGCCTTTCGTTATTCACAAGTAGACGGTCACGTAGCTTGTGGTTCTTAACCCACATCACACAGTCATTGCTGTGGAACCAACACTTCGGCACGGCCGCCACAGATTTATCATTCAGAAACTCAACAACCGCATACATCTTTAGTACATGTAGAACCTCTCGACCCTTCAGTCGTCCAAAAATACGCCTCTGCTAGTCGTAGCAGGCCATCAGCCGGCGAAATAATCAATCAGCTGATTTATGGAGACATACACAGCACTTCTGAAAAAGTGCTTGAACAAGCTTTTAAACTTATTGGGGTAATAAGTTCGGAAACTGAGGAACGAATTAAACGCAAGCATAATTTCGTACTGCGGAACATTCCGAACCACTTATCTGCTATGGAGGGAGCGCA
>CACRXP010000375.1:203926-229415 GCA_902702965.1 Spirometra erinaceieuropaei | reverse complement strand
AAGTTTTTGTGGGTTAGAAGACTCGAAGCTGGCCTTTGCTTCCTTTTTCGCATCAACTCTAGCTCCAGTCTTCCGCACATTGACACTCTCACTCCGTGAGATCGGTCTTATGCCACGCGCAACTCCTGCATGGTGATTCCGCCGCCTCTTTTTACTACATCTAAGCACTCCCTCTTCTTTGCTTCCAAATATGCCTTCCTTTAGAATAATCTTCCGCCTGAAATTAGATTATCACCTAGGTTACTGATATTCAAGTCGAAATTACGCAAACATCTTACACTGGAAAGCATAAAGGCACTGTTAACGGTCTCATTCCCGAACACTCAGATTCTTGACTTCGAGAAGGGTCCTCCTTGGATTTAGTGGTAGATCAAGTGGTAACTATTAATTATATCATTAGAAACCCCTGTTTTGAATTGGTTTCTAAATCCATCGCTATCCTTCCCCCCATAGCGACAATTTTCGCGGTTTTTGATGTCATCTCCCGCATTCCCACCTCATGCGGTCTGTCGACGCTCATGGCGGAACCCTCAGTATTCACTGTCTACTAGTAGTTCGGTCGTACCTCCCTTCCTCACTGCTCGGCTGAGCTCGAAGCGTGCTGTGGCCGATCGCATCTCGGTTCCTCTCGTCTGGCCTCTTTGACGCGGCGTACCAATCCGGCCCAGACGATCTCAATTGTGAATCCCGTATACAATGCCATTTGCTAACCAGTCATGTCTGACCCACATTCGTACCCATCAAGGCGGACATTTATTGATACCCTGACGATGACCGACAACATTCCGTTATACACCGCCACCTACAGGCCAGTCCTGCTCGCTTTTTTCTGTTATTATTTTTAAAGAGGGGTTTTTTTCTCCTGTAAAATTAATCCAATCATTTTTAACTTTTTCCAAGGAGTTTTTTTTTTCACTCCTCAATCATCATGTTTCTCAATGGACTTCTAATTTAGAAACCAGGAATTGCATTTTGTAAAGATTCGGCCTACCTCGTCTAAAACCGCATGCAAATTTATTTTAACTTGCTTTGATGGGACCCCGACGGGTCTTTAATAAAAATTATTTATCTATCTATCTAGATCTCAGTACGCACGGTCTATCGCCGACAAGTACCACATTGTCAGGAGATTTGGTCGACAAAAGATACCCGTTGTGTAATATGGCCTTAGAGCTGCGGGGCAACTGCAAAGACCGTGTCACTCCCTCATCGTCGTCCAACAGCGTGGGACCTGTGGACAACTCAGGCAGGCGCCTTTCACTAATGCGCCTGTAAACCTGCGCGGCTACATTTGTTGGTCCTTTAATGTCACTGCGGACGTTTTGCAGAAACGACTCAAAGCGAAAAGCCGAGAAGTTGTCTAACACTCCGAACCGCGATACATCTTCGTGAAGGTGGACCAGACAATGCACGTTGTAAACCAGGTCAGCTGGATTGTACAGCTTGCCAAAGTCTTCAACGAAGCCATTTAAAAGTATGCGTGCAAAGTCAATGCACGTAATATGTAACCGGGGATGAGAAAATATATACATGGCAACAGACAAATTCAGGAAGTGCTGATACCGCTCCTGGTCAAGAAATGAATTTAAAACTGCAGGCCCGATGTAAAGGAGAAATTGCTGGAATAAGGCCGTCTTCCAATACTCCAAACAATCCAGAGTGCGGCACTTCCGAGCAAATTCTGCCGGTAGACAATTGCTGCACTGTTTAATCCGCGCATTGAGCGCCGCAGAAAACTTCTTCACCCCGAGGCGCCACATGTGCAGCAATTTACGCATTACTTCCAAGCATACTAGGTGCATGTAGTCCATGGGAAAGCAGGCAACCATATCGATGGGTAACTCCTCGAATGGTGATATGCCCCGATGGTGCATGGCCTGCTTTCGCAACCGGAATGACATATCGTCTCGAGGACGCCCACTATATGGCGGAAATGTCATCCGGTTAGCAATGGGAATTCCTACATGACAGCACCTAGAGTGGTTTAGGTTAGCTAGATGAACTAACCTACCTATCGCATCCATAGTATCCGTTATGTGCCTTGACTTGGCGGATGTAGGAGCGGGCAGGGGCATCGCAAATTATATTGGCTAGCTCCACTTTTACAATATCCCCTGTACCTGGGAGTCGCAGGCCAGCATCAAGAAGTCCTTTCAGTTTGCAAACACAGTCATGAAGAAACTCGTCGACTGGTTCGGGTTTGCCGAAGCCGGAAAATACACCAACGACGAAGGGTTCACCAATAACAGGGTGACTAATTCGCGCTAGTATTGGCCAAAGGCATTGACCCGATCCTTTAAACAATTTCATCCCATCAATGTGCAATTGGATGCACATTTCAGGAATTTCAGTCGTTTGACAACGGTTTACCTCATCCAGCAAAGCTCGCTCAATGCCCAGATGGACATAGTTCCCGTTGCTGAGGACCTTGTTGTTACAAGTTCTGGGAGTCTTCAAGAGCGTTCGCGGGTCCTTCGGGACTTCTGGGTGGTAGGGCCGCAGCATATCGAACAAAGCCTTCATCATAGAGAGAGGCATTCGTGTTTTCAGACATAGTTCTTGTAAATCGGACAGAAAAGATTTTCCCTTATTTTCCGTCACATGCTCTTGACTGCCTGCAAAATGTACACCCACTAATATTCTACATCGATGGAAAAACCTACCAGTGTAACCCTCAGCCGTTAATTCTGGCATTTCTAATTCAGGAGAGTCGCTTGGCAAAGTATACGCCGATGGAACATTAACCGGTTGGGCAGCCTCCGTTGCGGCATAGAAGGCCCTCTTTAGGCGCTGGATTCGCTTATAGACAGTGCTCCGGTTGATTCCAAAATACTTACGCTTCATTTCTACTTAATTTCAATGACAAAAATGATAAACAAGGGCTCAAAGTGCAGCTTTTCAGATGACTCTGCTAGAACGGATATCTCATTGATATTGCTTAAGTCAACAGGCAATTATTCAATGATAATACAAATTTACAGGTCAAAAGTAACAAAATATCATAAAAGACAGCAAAAGGACAGTTCGTAACATACCACAGTAACGTATGCACGTATACCACAGTAGACAGTATTAGAACTAACAACGAGAGGAACGCAGCTCACGTGAGAGATAAGTGCCGCAAAGTGACACACTTAAACAATTAAGAGCTTTATATCAGGATTGCCCAGATATGTAAAAAGCACAACTTCCGAGGTCCAAAAGTACTTTTTACTATTCAAAAAACAATTTTAAACCGAAAAATGCACGCTTATTCACGGAGTAATGCCTGTTAATAGTGCATTACCGACGAGAAAACTTCGAGGGGGCTAGCCCCCTCATAGCCCCTTCTTGGCCCCCTTTCCGGAGTAACAAGGTGGATTATAAACGCATCCGACTAAGGCTTTCCCATTTTAATTTAATTTAATTTATTAAAAGCCAGTTTACAGGCATTGTCTAGGGAAACGAATTAAACACAAATCCGACCAGCAGTGAAAAAACTACTGAAGAATAAAAATATAGTTGATGATGGTTTCTATGGTTTGAAGGGTTCAGGAGGAAAAAAACTGCTGGCGGTAGATTATCGACCTTCAAGAAGGGGGGGAGGGGGTTGCACGGTATCGGAGATCATCGGACGTCAAATCCTTTTATGAACTTGGGGAGAGTCTAAGTAGAGGCGTTAAGGAACAGCTCGTGAGACCGGCCATAGTGTTCAGAGACCACAAACGCCATCTCTACGGTAGAGTCGATCAGTGGATTCAGAACCGAAAATTTGAGGAAGCTTTTCTGAATGCAAAAATCGAGTAATAGTTCTCTTAAAAAAGGATAATTTTGCAGAGTTTTCACATTCCTCGGTAGTTTATTCTAAATAGCAATTGCATTTACAGAATAGAACCGACGATATTTAACAGTACGTGCCAGAGGCAGAAATAAAAAGACCTTATGGTGACTGTTACGTCGTGGGTGGATATGATGTCTTAAAACAGTGAATGTGTTAAATGCGTGATTATATAAGAGTTTAAAGAGCAAAAAAAGTTCCTTTTGAGGTCTACGGAACCATAAAGGATCAAGGCCCGTAAGCCGGCAACGTTCTTGGTAAGACAAATGTCGGTGTTCTGGGGTTAAAACTCTTTTGGTAAAATGTGTTGAACGGGTTCTATTTTCGTCCGCTCAGAAGCACGCATGAGGCTAAATAAAAACGAACAGCATCCCAGACAAGGTCTAAAGTACATGTTGTAAAGGCGCATTCTGATTTCCCTAGTTTTACAATTTCGGAGGATAAACTCGGTCATTCTGCGTGCTTTGGAGACTATCAAGGCACAGTGCTCCGAGAGATTGAGACTCTTGGAGTATGATATGCCCAGATCCTTAATAACACCAGGCGTATTTATGGCGTGACCTTCAATAATTAGTTGAGGTTGGCGGTCGTCGCCAACCACCATGACTGAGCACTTATGCCAAGAAAGAGAAAGGCACCATGTGCGGCACCACTGGGCGAAAGCCCTTAGATCGCTCTTTAGGAGCTCAAGCACAAAGTCACGATCTGCCGGCTTATATCGATATGCAAGTTTAAGATCATCGGCATACATGAAAGGCTTACCATTCTGAAATAAATCGCGTGCATCATTAACGAAAAGGCAAAATAAAAGCGGGCCGAGTACACTACCCTGAATGACTCCACTCCTCACACGTGTGGGGTTGGAGATGGTATTGGAAATCTTATCTCGTTGTGTACGATTGCCCAGGTAAGAGGATATAAAATTCAAAAGTTTGTCTCCTATTCCGAAAGAGGACAGTTTCAAGAGAAGAAAAGCTGGGTCAACACGATCAAAGGCCTTAGTGAAATCGAAATATACTGTGTAGAGTGAAAAACCATTGTCCCTAGATTGGAGAACATAGACAAAGAAAGAGAATTGACAAGTGGCACAAGATCGAGCTTTGAGAAATCCATGCTGAGCAGCACTCAGTAAGTTATTCACTGTTAAGTGACACATCATCTTATCCTTGATCAATGTCTCTAAGATCTTCGAAACTGCGGGGAGAGTGTTTATTGGCCGAAAGTCATCGAATGATGTAGATTTGGCGTGCTTAGGGATGGGCAAAATGTGTGATTCCTTCCACAAGGTAGGACAAGTTTCACTTTCAAGAGCAAGATTAAATATCTTGCATAAGAGGGATGGGAAGATCGTGTTTGCATCGGCTTTTAAAATGCTTACTGGGACACCATCAGGTCCTGGACTATAAGATTGACGAAAACGCCGAATCACAACAGTTACATCCCACAGAGTGAAAGTTATAGTTTTAAGGATTGCCCCGGTCAATGGCTGGATGGTCAGAAGCGAAGGATTACAAAAGCAAAACATCGATTTCCAGATAAGGGGGAAATGTTTAGGTCATAAGGCGATTGTGCATATGAGGCTCTTATGTTAATAAGGTAACCTCCGCTGCGCCATTCTACAGGATCCTAGCGGTTTAAACATAAGTTATCATTATTGAGTGCTGAGTCTGAAATTAGAGAGTGAGCACACGATTCTGTAATGCACAGCCACACTTCTTATTTTTGCCATCTTTTGCACCACTGATCTTGCTTTGAGAGAGAGAATACTGAGCGTACTTGTAATACTAAGGTTCCGCTCATCGCTATTTATAAAAAATGGAGAGTTGGTGGTGGAAAATTAAGCTATTGGGACAAAGCAATTGGTGGAGGACAAAGTTGCTGTGGTGTCAAATTTGTGGGCTAATTACCACTTACTAGAGATGCAGCAATACGTAGAAAAACATTTGAGGAGGACCCGGGAAGAGAAAGACTAAGTTGCCAGGTTGGAAAAATAGGAGGCGAGGAAACAGGATTTTGTGAACTTTGAGCATAATATGAGAAATAGTTTATGCTAGGTAACGGAAGTAATGGTTTCGAGAAACAGTTAACATCAGGAAAGGGTTTTATTATTTGGGGTGTCAGGCTAACAATGGGATTAAAAATTGTCAGCAATGCTATAAAATTGCATTTTGCAGGCTGGTGTATAAGTGGGCTTCACAACCGACATGTTTATGTCAAGTTGATGATTCGGGAGAGAGACAGGCAAATATCTCCCTGAACAATCATCTGGCTTATTTGACTTAACCGCAAGGTCAGACATGAGTGGTCAGTCGCAGGAACGAGATGGGTTTGATCTAGGTTTATTAACTAATTTATTATTTGTGGTGCTGGCCGTTGGTTGTGCTTCTAGAATTGGCTCATCTTTACTGTTAAGATGAAGCTGGCTAGCAAATTAGGCAGCCGCATTTGAGCAATCCTTGCTTCTTGGCGGCGTTCTAAAGAGGCTGGTGAGATCTGACTCAGTGATCGTGTGCTGAATAGAAGAGCAAGATGGAACTGGGGCCGCTGCAGGAAGTGGAAGATTTGGTTGACGTCCGATGGAGAATCTGGTATAGAGGCAAAAGGCAGATGAGTAGAATTCGGAGATGGCTTTACGTTTGTTAATGGGGGAGAAAATCTTCGTTGCAGTGGACTTTAATTATCACTAATAAAAAAAGTATCTCCCATGAGATAATGTGCTGAGCGCTCCAGATAGGAGAAACGAAGGTTTAATTCTGTCCACGAAAAGAGTTTAACAAGAATTAGTGGATTTTCCTCCTGGATGACAGTTTTTTTACTTTCAGCGACCATAAAGTTGAAGTCTCATGAACAAACGAAGTGGAAAGCGACATCGACTTGCTGTCTACTATTAGGGACGTTTTTTAAAATAAAATTTAAACGTCGCTTGTTCTTGTCTTCGGTGTCACTGGCAGCCGAGACAATGAGAAGCATGAGCTTCTCACACTAGGGAGACGTAAGTGTTGGCAGCTTTCCTTCAAGAAGGGCAGAAAGATCAGAAAAAATTGATCGGTAACGAGACAAAAAAATGTTATTTATATCGAGCGCCGCTAGGTCTATATTTTGTATGTATACAATGGGTTTAAAATGGAGTTTTGTTTCCTTCAGATTGAAGTGAAGGATTGCCTGAGGTTTCATGTCGAGAATAGCAAAACAAGACTCTATTCTAAAAATTTATAGTGATGATTACTGCCGAAATTTCGAGGATATATGGATGAGGCTGTGCATGATGAAACGATTTCTTAAAGCCATCAGTATTAAAGGATTGATACTAAGTAAATTTTACTCAATAACAGAATGCAAACTTTAAAAAAACGGGTAAACGACAACATGTTAGGTGACAAAACAGAACTCTGAATAAATTTTAATTGGATAATGAGGCTACGGAGGATAATACAGGGAACAGTATAGTTCTCTTCCCAGTCAATAAACCGACGCTAAACGGGTCCAGTCGAGACGGTTTATTGTTTAAAATATAATTTTATTCAACATTTAACGAGGAAAAACTTTTGTTTATGCGGGAAACAATTAATAGAGTTGAGGCAAATTTGGGCTAAAAACTATGACACTATATATGTGCTTTATGATAAATCGACAAAAATTGAAGGGAAGCGAAGATGACTTATGCTACAAAATAGGAAATTTTGTCAGATCTACACTCGAAAACTGTGCAAGTGATTAAGAAGTCGAATCCAAAAATATAACTTTAGAGTTGCGAAAATTCCCATAGCAGTAATCAGAAGACGAGTTGGCGAGCATACGTAGCTTTCGATAAATTCTCGTCGGGCCAGTACAATTAAAAAGAAACGGGGTAGAAGAAAAACATTCAAGCGATATGAGAAATCGATAAAAATACTCCTTAAAACAAACACGGGGTGTGGGACTGTGGGGGAGGGGGTGGGTGGGGGTAATGGTAGTCATTGTCAGGGGCGGGGTGAGAGCGGAAGTTCGCGGGGGGAGTTGCACCGTTAGTCAGCCGTCGACCACTGTAGGCACGGAGCCTGAACGTGGTTCTTCTGTGCGCGTAAGGTTGGCTTTCGTAACCTAATGGCGGCCGCTTCCGCTGTCGCTAGCAGGAACTGGCCTAGTAGCTTTGGGTAGCTCGAGGGGACCTTATAAATCACACGAAAAGCTTCGTTGGGGTCCACACAATGTCTGGAATCGACAACATGCGCGAAAATGGCGCTGCTTATACTCCTCGTTTCGCCTTTTCCTAGCCATTCCGGGAGGTGTTCGCGTATTCTTTTGGATAAGCGCCGACTCGTGCGACCAATATAACCTGCTGCACTGGAGCAAGCAAATGAGTAGATGCACATTGGGGTGGTCTGCGGTGGCAACTTATCATTACCTTCTCCGTGTAAAATAGGGTTAGTAGAGAATGATATTTGAACCCTTGCTGCTGGGAAGGTTCGCGATACAGCATGATCAAGACGTCTCCTTAGGAGTTCACTCGTCACGTCCCCTTGAAAAGGGACTTTGACGAACAAAGTTTTGTTTTCAGCGGTCGGTGTGGCGGGTTTAACTGGTCTTTCGGTAATGTTCTTTGCAATGAACGTGTCAGGATACCCGTTTTCTCGAAAGAAGTCCTGGATTTTTCTGAGCTCCTTCTCAATGCTATCTGTTGAGCAAATTTTTCTTGCACTTTGTGCCAGCCATCGGACTGGATTTCGTTTTTGTTTGAGGGGTACGAAACTGGCAAAGTTCGTGTATTGTCCAGACCAGGTTTTCTTCCGATAGACGCTTTTTCGAACACTGCCGTCAGGTCTCCTGCTTAGAAGAACATCTAAGAAAGGGGGCGAACCGGCCGTTTCGATCTCCAGCGTGAATTTGATCGACGGATGTGCCTGATTTGCCGCATCTAAGAGGGTAGCTACGTCGGTTTCTGCAGTGGCAACTGCAAAGATATCATCAACGTAGCGACCGTAATGTTTAAGCTTATCACTTAGGTGGAATCGCTCTAATTTGCACCTGAATACATCTGCTGAAAATGGTCCTAGGAATGAGCTCATAGTAACGCCGTCTACTTGTCTACAGAGTTGGTTGTCGAACAGAAACTGCACATTTAATGTACATCTTAGTAACAGTTCCTTGAGTGTCTTCGTCGAAAGTCCTATTTCCTGCTGACTGGCAGATAGAAAATCACAGATTTAATCAACTGTCTCGGTGACCGGAACGTTCGTAAAAAGTGATTAGACGTCTAGCGAGAAAATCACCATGCCACTGACTTTAAGGTCTCTGATGTCGTCAATGAATTCGAAGGTATCACGGTAGCTGCGTGGTGCTAGCTGACGCTGTACGGGCTTGAGTTTCTATGCTAGCCACTTTGCTATCGCATTATACGGAGAGTTTCGCATGTCTAAGATCGGACGGACTGGCAGGCCTTCCTAATGGATCTTAGGTGGACCATGTAGTCGAGTGATATTTGTGCCAACTGGTCGGAGGAGTTCTAGGTCACGGTCGGTTATGTGACCCCCTGTGTGGAGCCTTCTTAGACAGTCAGTCAGTTTCCTCTCTACTTCTTCCGTGCAATCCCTTTCTTTTTCTACCCACCGGAATTGCTACTGGTCTGATAATATGGACTGTATCTTCGCCACGTAGTCCGATCTGTTCATTATGACGACGCCTGTTCCTTTGTCTGGTCTAGTTACCAAGAAATATTTGTTCTCTCGAAGTTCTTTTAACTTTTCCACATGTGCTTTTGTCAGCAATCCCCGACTTTTTGACCCCTTGTTCAGGTACTGATAACTACAATTCACCAGTGTTGATTTAAATTGTTGTATACTGTCTGTGGAAGTGGGCACTAGATCATAGGTTTGGTTCCATAGGTTCTTTTCAAAATCCTGCTGCGTGCGAGTTCTCAAGGTTCCCTATAAGCGCAACATCAATGTCGGCGAGACCAAGTTGTCTGCGTCTTAGATCATGCAACCCGGGTATACGGCTGACTGTCTGTCGATGATTTATGAGAACTTGACGTTTATACAAAATAAGCTGATAGACTCCGGCCGAAATGTCTCGGAGGACTTTGCCCACAAAGCGTCATTTATTGTAAATATATCTGGACCGTCTCAAACATCTCTCTAACAAGATTCAAAGTCTGGCGTGCAAAACTGAATAATTTGCCAGGGAGCATCGAGTACACACAAACGCTTGTAGCGTTTTCATGCGGTCGAAGAATATCGACAAAAATTGCGTCTGGACATCGAGTTAGTACTTTCTCTCTCAGATCCTCTTAGAGATCGGCAGTTGGCTTATGCTTTTAAGGTACGGAGTAAACGAAAATGCTTTTGATACGTTTGGCGAGAAAGCCAAAGAATCAGCCTATTCAGTCTGTATAACAATTTGAATTGGACCAGAATATGATGTTTTCGAATCTCGTAATTGCAAGCCTAATAATAATCATATTTATTGAAGACCCATAGGGGTCAAATCAAAGCAAATAAAGATAAAATTTCGTGTAGGCAGACTCTCTACAAAATAATAGTTTCTGAATTCGGAATTCATTAAGAAAAATGATGAGCGAGCGGTGAAAACAAACTCCACGCAAATTTTAAAAGTGATTGTGCTAACTTTCCAAGAGAAGAAATTAGCACTCGTGAGTAGACAATATGCAGGCCTGACTGGTTTGCATGTGGCGGTGGATAGCGAATTTTAAACGGACATCGTCAGGGCAGAAATAAATGTCAGCCTTGAGAGGTAACTATGCGGGTCTGACAGGACTAGCCTGCATCTGCAACAGTATAAGGGATTGAAAACGGACATCGTGAGGACAGAATTAATGCACCGGATGAGATTATTCGCGTCCAAGAGGTCAGACAAGAGAAAACCAGACGCGATCGGTGGCAGTCCACTATAAGGCCAGCCGTGCAGTGGGGAAGCGAGGTAGGACCAAACTACTAGTAGACGACCAGGGCCACTTGTTGTGTTTCAAACTCGTCAGTGTGCAGTGGTTGTTGATGAGCTGCAGAAGGACAATCTTAAACAACTCCCTTTCATCGTTTGCATAAGCCGTTAACAATGAGCTGCAGTTGGAAACGAATAAGTCCGCCCTCGTCAGACTGGCGTCGCCCCGCCAAATTTTGCGCCTGTTTTGGTCAAGAATATGCAATGAGGAGAATGACGAATAATCCCACATAAGCACTTTATGGTCGCTTCGGCCGAGGGGTGCTATGAAGTTGACCCCGTATGTGCAGTCTAGTGATTTCGTACAAATTAAATCCAGGTAGTTTGCCCTTTTTCTTTCACGTTTTCACGTTGCAAACATTTTATGTTGTGTGAGCAACGCTCCAGATGTTTTATTCAGCAAGCCGTGGTCAGATGTCGACTTTGGGCTTGACGTTTGTAGGCTGTTACAGTTTGTTCCTAATGCACTGAAATCACCCACAATCATGGTGCAAGGGCGACTAGAAAATTGCTCCATCTACTCCAAAAGATGGCTGTCGGTGATTTCGTCTGGTCTAGGTGGCCAAAAGACAGTGACGACATCGAGATAAAAGAAACCGGCATCCTTGATGGTTAACCAAATAGCTTCCCTGTTGCACGCAAACTAAATGGTATTTTCTGACGCTGAGTGGTATTTCTTTAAATACACAACTACACCACCATCCTGACGATGTTGCCCATCTCTCCGATAAATTTGGTACCTTAAAAAGGCTTCTTTAAACAAAGTAACCATAATAATAGTGATTATTTTCTAGTAAAGACCCGTCGAATTCCAATCAATGAAGGTAAAATTAAATTTACATGTGCATTTTCGACGAGGTACGCAGAATCTGTACAAAATGCAATTCATAGTTTCTGAATAGCGACAGGTGACAACGAAACTCCATTAAAAAATTAAAAAATAATTGGATTTATTTTGCAAGAGAAAAACCCCTCGATAAAAAATAATAACAAAACATGCATGCAGGACTTGCCTGTATGTGGCGGTATATAACGAATTATAATCGGACATCGTCAGGGCAGAAATAAATGTCATCCTTGATTATAATCACATATCGTCAGGGAAAAATAAATGTCAGCCTTGAGGGGTACATATTCGCGTCGGACAGGACTAGCCTGCATGTGGTATTGTAAACGGGATTCAGAACGGACATCGTCAGGGCAGAATTAATGCGCCGGATGAGAATATTCGCGTCCAATAGGCCAGACGAGAAGAACACAGACGCGACCGGTCACAGTCCATTATCAGCCTAGCAGAGGAGTGAGGAGGGGAGGTACGACCATACTACTAGTAGACTGCGAATACAGAGGGTTTTGCTGTGAGCGTCGACATACCGCTTGAGGTCGGAATGCGGGAGATGGCATCAAGAACCGCGAAAATCTTCGCTATGAGGGAGGTGTAATAGCAGTGGATTGAGAACCCTATTCACAACAGGGGTTTATAATGATATAATCACGAACTACTACAATGGGCAACGGACAAACTTCGCTGCCAGAATGTTACCTTTGGAACACGGGTCAGGGAAGGGCATCAGTCGAACTGCCTTGATCTTATTTTTACCCGAGAGGAGGAAAATGCGTTAGACCTGCAGGACCGACAGCCATTAGGGTTAAGCGACCACATCACGCTCTACTTCGAGTACTCACTGTTTTCCAAACCCGTCCAACCCGAGAGGTGGGAGAGAAACATTTGGAAAGGGGACCATTCTCTCATGAGGAGGGAAGCGGCAGCTATATCATGGGAGACGGAACTGCATGGTCGAGCAAACGATAACTGGAATACTTTCAGTTCCTTACTGAAAGAGATTGTTTATTCCAATTGTTCTCTCAGAAGGAAGACAATCACAAACCGCCCAAAATGGATAATCCCAGACTTGAAGGCCTCTTTCAGAAAAAGGAATCGTCTGTGGAGGCGTTACAGACTAACTGGCTCCAACGAGCACTTACAGGAATATAAGCGGCAACGAAACGTCTGTAAAAGTGAGGCCTCAAAGCTGCGAAAGAAGTTTGAGCTAAACATACTTCAAAATTCGTTGGAGCATCCGAAAATTCTATATGGTTATATAGGAAGCACTAAAAGGACTCAGGAGCTCATCCCTGCCCTCAGGTCTGCAGATGGAAAAGTGGAGATTAATGACCAGGTTAAAGCGTCCTTCCTTTCCGACTTCTTTCAGTCCGTCTTCACCCGAGAACCTAGTGCTATATTTGCCCATCCATCCATTCGCCAACCAACCTCTCCTCCAAGTACCCTTCCCCATCCTATCCCCTCCCTACCCTCCTTAACCGAGGAACCACTCTTTTCATCTACCATAGTTAGGGCCGAGCTACTCCGGCTGAAACCTGCCAAATCGCCTGGCCCAGATAGAATTCCCGCCCTAACAATTCGTGAACTTGCTAATGAACTGTGCAAACCCTTATCCGCAATATTTCAAAAGTCATTTGAAGACGGCCAGCTCCCGGAAGAATGGAAGTGCGCACTGATTACTCCGATCCATAAAGGAGGCTCAAGACTTGACTGCGGAAATTATCGTCCTGTCAGTCTTACTTGCATCGCGTGTAAAATAATGGAACGCATTATCAAAAGACACTTGACGAAAAACCTGGAACAGAACAAAATATTGTGCGAGGCCCAACACGGCTTTCGTCCTGGGCGCTCCTGCTTAACGAGTGTTCTTTACTCGCACGAGAAATGGACACGAGCTACCGACGAGGGTTTTCTAGTAGATGTCATATTTTTTGACTTCAAGAAGGCCTTTGACAGTGTCCCACACAGGCTTCTTTTACAAAAGATCTGGGATGTAAGGATTCAAGGGAGAATGTTTAAGTGGGTCGGGCGTTTTCTGTCCTCCAGACTACAAAGAGTCGTCGTTAGTAATTCTACCTCGGAATGGGTAAAGGTGGAAAGTGGTGTCCCGCAGGGTTCTGTCTTAGGCCCAGTACTCTTCCTGATTTATGTTAATGACTGCATCAGCGAAGCGAATTGCGAGGCTCTCATGTTCGCGGATGACATAAAAATATGGAGTGAAGTCAAGTGTGCTGATGACGCAGAGAAGTTGCAGTCGAACATCAACAAACTGTGTGCTTGGTCGAACAGATGGCTTTTGAAGTTTAACGTGTCCAAATGCCTGATTTTGCACCTGAACACCGGCCGCAATGCCTCTCCCAAACACCAGTACTATATTGACGCGACGAGGTTAGAAACTGTGGAAGGACACAGAGATCTGGGTGTAGGGACGACCACAAATCTATCGCCATCAGAACACTGCAGAAAGATGGTCCAGAAGGCAACTAGTACTCTTCACTGGATCAGACGTGCATTTAAAATATTTCCTCCCGACATTTTCGAAAGACTCTTTGGTGTCTTTGTAAGACCTCATCTAGAGTATGGAATGCCAGCAGCTTCACCATGGATGAGGAAGGATATCAACTTACTCGAACAGGTGCAACGGAGAGCGACAAAGATGGTCGACGGTCTGAACCATTTGTCTTATCAGGAGAGGCTGAAGTTGCTTGGCCTATTCCCCCTCTCTTATAGACAAATGAACTGCAGTCTACTCTGGACGTTCCGGATTGTTTGCGGCCAGGGTTGCTCATTAAGAGCAGAGGACTTCTTTGAGTTCGCCCGTACAAACCAACTACGCGGCCATGCATTCAAAGTCGGGAATGAGCGCACGCGTTTAGACCGACGAAAATTTTCATTCAGCCAGCGGGTTGTCAGGCCGTGGAAGTCGCTTCCAAGCGAGATGGTGACGGCTGACACAGTTTGTGTGTTTAAAAGAAAACTTGCTCGTCTAGTTTTCAACAGAAATCTGCTTGTACAGCATGACTATGCACAGGCAGTTTTGTAAAATCTGTCATATACAATCTTCCGCACTAATTTCTAGTGACCCCATGCACTACCTTATGATTACGATTGAACTGTGACCCAATCACATTTTAAATCCCTGCAATTTTATTTTATTTTTGAGTATGAATTTGCGAAAGCACTGTACATAAATAGGGTCATTAAGGGCTCTGCCTGTAACCCTTCAATATACATACATACAAAATTGAGGGTAACCACTTGATGTACCACTAAATTTAGGAGGACCGTTCACTAAATCAAGAAGCTGAGTGTTCGGAATAAGACCGTTTACAGTGCCTTTATGCTTTCCGCTGTAAGACGTTTACGTAATTCTGACTTGAATACCAGTAAGTTAGTCGATGACCTAATTTGTGGCGAAGGTTATTCCAAAGGAAGGCATATTTGGAAAAGGCGCTTAGATGTAGTGCAAAGAGGCTGCGGCGGAATCACCATGGAGGAATGTCCAGGTGAAAACCCTCTGAACATTTTCGATCTTATCGCAGTCGTAGGCGTTCATTAAACCAGTGAAAGGACAGCAATTTATAATCCGCGGGATTACTATGAAGATGCTTTAGATTATGAGTTTACTATGTGTGATAAAGACTTGCATATGCTGCACACCATGGTGCCACTAGCAAAAAAATACATGTAAGCATATTTTACATTAAGTATATAATGAAAACAAAATAAATGATAGGCTGCAATGAAGCAATTATGTTTTGAAGGGCCATCGAAGTTAATTAAGATAACTTGCATTAATGTGCCACATGGATGGACGTTGATGCGTTAAACTAGCAAACACCTAATAATCTTCTGGAGAAATATGATTAATGAAGACTTCAGTTATGCGTTCTGATTCTTTAACGGGATTTTTGTCTTTAAAAACTCAAAATCTTCACCTTCTCCATTGAATCTCGCAAAAAAAGCGAGCTAAGGTATATTCCAAAAAGCAAATAACTAATATGCATAGGTTATCAGCAGAAATGGAATTGGATGCTAAGGCTGTCGTTGAATATGTCAATTTCAGCAAATAAATTTAGTTATATTAACTAGGTTATTAAAAACCGCCTTTTATATAAGATAGGATATTTGAACATATGTTCAATGGTTGCATCTGATCTACAAATGTTAAATTGGCCAAAATGAATTTCCAAAAAACCACTCATGGAAAAACGTTAAGCTACTCGATAACTTTGCGATTTCCCCAATTTAAATATTGTGGTCCATGTTTTTCCAAAATCAAATTCGGTGCATAAAGGAGGACAGTTGGCAAAATTTCAGTTAGAGTGTGTATTTGCTGTCAGCGAACATTGAGAGTTCTCTGATGCCTGAGGTAAGACCCCAGCAGATATACATGCATTCAAAGAAAGACTCTCTAATTAAAAATGACATTAATTTACTAAGTATAATCTATGGGCAACATGCTTATAATATGGATTGCTTTGTCATTTCAGTTGAATTACAGTGTCAAACTAGTTCTGAACAACAAATGACTGCTAAGTTCAAACAACTCCTCACACTTCGTTTGCAATTCAAAGAACCCATTTGGATTCCTAAATGTGCTACTGCGTTATGTGGCCGCTTGAAACCATTTTTCTTCAGAGATGAATTGAATTGTAATAAGGTGAAGACCAGGTTCACGACAAAGCCTTCTGTCTTCCACTGCACGGCCGAAATATACGTCGCATTAATGACGTCAGACAGTCTATGCAAGTTGACCTTAACAGACAACGTTTGGCCTATTGAAGATTACGCAAAATTCCAAGAGCGCCATCTGGCTAAACGGATTCAAGCCAATTTTACCCTCGTGCACACAAAAGGTAGGTTTATGGAGAAAATCAAATTCTCCAAACAACACAAACTTTCTTTCAAGTCACATATTTACTCCCCGGAATGCGCAGAAAAGGCAAAAAACCTGCGCACGTTCATAGACGGTAAAATCGATGTTCTCTCAACGCTTTAAGTTGTTCTCCGGTTTCGGTATCCTTTTGGTTGCAGGCATATTGCGAGAAATTCGGATTTAAACGCCGTAATTTATCCGAATTAAAACGCTCAAAATAAATGGTGGTTATGGGAAAGGACTCAAGCCTTCCTTATTACTAATCAGCGTTGTCTTCGTGCTTTAGTTATCATTCACATTTAAAAGATTTGGGAGTTCCAGCAGAGGGATATTTAAAGTGTGTCAACGCGATCAAGGGCTTTTTATTGCGGTTATGCCAATTACTTTAAAGATTGCGACACCATTTTTAAAATGTGGTCGGTTTTCACCTACACCATTTAGTACTACATGCGACAAGTATGATATTGAAGAAGCTCGAAGTGACGCACAGTCACGCAAACCAACACCAGCGACTCAAGCTTCACTGAATGCATGCGATTGCGGCCACACATGTGCATCTGCGCACATGTCTGAAAAGGTATTCCTTATTCAGAAGACGAGTTGGCAAGCATACGTTCACTGTGGGTCAGTTTTCTTTAGGCCAGTACACTTTTATAGTCAAACCATATCAGTGATTAGGAAATCTGTTAAAGTTAGTTTTAAAACCCAGGCGAGGCAAGAGCGGAAGGGGGCGAATAGTTGCATGTGATTAGTCGATCTTTGACCACGGTAAGCGAAGAGCATGAAAGAGTTCTTATGGACGCATAGGGTCGGTTTTCATAACCAGATTTTGTCAATTCTACTGTTTCCAACAGGCGCTGGCCTAGTAGTTTAGGATAGCCCTAGAGGACCTTATAAATCACAAAGTCATCTTTGTCGGACCACCACGATGCCCATGAATTGACTGAATGCACATGCCTGACGCTGCTTATGCACCTAGTTTTACCTATTCCCAGCCATATAGGGAGGAAAACTCGTGATCCCTTAGGAAGGCTTTGACATCTATGACAAATATCACCTGTTCTACAGAAGCAAGTGAAGGAATAAATGCACATTTTGGCGTCGAGATACCAACCTGCTCTAACCATCGCGTAAAATAAATTTAGCAGACGGTAATTGTCGAACACTTGCTGTTAAGAATGTTTGCCAGACAGCTTGATCAAGGCGTCATCTTAGTTTACTCGCAGAGTCGCCTTGAAAAAGAGTTTTTAAGAACTTCTTTTAGCAATCAGTATGAAAGTTTTACCGGTTGTTTGACGACGCTCTTTGTAGAACAGCTGTCACGATACCCCTTTTTGCGAGAGCTCCAGAATGTTTACAAGCTTCTCCTTGCTGTTGTTTGTTGACCAATTTTTTCTAGTTTTTTGTGCCAAACACTGGACTTGATTGAGTTTTATGCAACGGTTCCGGTTGGCAAAGATGGCATCTTGTTTTTCTCTGATAGACGCACCTTATGACGCTACTTTCCGGTCTCCTGTTTAGAAAAACATATAAGAAAACGATCAGCTAGGCTATTTCCATCTTCTTTTAAAGTTCATCAATCAGTGTGCAACGTCTTAAATGGCAGGAACGTTAGGTTCTCTGGTAACAGTCAGAAAGATATCACAAAGGCAGCAACTGTTATGATCATTTATTCGAATTTTCCCCAGCTTGCTCATGAAGAAGTCGCCAGGAAGATGTGCGAGAGGCTAGCCCATACAACTATCTCTACTTTTCTATGGGGTTGGTTGCCAAAAGGGACATCAAAATTATTAAACATCGTAATAATAATTTTTTCCATATTTCTTCGGAATTTCTTTTTCCGGCTGATTGGTTGGCACGAAATTTACAGAATGGATCAACTGTTTCGGTGTATTGCATGTTGGCAAAAGTTAATGGGACGTCTAGCGTGAACACCATCATGCAGCTAGGCTTAAATTCGTTTATGACGTCAATGGCTCTTATCAGTTCGGCGCTTTAATGTCAACATAAACACTTAGTCAATAGTGTGTATTCCGAGCACAGTGTACCACATACACAATGACAAAAGGACGGAAAATTTAGCGTGTGTCATTGTCGACCGAGTTAAAGTCGTTTGACATAATGGTAGGAAAGCAAGAGAAGAAGAAGAAACCCATAAAAACTCAAGCAAACAAATAGTTAAATAATAACATTATAGTATACGATCTAGGCTTACAACCATGCTCATTGCTACAAGTACGGAGAGGTTTGAATGGTGAATGGCAACCACGCATACAGTAGATATAATAGGAAATCAACCGCAGTATGCACATCACCATTCAATGCATCATAAAATTATTATGGAAGTAACTAATGCACGTTCTGCAGGCGTAGCCCACGGCATACATCATAAGTAGTTATTGTTTGTATTTCGCTTAATCAAAAAGTTCCTAGAGGAAGCTCCACTGTGGTGCAATATGAAGTCGTGGTAATCGTACCCAACATGTTTTTTTTTATCCAGAAAGATTGCATCGCCTAGATACTAGTAAAAGATAAATTCAGGACCGAAAGCTGATAACTTAAAAAGATTTAAAGAATAAATTTAGAAGGGATAACAACTCATCAATTAATACCAACGTTAAACTTAACTCAACATGCCAGGGGTTGCACAAAGTTCTTTATCGACAGGAAACCAAATGAGAAAGCACAACATTATAAGAACTTATTTGGACAACTAAATGTGCTCGCGAGAATTGCGAAAAAAATGTTAGAAGCGATATTTGTAATTCGCTGAAAAAGACTGTGGTCGACCTGAGCGGCGTTAATAACACCCCATACGTAAAACATATTGGCATTGTGTAGACAGCTGCATCCAAATTGTAGTATTTATAATCGTTAATTTTGTTTCAGAGATACACTGAATAAATCACGCACTTGATTAAAGTATTATGCTAATGCAATTACCAGTGGAAACTGTTCTAACTATAAACCACGATTGAAACAATACATTACCAAAATATGTCGAAATTGCTGATAGAGGCGAACAGGCGAGTTCCAGGTAGCAGTTCAGAAGATGAAGATGCGATCACCCGAACAAGAAATATATTTGCCTGGCGTTTCGTATTCTCACTGAAATCCATCATCAGAGACATTCGCTGATAAAGGTGATGGCAGCATAAGAAGTGCAATATTTATAGCACGTGGCTGTCGTGGGACCGTATGCGCACTACAACTAACAGTTCTCGCAATCACCGCTGGGGTCAAAATTGGTGCGGTGGTGGCTTGTCGGTCCGGGTCCGAGTCGTTAAATGCCGCGATTTCGTCATCCGTGCTGGATGCTGATGTGACGATTGCTCGGCTAATTGGCTCACTGTCACTGTGATCATTGCTCGCCCGCGCCCTCCCCACGTGACTGATTCTCCTGCCCAGGGAAAATCGCAGTACGGAATAGGGTTCCGGGAGGTCATTGTGCTTGTTGATGGATTGCGAGCCTGAGAGCCATGACCCCAGCAGCTTGCGGCACAGGCGGGTGTCACCCATTGCGAGGACTTCGGCCTCTTAAAAATTGAAAATATGACTGGGTCCCACCGAGTGAGACGCCGCCTGAGTGTTAGCGTCTTCCCACCTCACGGCTGCTGCGTGCTCGGCAGTTTGCGTACGGAGTAATCCCCCAGTTTCTCCGACATAGTTACTTTGTCCGCAACTACACCAGATCTGGTAAACGACTCCAGACGATTCCTGCCGTAGCAGCGGGTTTTTGGCCTCATAACGTGGCCCCTAAGGGTTGTTTCCGGCCTGTGTGCAACTCCAACTCCAAGTGGAGTGAGAAGAAAACTGACGGCTTCCGAGACGTTCTTCACGTAAGGAAGAACCCGCCAAAATTTGGGGCCGGTTGGATTTGGTCTCTGGTGTCCTTTTCGTATGCACTGGTTGACAAAGTTGCGCGGGTAACCATTGGTTCTTATTACTCGTCGAAGCAACCTTGTCTTCCATTTCGCTGCATTGCCTCTCAACGCGCCGTTATAGCGCCCTTACCCAACTGCATTTGTGACTGATAGGGTGGTTGCTATTGAAGTTATGTATTTGCGTCGCATTTGTCTCTTTCCTGAACACTTTGGTTTTTAGGCTACCACAATCTTTGTGGCAGACGAGGACATTCAGGAAGGCCACGTTAGTCGTCTCGAACGAAATTTCAAAGGCTCTGTCATTTGAAAAAGACTAAACATACATTGGAATTTTGCAAATATTTGCATAAAAATGATAATACTTACTATGGTTAACAAATTTTGAAAAGCATACTGACAAAATCATGCGTTTAAAATCCGATTATTGTGCTTACTCAACTACCAATGGCAAAAGCTGAAATTTTAACTAGGAGTGGAATGGCAAAGAAGACAAATCTGTAGAAGTACATTAGGTGGGCCAACTCATGACATGTCAACCACAATTTCGAAATACGCTTTTGTTTTGGAAAAAAATAATTAAGTTGGGTTGTAAAAGTAATCATCCTGCAGTATATATGTACAACAATTGTTACCGCAGGCTGTCGGTTTTCAAACGATTATGCTTCCGGTGACATGAAAAAACTGCACTCTGTTAAAAATGACTTCTTAATTTGCGTGCATTATTCTCGTTGATTTTTGATGCCCCTTAAAGTCCAATTATATTTCATAGAAATAATTAATAAAAATATTCATTCTTTTTCTCGTTGGATAGAATTTTACATGCTGGTCCACTCTTACACTTGAAAGAATAGTAATATTCGGTTTTTAAAAACTTTTTCTGTTCCCGAATAGGTTTTGGATCCGCTCTTCCGTTACGCTTGGAATCAGGGTTTACATACAAAAGCCTTCTATTTTTTGCGTACGGGAAAGCACACATTTCTCTACGGTAATTAAGGGTGACTATATAAGGTTCACAAAATTTGGCAGTGAATTTGATCCATATTGTTAACTTTACAAGCCACATTGGTAAATGCAGAGACATGACTATTTATAAACGGTAACTTTACGGCATTTAAGTCCTACAATTAGAAACTTTTTGAAAACCGCATGATACCTTTCCTTCGACAATTGCATTGAAATCAACCGTACTTGTTTACCGAATGGGCAAAAGAATGACTATTTTTTGCATGTTTTCCATGAAATATACTTGGATTTCTAGGGGCATGGATAATCATTGAGACAACTTCATGCTACTTCAGTAGTCTTTTTTACAGAGTGTAGTTTTTGCATGCAGTGTCGAAGACATTCATTCAATAGCATAAATGGACGCAGATATTTCCTCTATAATGACTATAGAACTTTTATCCCGTTGAGAAGAAAAACAAGTCAATACTGTTTTAACAAGTTACGTCCACCTAATGCACTGGTTCTCAACAACAAATAAAAAGACCAATCACTAATAAAAACCCCAAAATGGTTCAATAATTACAAAAATAAGATCTTCGACACAGGACCCGGTTAAATGACAGGCTGATGGTGCTATTCAGATAGCAGACTTTTGCACATAACTTTAAGAGTTTATTGGACACTAGGCGGTGAATGTTCGTTATATAACATCTGCATTATGGAGTTTGAAATTCGTATTACAGGTATTTGTGAGACAGCTTGCTACAGTATCTAATTCGCAGTGCGACAATGAAAACGTATCTGGTATTAAGTCTGCTATATGCGCTTAGGACTTGCATTTGTTGCAGGTCCTGGGGCCAAACAGTAGGCAGCACATGTAAGTACACTATGTTTTATATGGATAATACAATCATAGTCCCTGATATGCATAAAAATGGGCATTTGGCTAAGGGCTATTAATATAAAGTGAGCCAATTTTTAATGTGTTAAATGCATGCGCGGATATGATTCGAACGAATAAATGCGCAATATTCCTTGGAAAATTTACGTAAACTGAAAGTGTTTTCAGGCAGTCCAATTTTGGGAGGAAGATGACAGTTTAAGAGTCCGAATTCCTTCCCTGCTCATCACTTCCCACCAAACCAAACACGTGCGAATGTATAACTTTTCTAAATAATTAAGCGGTGGCCACTATGAAATCTGCAAATCAAATTTAGTGTTTGGGCCGAATAAAACATGTAAAAATTAGAAATAAAGCTAATTCGTAACGACACGGTTATCAGAACCGAATTATCTCATGCCAACATCTAATTGAGAATAGCATTTACGAAAATGGGATTAATATTTGCATTTTGTCTGCGATCATTAAACTGCATTTCCGAAAATTAATTTATACGCAAACGTACGAGTTTTTGAGTCACGCCCTTTGTTTAGTTTATATATCCTGGTTGCCTTTATACCTAACGTAAAGGAATTGATGAGATATTTTTTGGATTCTTTACAATAGGGATAAATGCCAAATATATTTATTTATAAACTACTTGCACCAAACAACTGTAAAGAGAGACATTCAGTTTACTTTGAGAAAGCCTGTTTTTTGCAGTCATTATGTTTTTAAAGTAGATGTTTGGTGATACTTTTACGTTATGCTCTTTAAAATGTACTGTATTCTGTCTAAGGGCGAACAATTATGACTTTACGCAATATTCACAAGTTTAGTAATTCTTCACAGGTTCGCAGCATAGGTAATAACGTGCAACGTACAATAATCAGACACATTTTGAGAAATGTGTTTGCCTACGTTTTACTAGAAATATATCTACTGTAACGAGACATTGACAAATTTAAGGATATTGTTAGCCAACAGTTTATGATATCGCATTGACGAGCGTGGGACTTCAAAATAAATGAATTCATCAATTTCAGCTAATATGAGTTCATGTTAGTAATAGCCGAGTCAAAATTGACATAAGCTTTACACAAAAATTTGCCAGCAACATACTCATATTATGCATTGTTCTATGCTTTCAGTTGGATCTTATTGTGCAAACAACTCTGAACAGGAAATAACTACAACTTTTAAACAACTACTTACAAAGCGTCTTCAATTCAAAGGGACCGTTCAACTCCCTGAATGTGCCACTGCATTATTTGGTCGTTTGACTACATTTTTCTTCGACAATGATTTAAACTGCGTCGAGGAGAAGAGCAGATGGGGAGTAAAATTTGTTATTTACTATTGTACGGTCAATATGTACGTTTCGGTATTGACATCCAACCGCCTACGCATGCCATTTTCATCCGACAGTGTTTGGTCTAAAAGGGATTACACAAAAGCCCGTGAGCTTAATTCAGCTAAACGTATTCTGGCCAACTTTATCTTAGTCCGCAAAAAAAGTAGATTAACGGAAAGAATTGCATTTGCAAATCAGCAAACACTGTCCTTCAAATCAACTATTTACTCCCCAAATTGCTCAAAAAATGCGGAGAATAATCAAAAATTTACACGCGGTGAAATGGACGTCCTTTCAACGCTTTGGGCTGTACTCCACTCTCGGTATCCTTTTGGATGTTGGTCTTTCGCAAGAAAGTCATATCCGAACGCCGTATTCTATCCTAACTAATAAGTTCGAAATAAATTATGATTACAGGAAATGACTCCGTTCTTTTCTCATGCTGTTCATTATCGTGTCTTTGTTCTACACTAACTTGTCACTTTTGAAGTGGCAATTTTGTAAGCTTTAGACATTCGGGCAGAGGGATTGTCTTAGCGTATTTACGCAAAAACAGCTTCCTTAGGTAACTTTTTGGTTTTGTTTCCAGGACTGTGCTATTATCTGTTTTACTATGGAACGTGATTTAGGCAATTTGAACGGTTTTAGCCTAAACGTTTTACATTACGTACGCTTACTATGATTGTCAACAAATAAGGAAACGCCCACGTTCAAACAATCCGTGCATCGACCTCATCGTAGTGTGCGAAACTGCGTTATCTACGCCCCCGTATCTGCCTTGTCGAAAGCCGGTCAATCATCGCTGTTAATACGCCAATACCCAAAACGTTTGTTCTCAGTTCGGCATTTAATGGTAGAGTAGACACGTAGTTGACAGTGCGTAGTCTGAGCAATCTCTGTCACACACGCAACGGAAAGAGACACACGATTGGACGAATCTCATTGTCAACCGAGTTGTAGTCATTTTTTTATCAAAGTGAAGAAAAATAAAAATTGATTACAAATATGCAATTGTTAATAAGGATAAGGTTTATGATAGGATCAGAAATACTAAAAACATTTCCTGCTACGAGCTTAGAAAGAATTGGTCATAGTTAGATACTTTTTGGGTATCGAGCAGCTTGCAGACATGCAGCTTCTGTGTTATATATTTTAATGAATTAGGCGTAATTTAATTCTGTAGGGAACATATTCTAAACAGTTCAATCGATTTACGCGTAGTAATATTTATACTCGGTGTGTTTGGTGTGATAACAGATAAACGCGGTGCGAGGCACTCTCATGAGAGCTGACGCAAATGTTTCATATAAGAATGACACCCTGCAGTTGTCACCTCATTTATATAGTTCCCAGCATGAGTTACTCAACCTCATCGGGTTATGCTTATCTATATAATATACGCATCCGTGCCTGACCCGTTACAAGCGTGGTAGCACGTCGCCGCTGATAGCTTTCTAATAAATATAATAATAGTTTTTTATTAAAGACCCATCAGTGTCCCATCAAAGAAGGAAACAATAAATGTACATGCGAATTTTTTGACGAGGCAGGCAGAATCTGTACAAAATGTATCTCATACTTTCTGAATTAATAGTACGTTGAGAAAAATGACTAGCGAGAAGTGAAAAAAACTCCTCGATTAAAAATAATAACAGAAAAATGCGTGCAGCACTGGCCTGTTCGTGGCGGCATATAACGGATTATTATCGGACATTTTCAGGGCAGAAATTGATGTCGGCCTTACGGGGTACGTATGCGGGTGGAATAGGACTGGCCTGCATGTGGTATTGTATACGGCATTCACAACTGATTTCGTCAGGGCAGGAGTTATACGCTGGATGAGACTATTAGCGTCAAAGTGGCCAGACGAGAGGAACCCAGACGCGATCGGCCACAGTACGCTTCGAGCCCATCCAAGAAGTGGGAATGGGAGGTACGACCAAACTACTA